>JALBCR010000881.1:0-355638 GCA_030710515.1 Abscondita cerata | reverse complement strand
GACATTTAGACTACAGTTAAAAATTAGTAAATGATTTTAAAGTACATGTTTATTTTTCAGAAATAATAATCTAAGATTTCATTGCCATACTTTCTTTCTCCATATGTGTGCAACTACTTACCTATTGAAAATTCAGTTAAAAACGATAGTTTTATAGATGAATCGTTTACGTACAATGAACTTTCAAATGTGCTACAAAAAATCAATAACACTTTCCCCGGCATTGATAGTATTACTTATTTAATGCTATTTTATTTACCTGAACCTGGAAGACAACTTCTACTTAAAATCTATAATGACTGGTGGATGAATCAAATTTACAATATCGAATTTATAGAAATCGCGGCGACCTTCTTTTAAAGCCATTAAAAACCAATAATGTAACCTCCTTCAAACCAATTTCAATGATGATTAAAAACGGAATTTCTTACTACCCAAAAATCAATACAGTTTCAGACTTGGCTCAAGTACTCAAAATGCAGTATCACACTTAGTAACCGATATCAACCTTACATATGCAAATAATCAGTACATGACATGCCTTTTTTTATACCTCACAGGACCTACGACGCTGTAGACTTAGATATATGAAAAAAGAAATTATTGAAATGAAGTCTACAAATATCATTTAATTGTATAAGGAAAGAAAAACTTACATAAAAGTCCACCTCAATCAACTACGTGGAGATAGATATACTTCTAAAGGTATTCCGCAAGGTTCGGTGTCAAGTCCACTACTGTTCAACATATATACAGCCAGTCTGCATAAATTGTGGGATGATTCAATCAATTGCATACAATTTGCTAATGATATATGCATATACACTATTTAGAAATCGTAGAAACAAGCTAAAGATGTCTTATCAAATATAATACCTACAATACATACTTGGATGTTCGAACGTGGTTTTATCTTTTTTCCAGACTTTACTCGCTATAGAATGAAACCCGATAACAGTCCAATAAATATCTTAGAATTATTTTAGACCAAAAGCTATTATGGTCAAAACACATACAACTCATCAAAGATAACTCCGAAAGAGGTATTAATATTCCAAAATATATGTATAAATCTAAATGGGGTGCAGATTACTCAACTTCCTTGCAAATCACACATAAAATCAGTCTTAGACTACGTAAGCATTTTTTATGGATCAGCAGGAAAATCAAAATTTCTAATAGTAGATAGGATTCAGTATAAAGCCTTGTGATACTGTTTAGGTACCTTAAAATCCTCACCAACCAACATATTACTAGCAGAAGCAATAGAACAACCACTAGCCTACAGAAAACGATACCTAGCACAGAAACAATTACTTAAAATCCTTTTACAACAACACCAATTAAAAAAAATTAGCCTATTAGCCAATCAATGCAGAAAAAAACTAATATTAGAAAATCAAAAAGAAATCATTACTCGTGGAAGCTTATTCGGATATAAAACGACTTGCGATAAACATACCTGCTTTGGACAACCATTTTTTATTTCAAATGGAATATGAGATGTCTTTTTACAAATCCGACATTGAATAAAAATATTATAACAAACTTTAATAAATCGTTTATTATGGTAACAGATGGGACAAAAACTGAAACGGAACGGCTAGTGCCTGGTACAGCCAAAAAAAACTTGCTGTGCCAAATCTATCTTTACAGCTGAAGTCACTGCTATTTTACAAGTATTAAAATACGTAACAAGTTTTTCTACAATAACTGATACAAACGTTTTAATATTATCCGACTCATTAGTACACTAATAGTCCTAAAATACCTATCGTTTTCATACAAGAGCAAATTATATTTATGTAACATTTTAACGTCAAAAAATAAAATTAAAAACATTGCAGTGTCACGTATATTTGGGTAAAAGGGACACGATGGTTGCATGGAAAATGAAATAGTTGATGGTTTAGCAAAATAAGCCTGATGTTATAGGAGGCTAGTTCAAAAATACACGTCGAGCGCGGAAACGAGTAGGGCTTAATCGATAATTCATAGGCCAGCGGCCTATATAGCCATTACACATCCCGTCGACAGGAGACAGGCAAAAGCGTTCTAGGCAGGCTATAGGGCCCAAAACCGACGGCAGTCTACAGTTTCGCGCGGGGCAACACTCCAGTTCAGATTTTGGGATGCAAATGTATGGGGAGTTCTCAAAACCACATCGGGAAGCGGAATTCACAGAGGCCCGCCGTACTAACATCATCAATCACAGGGGCGGGAGGGGGAGATTTTGACACCCCTACGCCCGGTCTCCCCGCTCCTTCCGACCGAAGAAGGCACTAAGGGACAGCGTTCACGGACCTCAACAAGCAGGCAGTTTGAAGGTCCGCGAACAGCCAAGGACGGACCACCGGATACAGCGCGGAAGCAGGGCTTAGTATGCAATAGGAATAAACCCTACAACCACCGTGAACGTATTATGAACCAGCCTGAGATTTAAATATCTATCATTTTTAGATATCTTTAATATATTCAAAAGACACAGTGTTAGAAACTGGGAATCAAACTGGCGAGAATACTGCGCAACACATAAAAATAATTATACTCTCGTATTCCCCACATTACCATATAAAAGATCGAGTAACCTAAACCTAAGTTCTAATAAATTTCAAAACGCATGCATTACCAGACTGCGAATAAATCATCACTGACTTCCATCCCATTTAGTCAAAATAGGAATAAGAACTGTAACGGTTGTGGTTTACAAATAACGACGGCTCTAGAGGAAAACCTAAAAAAACAAAGGGGGTACGGATCGATGTAGCGCACTAAGTTCGTGGAGGATAAAATATTTATAATAGTTAAAGCAACAGCGTTGGGCTTCATCGGACAGTCGCAGAGGTCCCTAACAAATTCAAAAAATTAGACTGCTGTCTAACCAGGCGCCACCTGCTGGATAAAGAAAAGAAATAAAACCGACCAACAGAAGATCAATAAGCTTTATTTAAAGCTTAATACGCTAAACCAAACACAAACCAGAGAAAAAGACAGATTATTCAATACAACAACAAACAAATCTTAAATACCAGGAGAATGTGACAGAAATAGAAAGACTGTCGCATATAGTTCCGTGCGTTAGCAGCAGCCTCGCTTAATAAAAAATAAAGCTCGCAATTAATGTGCAGGATTTCAGCTAAGCTTTAGTTATACCCAAATTAAATTTAACGCTCCAATTGAGGATTGGCTACTAAGAAAGCTCAGCGTACACATATCACTTACACACGGATATTTAAACTAACTTGAACTAAGATTAAAGGGGTAAGTACCTCCCGCAAACCCAAAAAGCCTTCTGTTTTTGCGTTAACCGCTCTAAGAAAAGTTGGCCAAAAAAACGTTCGATTGTGGAGAGTACACCAAATAAAAATTTATTTAAATACTAGAGATCAAACCGTTCTATATCATATAGTTGAGCTTCATACGCATTATCACTGAATAAGTTACTTGAATAATAAAACTTAACTGTAATCTGTACGATGCAGTTCCGATAATAAAGTTTTCTGCTAGCGACGGTATCAACAGTTCGAAAAAGTTAGGTAACCCCAGGATTCCTCTTAGAAGAGGTGTGCGAAGAAGAATGAAAGGCGATAGGCTTCCTCAATAAAATTATGAAACATAACCAATCCTTGTAGACGTAGTATCCGTGGCGTGATCTTTAATTGATAGAGAAGGTTTTTAATCAGTCACTCTAGCACCCTCAAGAGCTATCCAGGTATAACACACAACGAGAACATAAGGTCACGCAACGTACGTAAATTTAGCCGGATTTAAATTTAACCACCAATTTGAATTGGAAATCTTGAATCACACATTAATAATTTTTGTAGAAATTCAAGATGTACGCTAAATTACCCGTACGTACGGAAGAAAAAAAAGATGTCCGCTGTTTGTCTAGGAAACTTAACTGAATTTTATTTTACGCCAATAGAAAATTAGAACAATGCGAGTCAAATACGACTTTGGTCGTAACATGTTACTTGCGACACACGTTTTAAGACGGCTCTCGACATACGTCCTACATTCAGAAAATAAAACCGTAACAGAACAAGTCCAATGTGCGAATGTGATGGAGAATCATATGAAGACGCAAATCATCTCTTTTTTTCCTGCAGTAAACATTCAATCATAAGATACAAAATGATGGAAGACTTATCATTACACGAGGCAGTACAACCAGTCAATATCAATTATCTTCTGGCTCTAGACAGTGTGCAAATAGAACATATCATCACAAAGTTCATAAAGTATACCTAATAATATATTAATGTAACTTAATATAATAATGTAAATTAAAATAATGTGTAATGTAATTTATAAAAAGAAAACATGTTGTGGTTAATGACTTTGTCGAAACCAAAATAAAAAATAAATAAATAAATAAATAAAAATATCGTTAGAAATAGATAGTATTCATTAAATCCATATTCACCGAGTAAACTAGACTAGAAAATGACGTACCAAAATTATTGAAAAACGAAACCTTTTGCGCATGTTCCACTTTCTTTATGGTTTTATACCAGCTGTCACAGTGTCGCTGTTTATTAATAAATTAAAGAATGTTTAAAAAGAGACTAAATTTATATGTCTCAGTACTAATGTGAAACTCCAGATGGTTCAAATTGAGCCGCAGCCCCAACGGACTAAATCATAATATGAGCAGTGGTGCCATCACTTAAAAACTAATGTGATTTGGATGATAACGCGTGATTTTTTATTAAACTTTGCCATGAACGACAGAGCAAGATATAACAGGTGTATCTTAGCTTAGCTTGTACATTTGTCAATTATGACAGATTTAATTTCAAGTTATGATTGTGTTGACATTATTGCTTTCACCGACCACCATAAACGCTGCATGTTAGAAATGTATTTTCGAAACGGTATAAGAATTGATGGGCAATGGGTTTATTCTACTCGTGCTGCGTTTCAAGAATTCCAAGAAACCTTTCCTGAAGTGATCGTTTACTTTAATCAATTTAACAGTTTTAAATTATTTTTAAATCATTTACATTTGTTGCATTAAAAAGGTTTCTTTAAATTAAAGTTGTTTATTTTCCGATTTGCCGATTAATAATTTAATTAATAGTAATTTTTCCAGGGTCCACTTTGATGAAAAAAATTTTGAATCACAGTTTATAAACCAACCACGTGGTAGTAATTTTTTTCTTTCATTAAATAAAATGTATTTTCTTATTTTAATTTATTACAAGTTTTTAATTGGTCTATGATTATCAGATAGTTTTAATTTCAAGCTTTCGTAAAACAGAATAAATCTAAAGCATACAATGCGAGGTTATTGTTTGTTTGCTTATGAATAAAATAATATTGTTTTGTAAATTAGTTTTTAAATTTATTACGCCTAACATTTGAAAGTAGATATTAAAAATTGTTTTAAAATATCGCTATGGACTAGTAGGGATATTAATGTTCAATAAAATTATTTCTTTTATAACATAATTCGATAGATGCTTATTGACCTGCTTAATTTTATTTCCTTCGCAATTTAAAAATAATTTCCTACGGATAAACCAATAAACCAAAGCGAAATGTATTATTTCTAATGATGATAAAATAATTGTACAATCTCGGATATAGGAAATGCTTGATCTCATTTATAAATCAAGATACACTTTGAGTTATTGTGAGAATTTCGTAGGTCACTGCTTTGTATTATTGTAAATCTTTTTAGTATGGAATCGTGAAATAGAAATCTACTTTGTTCAAATACATTAAATTTCAAATAACATTTTTGAAAAAAAATACTTGCTGGAAAAGAAGGAAAATATCAGCTAACCCAGCAAACACTGTTATGTAGTCATAATGTAATGTAGACGTTTCCCCGTTTCATGTTACGTTTTTGTTGACGCGTGTGTTGCGTACCAAAAACATCTCCGCTCTCTCTTTACAGAAGTAATGTAAAAATGCATAGTTTAGCTACGTAACAAGTGTGCAACAATGCTTCGTAGTTCAAACGTAACCCATAATGTAGAATATGCGTAGATCAGCTACGTAACAAATGTGCAACATTGCATTCTAGTTTAAATGTTACTCATAATGTAGAAGATGCATAGATTAATTACGTACTTAATGTGCAACAAGGTTTCTTAATTCAAACGTAACAGATAACATAGAAAATAAGAAGATAAAATACATATCAGATCTGCATCATCGTTTCCTAGTTCAAACTTAACGCATCGAGTAAAAAATGTGTTCAGATGTAATGCATAATGTAAAATGATTCAGATCAGCCTCAATTTAATTTAAAATTTTTTTTGTTTACGTACTTTGTTATGTGCCGTAATTTAAAGGTTGTAGTTTATAAAAAAAGTATTATACTTTTCAGAAATTACTATAATTTACAAAATTTTTATACAATACAATAATAATGTAATAATATAATAAAAAAGGGCGCCTATAATTAAAATAAAATTCAACGATTCAAATAGTAAATAATACCATTCATATGTTGTCACGAAGATAAGTTTTCTTCACGACTATTAGTGGAATGTAGTAAATCTGAAATCATTTTTAGTAATAGAAAGAAATAATTCTGGCCCTTGAGAATATTTATTCTGAAACCGAATGAATATTCTTTAATTATGCCCCTAGAACAATTTAGACGGCCATAATTTTATGAACTGTCATTTAAAATAAAAGTGCAGTTGAATGCAACAATGATGAAATCTCTAGTATTATGAAAATTGTCTAATTTAACAAAGAACATGACTTCATGCATTTAATAGATGTTGAATTACGACGTCTAGTAGTCGGCAGGCGACCTCAGAACATTTTTTTGCATATAATATACTAACTGGAATTTGTCAAAAGAGGTAAAAAAATAGACTATTAAAATTTCCAAATTTAAGACAATAGCTTAACTCCCGATTCCCTATCATGTGTATAAGATATGGAATAACTCCACCTTTTATTAAAAAAAAACATTCAATCTAAGGTTTCACGAATTTGTCCACGTGTTGCGTTGTGAAAGTTGCCGCGGCAATTCTACAAAAATTTCCAACAACAATAAGGACAATAGTAGGTATAAATCACTTATAATTTTTTAAAAACAAATAACTGTATTGCAACAAAAGATTTAATCAAAAAGTAAGAAGAATATAAAGATGTAGGTACCCATTATGACACATACCAAATCTACAAATATCTAAAAAATGCAGTAATCTTTAAGAAGATTATAGATAATTAATGTTTTTAAATATTCACAAATGTTATTTATCTACTTAAATCATAGAAAAAATTAGTTTGCTTTTGTAATCGACATAATGTCACTGAATACAATGAACGCTGTAAAAACGAGCCCTTAGGCGAGAAACATTTAAGGCGAGGTTAAGGTATTAGTAAACTTTAAAGTATACAAAAGAGGTGAATTAACTTTCTTAGATTTTTGAAAATAGTATAACCACCAGAAGAACATTACAAAGGCTTCTCCTTAATTTATAATAAGGTTGGTGAATTAATTTTGTAATCATGTTAACCCAAACGTTTGTAACCGCGCGTATTTATTATAAACTGCATTTTTAACGCTCGCGATTATTTCAGACTTTAAACTTTAGGGACAACGCGAAAAATTACTTGTATGCGTATGCGGCAATAATATAGGATGTGTAAAAATCTGTTTAATAAAAAATTATAGATTAAAACAAAAGGTGTTTCTCACTGATGTAACAAACCTGAAATTAAAGACGTGAGGTCACCGCTCCAGGTCAAGAGTTAAAGGTCAGGTCAACTTGTGACGCCGCCTAAGATCAGCGCCTGGACCTTCTGAACAATTTGACACACACACACACAGACAAACCGGGCCACGATTTTATGTGTGTAGATAATAATAATAATAGTAATAATGTTTATTTGTTCAACAGAAAAATAAATTTCATTAATAGAACAAAATACAATTACAAAGTAGTGTAGAAAGAAGAAAAATAACTAGAATAATAAAAAATAAAAATATAAAAATATGCTTTACTTTATGAAACCCTGAAAGACATTTGTCAAGGTCAGCACTTACTCGTCATCTTACAAAAAATTAAATCAAAATGGCTTCTCAATAATAAGCTTTTTTCAATCTTTTAAAAATGTATGTTGGAACCTTTCAAGTTTATTAATATGTGCCCTGTACATATGGAATCAGAATGATGAATTTTACACTAAGTGTAGATAAACAAACCTTACGACTCAAAACATTTTTTAAGTAATTAGTACTTTGTAACACAAATCCTAACATTATTTGAGACCTATATTATATACGCTTACAATGTGATGAATAAACTTCTTTTAAGATCAAGTAGTCTTGCATGCACGAAATGGACCTAAATATCTTAAGTCATGAGCTCAAGCATAATCCCAAAATTGATAATAAAGCTCATTCCCAACAAAGGTCTCTAATCACCAAGAAATCGCTCCATTACTATCCCAAACAACTTCTAAAGAAACAAGCCTATGTCTACACAATCAAAACCTCTACTAAAAGTCTACCTAATAACCTTTAATAACTGATCAAAAATATATTGTATTATAGTTGTAAGTCAATATAGACCTACCGGACATAAAACTATGCTGATCTTTAAAGGAATGGAACTCTAAACTGCAGCGTCTATTTTAACGAACGGGAAAACACCAAAAAACTGCACAAAAAACCATACTTGGACACGTGTTTCAATAGCTAAGCTATAATTATCAGCAAACCGATACTGTCATTATTAAAAATCTTGGAGGATTTGTTAACCACTATGTTGGATTTTTGGGAATCAAGTCTGTGCACATCTTTTCCTGTTTTAGATAATTCTGTAAACTTTTTGCTCTGGGCCATCTTTTTTTGCCAAAATTGTATTGGTTCGCTGATGATGATAGCTTAGCTATTGAAACACGTGTCCGAGTATAGTTTTTTGGTGTTTTTCCGTTCGTTATGCTGCTCTTATATAATTATTGGTTTTAGTATAGCTGATGGTTGCACCAACATCTCTAAAGGTTTGGGTATGGAAGACAAAGTCGAGATAGTTAAGTAGTTGACAACATAACATCTTGACCATGTCTTGAAAATTAGTATAGTGTAACTTAGCTTTCAAACATTTGGGAATAGACTACAGCTGAGAGACATTTGGAATAAAATATACTATAATGGGATGGAGATGTTGTCGGCAAACCAGTTTAGAAAAATGTTGTGGATCTTGTCTGGACCCGCTAACTTTTTTTTATCTTCAATGCTTTAGTGGTCTCGCGAATATCCAAAAATTTAGATACACTGAGTTAACATTGACTAAAATGCTGCTTAAAGACGACCCTCAACCCCTCCTAGCAGCATTGCCATTGGACATAGTAAAAGCTCTTGCAAAACTATCAACGAACAGGTCATTTATCTTTAAATTTTATGGTAGTGGAAATGCCGTTATTACTTTCAAAGACTTAAGATAACGCCAGAAAGATTAACTATTTGATACAACAGAGTTCTTTGCAATGCTTATATCACTGTGTAGAGATTTTTCTGCAATCACTTCTGAATTTGGCAAAAACGGCATAATTTGAATAATTATTAATTGATCTTAACAACAAGTGAGCCCTCTTTTCCATTTTATTAGTCTAATCAATTCTCTATCAAACCATCTAAGATACAAACCTTAAAAAAAGCTTAACAGGGATAAATGATTGAATAACTCGATACAAAATACTGTAAAATAAGTCTACCGACACGTTAAGTAACTCTCCAGCTAAGCATGACCAATTAACACACTGCAAATAGTAATTTTGATCAGCATAGTTCCCATAAGAAAATTCTATTATCTGTACAATTCCACAACAAGCAATCAGACTTAAACACATTTAATTTTATTTTAATATCTAATGGAGGATGATAATTTATCAATAGAAACAAAACTTATATCTGCATTCAAGATCAATTTTGTCATCACCAAACTTACCAATAACCAAATTTCTACCAGTGTGACTCATAACATAATTAAATTGCGTAAGCTTCAAAAAATGTAGGTTTTAGTGGTTTTCCTAAACCTTGAAGCAAATGCTTTGCCAAGACGAACCAATCACTATTGCACACGGTTTCTTCATTACACTATACAGGTTTATACTGATCTTTTGGGGCACCATACATAACACTTACATCACAATACAATATTTAAAATGTACCATACAAATAAATAACCAAACGAAAACATTAGCACCATTAGTGTGGATTCGGGTCTAATGGCCGTCGTTAATTGGAATTTCTAACTAACGTTTTGCTAACGCTAGTGGCCCGCTTCTTCAATGGTCCTTTCATCTCCAATGTTGGATGTAGTTGATGAGGTCAGCAGCACAGGATGTATTTATACTGGTTCAAAGGGGCGAGGTTTGCATTGCGCCGGTCAGAACCGGTTTTTCGTAAGGTACCGGTCGGGTGTCCTTCAGAATTGAATTTCCGATCTGGTTCGGCTTCAGTGTTTTCATCTTTTTTGTTAATCTTTTTCTGATGTTTATGGATCTGAATTGCTTCCCTAACTAATCTATTAGTCGCTGCTAGTGAGTTGGAGCTTTCGGAGAGCATCTTGTTATTTCCATTGCTAAGGGCATGTTTGGCTCCTGATGATTTTTTGGTGTGTCCCAGATGATAACTTGCTCAATGTTCTTTAAGCCTAGTTCCGATGGATTTCTTGGTGGTTTCTATGTATTACGTTGCTACAAGAACAAGCTATACGGTGAACTCCGGCTGCTGACAGAAGGTGTCTTTCGACTTTCGCTGATCTGTTTGTGTAGGTTTTCTGTACACTTTATGACCTATTTAGTTTCCTCGTTTTTTGCCCATAACAACTTAGAAGCTAGTTGTTGTTCATCTTCCGTCTCCATAGTAAACTGGATACTGGGGTGTTGGCTGTTCAGGTGTCGAAAAATTTGTTGAGCTTCTATATCCGTATTTACAAACGACGAAAGTATAATCCACGATCCGAAACCATGTCATTGGCTTTATGCTGCAGTCTCAATAGCTTTCTACTCAAAACTCTCCATGTAAAGATTGACTATCACTGGACTCAGTGGACTTCCCTTGGCACTCCATACACTTATTCAAAGAACTCTCCTTTCCAAACAAAGTATCTTTCGCTGAGGCAGACCTGGAAAAGCTTGCTGATGTCAGAAAATTGGTCACTATATTAAGACATTCCTTTAATGGAGTTTTGGTAAACAACGAGACCACGTCAAATCTCTCGTCTGGGATGCACCGAAAAGTCAGCGGTAGCCAAATATCAGTTTAACATTCGCGATCACACGATACTCTGTGAAAGCTCCAAGTTACTAACAGGGACTAACAGTTATCGTAACGGATTAGTTTGGAAAGCTATCGAAATTTATAAACACCCGTCAAACTTCTACAGAAATAATAAAACTCTGAGACCCAACCAGATCTGAAATCCAATCCTAAAGAACACCCTAGCGGTATCTTACGATAAAGCGGTTATAACCGGCGCAATGCAAGCTCCGCTCTCTTTGAACAGTATAATAACAACTTGCGCCGCCGACCTTATCAGTCTGCATTCAACATTAGAGATAGAAGTGCCTCTGAAACTGACCACTCAAGTTAGCAAAACGTTAGAAAGAAATTTCAATCAACGACGGCCATTAGATCCGAATCTGATTACCATATTACTTAAAGTAGTGGTCGTATAGGTTCTCGGCGTCCATGTGAGTCCGCAGAGGTTGTAGCCACCAGCAAGTAGGAACCTAGGGCCTCCACCAGAAACTCAATGGCTGCACAGTGATCATTGTTACACTTAATTTTGGAATTTGGAGGAATATGAACAGTTTCAAGAATAAAAACTTTATTCCGAATACTGAGTCTTACAAAAACACATTAAATGTTAACATATGGAGTTAATAAACATATAGTTGAAATACTATTTTTAACTATAATCAGGACACCCCAGTCACCTTTTTAGCTTTATTTTTTTACTGCGATCAACACGACAAACATTGCATCTGAATTGCATTCATCGGTACCCAATCTGTGGAAAGTGGGGCGCGGGTCAATTAGAACTGGAGCGAGATAACAAATACAATACCACAGTATCAATGTTCTTTTAATTAAAATTGACCCGGCAAAAGTTGTGCGAGGTTTGTTGTTCAGTCGTACCCTTCCCCACTCCTTGTCGCTTGCACCGCCACGCCTCTCCGGTAAATCACGACGCGACAAGTGCAGGCCCCGACAGGTTTGTCTGTTTCAATTTTGTTTTTTTGTTAGTTCAGTTGTGTGGGACTGCGCTTATAAGTTGTTACATCATGTTGTGCTAAGTGTGATACTATTACAATTACATAAACATGGATGCTTGGGTTCAAACCTGATCTTTTCATAAGAAAAATCGGTTAGGCGACGATGAAGGAATTTTCAGGTTTGATTCTACGTCTATTAACACAGATACAGATAACCAAAGTAAGCCAATGCTGGGTCCTAGTTGTAGTAAAATAAAGCTAAAACACGTAAGTCCCAAAGTATCGTAAGTATAACTCAGATTTTCTAAAGTACCGGTTTTGTGTTTTCTGACACTTCAATGTGTAATTTGTTACGAAACGTTATCCAACAGATAGTGTATGAAACTCTCAAAATTCAACGAAGCATCTCAACTATGTAGGAAAGTCAATATCAATCAAAACAGGAAAAGAAACTTTGTTTGTGAGTCGATTCAACATTAAAAAAAATTCCAAACAGAACAAAACGAGCACCAGAGTTTCTTATGAGCTGTCTTTTTTAATAGGGGGTCACCTCACGCTGTAGGAGAAGATCTTATTATACCTGCAACAAAATTAATACGTAATGCTTTGTTTGAAAAAAAATGCACACAAAAATAAATGAGATCCGCTATCAAACATAACTGTAAAAGAAAAAATTGACGATGTCGGAATATGTGAAACAAACTGTTATTACTTATTTTCTACTGCAACTCGATGATGGTACAGACGTTGCTGGCCATGTTAGTTTATTAGCTTTTGTTCGCTTTTAGTTTAATGAAGTATTGAAGAAAAGATGTTGTTTTGCCAGTCTTTACCAACGACAACCACTGGGAAAAGATTTTCAAATGCATTAATGATTTTATAAAAAATTGACTGGTCTAAATGTATGGGTTTGACAAAAGACGGGGCGCGTGCTATGTCTGGAAATCATGTAGGTTTGATAGCCAAAGTTAAGGCAGTAGCTCCCTTAGTAAAATTGACTCACTGTAACATACACAGGGAGGCATTGGCAGTGAAGGGTATGGAAGAAAGTTTCAAAAGAATCCATAACGATGCAGTCAAACTTTTCAATTTTATTAAGGCAAGATCTATAAACTCCCGTCTGTTTGGAGTTTTATGTAATGGAATGGGTGCAGTAAACATAAACAGCTACTGTTTCACTGTGAAGATCGGTGGCTGTCCAGAGGTAAAGTAATGACAAGATTATTTGGGCTACGTGACGAACTTAGGATTTTCCTCATGGATGACGACTATGACAGAAAAAGTTGCTACTTAAAGTGTGTCACAGACGAAAATTGGATAAAACGGTTGGCATATTTAGCAGATATATTTGGAGCCCTTAACATACTAAACCTAAGTCTTCAGGGAAAAGACGTTCATAAGTTTTTTGTCAAAGACAAAGTAGAAGCAATAATAATTAAACTTAAAAGATGGGCTCAGAAAGTGGAAAAATATACTTTTGATGAATTTCCAGTTCTCCATGACTTAATTTTTTTTATGATTTAATCAGCTCAGCATACATCTGCTATACATGATTTTGTTAAACTCAAACATTAATTAATACATATTGAGGTCATCATTTGGCTACTCTGTACCACTATCACTATATATGAGGTGTGTGTATTTAGCTGATATTTATCACATTTAATTGAAACTATTTTAACTAGGCTAATAAGTCTTGTGGGAGTTTTCTTTTGAGTCTATGATGTTGGTTTCTTTGGCCTAAGTTGTAATACACTGCACTTGGGCAGTCCTGTATTTTTGCAAAAAATCTTGAACACAACGTATTTATAAAGTCTCACATATTAGGTAAGTTTAGTTCACTGTGTATTTAGTTCATTTCTGATGAACCACGGCGCATTTGCTGCAATTCTTGTGATTTTATTTTGTAGAACTTGAAGTTTTCGTGTGTGAGTCTTGGCTGTGGTACTCCAAACTGGACACGCATACGTTATGATTAGTCGTAAAATGCTCTTGTAAATTAACATGGTGCACTCTATGCGCAGGTGAGATTTTCTATTAATTAACGGATATAGTAGTGAAAGTCTCGCATAGCATTCGCTTATTTTCATTACTTTTACCTGACTTTTGGTTGGATTAATTTTAATTTTCCATTTGTCATACCATGCGCAGATTGAGTATAAGGCGTTTTGAAGTTGGTTAGCCGCTATCTGGAAATTTTCATTTTGAGTAATTACTGCTGTGTTGTTAGCAACATTGCTAGGGTGGCACTATTTGGGGTTTGTAGATCATGTGCGTAAATATTAAAAAGAGTTGGCCCTAATATGCTTCCCTGTGGTACTCCATCGTTGATAGTTCTTTTAGTAGATAGGGTGATGTGATGATGTCAATGAGATAGTGTGGAAGTTCTAGTTTTATCATTTTATATCGAAGTCCTTCGTGCCACACCTTATCGAACGCATTTTGTAGGTCGATGAGACAAACAACTGTGTATTCCTTCTTCTCAAAGCCCTGTTCTATTGTTTCCGTAATTCTTAAGAGCTGATGCGTTGTTGAGTGTTTTTTTTTGAAGCCAAATTGATATTTTGGTATGATATTCTTTTCCTTTAGAATTACATTTAGCCGTATCTGAATAATTTTCTCTAATAGCTTGGACAACGTTGACAGAAGGCCGATTGGGCGATAACTATCTGGTCTATGTTTATCCTTGTCACTTTTATGAAATGGTAGAATGATGGCTTCTTTCCATTCGTTTGGAAAGTGCCCACATCTAAGGCAGGCATTAAATATTGTTGCCAGACACGCTAGTGACTTAATTATTAGTTGTTTCAATATTGAGTTTGTAATCAGGTCCGGTCCCGGTGATTTTATTTACTGGGAGTTTTGTAATAATTTGTTTAATTTCTAATGGAGACGTTGGTATGAATTCTCTTTGTATCTGTTTATTATAGTTGTTAATTGTTTCGTTGATTTCTTGTTGATGTTCCTGGGATATGTCTGTGTTATTAGGTGTAAAGACTTGTTCAAAATTCGTTGCTAGAAGGTTGGATTTTTCGTCATTGGTTACATATGAGATGTTATTGTTTGTTAGCGGATAAATTATGTTTGGGTGCCTTATCAGTCTTCTGGTGGCCAGCCACATTGTTGCATCTCGTGGTTGTAATTTTTCTATGTATTTGTTATACATATTGAGTTAATATTCGTCAAATTTAATTCTAACTTGATGGGTTAGTTGGTTTGTGAGCTTTTTTAAATGTGGTCTGCGTGTTCTTTGCCACTCACGTCTTGTTTTGTTTTTGAGTATGATTAGATTTAGTATTTCTATTGGAGTTTGGGGATATCGCCGTGGTTTGTTATTATTTGGTAAAATTACTGCTGTTTGTATGCTAGTTTTCACTGATTCCGTAAATTGTTGTACGGCTTCATCTATACCATTGGTTGTTTGTATGGGGTATGGGTTTTTCATGTTTTTGTCTAATTCAGTATGAAAATTGTCCCAGTCAACTTTACCTTCAATTAATTTGGGTATCATCGGTATTGGTTGTGGCGCATTGAAGAATGAGACAATCACTGGTAGGTGATCAGAATCGAGCTCATTTAGAACAGTTTGATAAATTGGTTTGTTAATATTTTTAAACAGGACTATGTCTAATACATCTGGTTTATAAACCGGGCTTCTAGGATAATATGTGTAATCTGTGGGAGCTGCTATTTGTATTCCGTGGTTTATAATAATTTTTTTTTTTTGATTTTTTTTTTTTTTGTTTCTCTTCTCCCTTCTTTTTTTTTTTTTTTTTTAAAAATACCTCTTTTTTTTTTTTTTTTTTTTTTTAAATATTTTTTTTTTTTTTTTTTTTTTTTTTTTTTTTTTTTGTTTTTAAAAAAAAAAAAAAAAGTTTTTTTGTTTTTTTTTTTTATTGTTTTTTAAAAAAACTTTTTTTTGTTTTTTTTTTTTTTTTTTATTTTTTTATTGTTTTTTTTTTTTTTTTTGTTAATAATTGCCACCCCTCCTGCTGACCTATACAGGGTGATTCAGCTAACCCGTTCATTAGAAGTTTATGGACTTCCCGTTGAAATATTTGTTTAAAAATTTGGAATAGGGGATTGCTCAAAAAGTTCTATTTAATTAAAATATTTCAGCTTTTCTAGCACTTCCGGTTACACCGGAAGTGGCTACCAACTTTCTTATTTTAAATGGAATGATATATTTTTTTGTATATTTGGATTCTACGCTAAAATCTGAGTTACTTTTATGTAGCACAACCTATATGAAAAATCAATAGTTTTTGAGATATTCTCATTTTTTTGAGAAAAATTGGTTTTGTAGTATTGTTTTCAAACGCTTGTCAATGATTGAAAAAGAAAGTTATAGTAACAAAATTTGGGCTATACTTAGGAGGACTGTTAAGTTTTTAAATGATG
The DNA here is from genome assembly GCA_030710515.1 of Abscondita cerata. Lineage (NCBI taxonomy): Eukaryota > Metazoa > Arthropoda > Insecta > Coleoptera > Lampyridae > Abscondita > Abscondita cerata. The sequence continues at coordinate 339,033 of JALBCR010000881.1, read as the reverse complement.
TGTAATTTGACATCTCATTATTTACAGGGTGTTCAAAATGTTTGGCTAAATCTGACTAACTTCAACTGCCCAAAAGTCAATTTTTTAAATGGAACACCCTGTATCTTGTTGCTCTATGTGATGGAGAATTAAGTGGTCTTTCAATCTTCATAAGGGTTCCCTATACCTATCTGTTACCATTTTCCTGCTATCGATGTATTTACATTCGACACACAATATTTCTCTATTTTATTAAATAATTTCTGACTAGTGGCCTGTGGAAATTAAAACAATGTGCCTTATTTATCAAACTTGTAAACGTCGACGTGACACATTATACACGATATGGAAATCCACCAAGAATATTCGAATGAAGACATACTAAATTTATTTTTTATTCATGGAGAATGTTACAAGATTATTGAAAGAACTTGCCGTTTGCTTAACGAGAGATATCTACATTTATGGCCTCTAAATAAAATTACATTGCAAAAAATAGAAGCAAATTAATTTAATTATTAATTTAGCAACTGTTCGATATGCCGTCCGTGGTTTTCTAAGCACAATAAAACTCTTCTGTTAACTTCAGCTATTGTGGATTTTTGAACCATTTGCACATCTACTTCAGCGAAGGCAGTTCGAACCCGATGTAATAAGTCATCTCTGTTATGGACTGGCCTTGAATAGACTTTAGTCTTGACATACCCCCATAAAAAAATCCAGGGGTGTTAGGTCAGGTGATCTGGGAGGCCATAGAGATGGACCATTGCGTCCAAACCAACGATCTTCGAACATATGGGATAATTCTTGATAAACCTCATGGGTTGAATGGGCTGGAGCACCATCCATTTGGTACCAACATGAATTTAGAAGATTTAGGGGTAAATTTTCCAAAAAATTTGAAACCACTCCTCTAAGCATTTCTAAATATTTGCGAGAATTTAAATTTTCGTCATACACTTCAAAACAAACACGATTATCCATAATTAAACAAAAACATTAAAACTAAATGTGTCTTGAAAGTTACCTTCGCGCACCATCCGAGGATTTTGTTCTGCCCAATAATGCCAATTTTTCCTATTAATGATTCCTTCTCTACTAAATTTTGACTCATCGGTCCAAATAATTTTTTCAAAAAATTTGGGTCTTCCTGCGTTTTCAATAAAATGCTTTCACAAAATGCTACACGACGTATTTCGTCACCTGGGCGGAAAGCTTGTAGTTTTATAATAGAAAAAGCATGCATTTTACGTTGTGCCAAAATTCTCTGTATCGACGAGTAGGACAGTCCCAAATCTTCAGACGCAGCTCTGATCGATGCATGTGGATTTGCATTAAAATATGCCAATACATTTATTTCGTTGTCTTCATCACCGGTGACTACCTTGGGGCGTGTTCTAGTACATTGAATTCCAAATTGTTTAAAATTTGCTTCTATTCTCTTAAACGTAGTTTTATTTAGAGGTCGCAAGTGTGGATATCTCTCGTTAAACAAACGGCAAGTTCTTTCAATAATTTTGTAACATTCTCCATGAATAAAAAATAAATTTAGTATGTCTTCATTCGAATATTCTTGGTGGATTTCCATATCGTGTATAATGTGTCACGTCGACGTTTACAAGTTTGATAAATAAGGCACATTGTTTTAATTTCCACAGGCCACTAGTCAGAAATTATTTAATAAAATAGAGAAATATTGTGTGTCGAATGTAAATACATCGATAGCAGGAAAATGGTAACAGATAGGTATAGGGAACCCTTATGAAGATTGAAAGACCACTTAATTCTCCATCACATAGAGCAACAAGATACAGGGTGTTCCATTTAAAAAATTGACTTTTGGGCAGTTGAAGTTAGTCAGATTTAGCCAAACATTTTGAACACCCTGTAAATAATGAGATGTCAAATTACACATCATTTAAAAACTTAACAGTCCTCCTAAGTATAGCCCAAATTTTGTTACTATAACTTTCTTTTTCAATCATTGACAAGCGTTTGAAAACAATACTACAAAACCAATTTTTCTCAAAAAAATGAGAATATCTCAAAAACTATTGATTTTTCATATAGGTTGTGCTACATGAAAGTAACTCAGATTTTAGCGTAGAATCCAAATATACAAAAAAAATATATCATTCCATTTAAAATAAGAAAGTTGGTAGCCACTTCCGGTGTAACCGGAAGTGCTAGAAGAGCTGAAATATTTTAATTAAATAGAACTTTTCGAGCAATCCCCTATTCCAAATTTTTAAACAAATATTTCAACGGGAAGTCCATAAACTTCTAATGAACGGGTTAGCTGAATCACCCGGTATATTTCATATCCTGGTACTTTAACCTTGGTGCGTCGTTCGATTTGTATACACACATAAGGTGCTCGGGTCCAAAATGACCCATTACGTAAAAAATCAGAATAATGCTGATTTGTCTTTGTGTTAATGTAAATATTGTACAGAGTAAGAGTAAAACATTTATTTTAAAAGCAAATGGAAACCAAACATTTCAAAACAAAATGAAAACCTAAGAATAAACTCGTTACCTATTATAAACAATACCTTCAAAAATAAATGTTTAGGAAATATGCCTTTTTTACAATAAAAATAATTGACTACAATAAGTACATAGGTTTAAAAGAATTTAAAATAAAACATTCTTATTTGCAACACTGTTTGCACACTTGCTCTAAATGTTTCTTACAACAATAGTTCCCACATTTGCAACACAAATTAGAACATTTATTGTCTGTTTTTGCACACATATAGCATCTGCCCCTTTTCTTAGACTGAGTTGACGTTGAAGCTGTTTCATTTTGAACAATCGCTGACGCAGATTTGATTTTTTCAACAACATCTCTTGCAGCTTTTGTTCGAGGAAGGTATTTTCGTCTTTCAATATGTGGTTGTACCAGCAACATGCCCAAATTTTCTAAAAAACGTCGTCGCTTCCGACGATCTTTAGAACCCCAACTATTGGTTACTTTCGAGAATAAAACATAAAATTGTAAGCACTAATGTCAATTATATTATAAAAAACAATAAGTGGCCAACGGTTTGTTTTCCTTTTGTGGTATAACATACAACAGCTTTATCTAATGTGTCGACGGCTCCTTTTGTTTTATTGTAATCTAGTATAATTATAGGTTTTCGACTTGTTTGGTTTGATATGGCCTTTTCTGCATGTAATGTACTTAGTAATGTAACACATTTGTTTGACTTTTCAGGAAGGTATGAAACCAAGCAAGAATTAGAAGAAAATGCAAACTTTGAAGTCATTTTTGGTACATTTTTCGTTTGCAGGAGTTCCGGTGGAATGCAAGTCTTGTTTCTTTTTATTGTACCAACCATTGTGATATTCCGCTTGAGTAAAACTGACTAAGTTCATGAGATGTAAAAAAATTATCACATGTAATGTTATGGCCTTTTAATCCATAAGATAAATCCAAAACAACACGCATACCTTGATTTTGTTCTCTAACTCCACCAGGAAGTTTGCCGAGGTAAGGTTGGATGTTCCATACATACGCTGTATTGCAATCGCACAATACCCAAAATTTAATTCCGTAACGAGCAGGCTTAGTAGGCATGTATTGCCTAAAAGGGCACTTTCCTCTGAATCCGACCAACTGTTCATCAATTGTTACATTTTCGTCTGGATTGTACAACTTCGGTAAAATTTCGACCCATATGTCCCAAAGCTCTCTAATGGCCGCAAATTTATCTCTAGCTCTCCTTTCAGTTCGTGTTTCTTTATTGTCAAATCTGAGAACTCTCGAAATTCGTTTAAAATTCTCTAAAGACATTGTTGCACGGAATATACCCCTACCTTTTCGGCATCCCATAGACTTTCTATGGATTCATTATGAGATTTGAAAACTCCTGCCAAAATCAATAAACCAATGTAGCAATTCAAATCTTGTGCATCCAAATCTTTCCAACTTGTATTATATACTCGACGACCTTCCATATTAGAGTGGTCTAAAATTAGTTTTTCTATTGGTGGTGGAAAGAAAAGTATAAAAGCTGATAGTTCGTCTTGAACCCTTGATGTTGTGTACCTAGTCAGTCCAGGTGTGGCCGTAAGAACGTTGTGTGCAGCGAGTCTTCCTTTATGTATAGGAGGTTCGGAAAACCATTCAATTTTTTTGTCTTTTGATAACATAATTTGAGATTCTACATTTGAACACTCTAGCTCCTCTTCTGAGTCACTCTCCGTATAAACCGAAACGTGATCTTCAAATTCAGAGCCCTCATCTTTGTCAGATAGATCCCATTCATCAGAGGAATCTTCAAAATCAAATGTTTCTTTATCGAAACTATTAATTTCTTCTTCGAGTTGTTTTTGTGTCAAAGGCTCACGTTTTGAAGCCATAATAAATACAATAAATTTACTCCGTTCAAAAGATAGACAAAACTAATACATAACACTTACTGAACGATACACATAAGCACTGTAGAATAAGAAATACTGAATGATTTAACTACAGGTCTCAACCTGTTACCATTACTCACCCGGTTTTGTAAGAAATTATCCGAACTAAATCGCATAGGACAAAAGTGACCCGAACATCCTAAGTGTGTAAATTATTGCTACTAAAAAAGTTTAACAATTTTTTTTTCTTTTCATCCCATAATTTTAAAGATTTGACCACTGCAACTAAAGTCTTAAAAGTTCAACTTTCTATAATAAATAATAAAAGTTAACAAAACAAATAAAATAGAGACTGGGTCGAAAAGGACCCGAACGACGTACGAAGGTTAATTGTTTCTAAGTTGTGTAGATGTGTTTCGGATATGCATGCAACATCCACGTTGTGTCTAACTAGGAATTCTACAAACAATGCCCGCTGCCTTTTAATACCGTCAGCATTCCAGTTAAAGATAGTTAAAGTACTGATTATGTGTTTCTTATTTATGTCTGTAGGTGGATAATTGAGAAATTAATGTTGTAAGGAAAGGTATGGGTTTGTCTAGATGTGGTGTTATTAGTTGAATTATTTTGGTGATAATTGTAGTTACAATGTCTGGCGTTTCTAATTTATTTGTATAGTTAGTTGGATGTCTACTAAGGGTTTATCATAATTATTTTGCAGAGTTTGTTGATAGTTATTCTGACTAGAACTAGGTTCTGATTGACTTGTAGGTTGAGTTTTATTTTGTCTTGAAAGGTTTATGTGGCGGTTTAGTTTTAGATAATAGCTGCATCCTTTAAAGTGGAGGTGTATTTTGCTTATTTGGATATTGAATGTAGTGATGGCTGCCTGTGCATTTCACACATCTGGGTTCAATTCTACAATAGTTTTGCGTGTGTCCATACCGTCGACATTTTTTTACATTGAGGAATGTCGCTTGATTTTCGTCTATGTTCAACTTCTATTATGCTGTGTTGTATTTTATATAAATTCAGAATCTGTTTTGCTTTATCTGTGTTTTCTAAATCTACCGCAGGTGTATTGGTTTCTTGTCTTTGTTGTAAAGACGTACAACTTTTATGACCGGGTAATTTAACTCTTTAAGTTCATTTAAAACTTCATTTTCTGTGATCAATACAGGGAGGGATCTGATGATTACTGATAGGTTGTTTTTCTCGGGGTCTTCAAATGTGTGGTAATTAAGTTTGTTATCTGTGTAGAATTTAGTCATTTTTCTATAGTCATCAATCGTGTTTAGATGAATTTTAATTTTATCACCTTTTAGTGCTGTTACGAATTCACCTGTTGTTTGCTCTTTAAGGTCTTTGATTATTTCTGGGTAATTTAAATTGGCTGCATAGTGCAAGAATATTCGCGGTATTTTTATTTTGTTTTCTTGAAAATTATTTAAAACACAATTTTGTTGATCTGTTGTGATCTAGAAAATTGCAGCTGCATGTTTACCTTGGTAGATTATGCTGCTAGTATTTTGTATGCTTTCATTTGAAAAATAATACTTATTGGCTGTGATAAGATTAGTGGGTTCAAAATAGTATTTCTTATTTGTTATAACTGGAGGTGATAGGTTATCATTTGTTCTCTTACTCATTGTTAGGTGACTGGGACCCTAGTTGGGGTCTGTTTTTGATTGCACTATTATTGCACTTAGAATTATTATTCACTTTTACACTGACAAATGTTTAAAGATAATTATTAATGCCGTTACAGTTAACTGTTGGCATTTTTTCTTAGTTATACTATTCATACGTGTCAATGTTTACACGAGATGTCGCAAGATACACATTTTACTTATAATTATTAATGTTTGACCTAAAGTCAGCTTGCGCCCGCGTCTTTATTCTCCGAATTCCAAACTAGAACTCCCATGACATTATGGAAACGGATGAACTCAAAATGGATACGGCAACCGCTTCAGCTTCTGAGGTAATTAATTTAGAATTAAAAAAACGTACGCAGTAGTATTGCAGTAGTAACTAAGACCTTTCGTACTTTTCTAAGAGCTACTGCTTTAAAATGGAAGAAGAAATACAGTAGGTAATAAACCCTTTTGACGAAAATAAACTGAAGAAGTTAGAAATTAACTTCAAGTGAAGAAGACTCGTTACTTAATCTATCATGTGATCGGATTCTAAAATGTTTTTTAAAACGTCATCAATAATTCCCCTTTTGGATCCACACAAACATTTCAACTTTAATTTTCTTGAAAAATAAATACAGAAATAAACTAAACATTGAGTACGATTTAAGGCTAAAACTATCCAGTTTTCAACTAAATATTGACGCTGTAGTAAGCGTAAAACAAGGTCAAAAATCGCATTGAGCATTTTTAAATATCACCCATAGCTTTTAAGATTTCTTTCTGTTTTTACTGCAAAATAAATGCAATAAAACCACATTATTTTCTTTAAATCAATTATTTTTAACTCTTTCCTGCACACTTTGTTTTATATTTTAAGAGTAAACCTGTGTACGCGTCGGTATACCCACATAACATAAATAAACTAAATCACCTTTTCAGTAAGAAAAGGTGAATGAGACCTACCGTATATTTTAAACGGTTAGTCGTAGAGAGTTGCGTCAAAAAATTTTAACAAAAGCCGTAGCAAAGGATCGAATGATGATATTATTATATCCTTGAAAAGTCGTGATTCGGAATAGATGGCTATGGACTTAAGAATTTTCAATGGTACCATATGTCAAATGTGGTATCGTTGAAAAGATCTGATTTTTAATGAACCCAATTTAATAACTTCAATCGAATATTACTCGAAAAAGGTGGCAGTAATAAAAAAACGAGCCTAAAGGGCGAGTTCCTCATTAACTGGAACGGCGTAAAATCATTTTACACATGAAATATGTATAATATTTTTTGGCCGACGATCATCATCAAACAGTAAAAAAAATTATTTTTACTGATCTTAGGTAGCTAAGACACTAATATGCGTCAGTTAAAGAAATTAACTGACGCATATTAATGTCTAAATGGCGTCATCAATATCATCTTCAATAAAAAAATTAAATGCGCCCTTATTCTGTACATTATCGTGTCAAGTATGGTGTAAAGTAAATTTTTTGAAATCAATTTATCGGATTTGATAGTTAGTTTATTTTTAAAACGTTCTCAAATAGCAGAGAAATCAGCCACTACTTTACCGCAGAGTTGCTGTACTTTACCGCATAGTAGTCGTACTTTACCATATTGTGTGTAACAATCGTTACAAGCGTTACTTGATATAAGTCATAAGACGTAGACGTGTGTAAATCAAATCATAAAGTGTTTTATTAATTGTGTATTTATTCTAACAAGTAAAAAGTTATTGATTTAATAAAAGTGAAAAGTGTGTGTTGTCTGTTAACTCGAGCTATCAGAAATAGGTGACCGCAGGTCACACTCTATCTGTACGTATATTTTACTCTTAAATAATTTATTCGCAAATAAAATCTTTTCTTTTGCGAATACCAATATTTAAACACAAATAAAACGTTAATAACATTTATTGTTTCGTCGTGCAATTATCTAAAACATATTTTTATTGATTTTCAAAATGCCAATCATAAATATTGATGTTTGCTCAATGTGCGAAAATGATATTGAGGTGTCTGATAAGCCTATAATTTGTGAAAATTGCAAAAATGCTATGCATGCTGACTGTACAAACCTTAGCCGGTCTGAAAAACTACTATTCTGTCTGAAAAAAAGCGAGTGTTTTCTTTTGCGAGAAATGTTTCGATAAACGGACATCGACACAAGATTTGATGTCATTGCGGACTTGAAATCAGTCATAATTGAATTAAAGAAAGAAGTAGAAGAACTTAAGAATAAGTCTAGATATAGTGAGAACCCATCGACAATTGAATCCGTTATGGAAGAAATGTACGATCGGAGACGTAGAGAAAAAAATGTAATTGTTTATGGTCTGCCGGAGGAATCTTCTGACAATTCCAAAAATCATGATGAAAAGGCAGTAAAGAACTTATTGATAAAGTTGCTCCACATATTTCAGCAGAGAACCTGAAACCATTTAGACTTGGAAGAATTGCAGATTCCTTGAAGCCAAGACCTTTAAAGATAAGACTTAAAAACGAAATTGATTGTCTTGATTTACTTCGTTGTGTATCAACTGCTAAGCGAAATTCAGCAATTAATATGGCCATTTCAGTATCTAAAGACAAAACTCCAATGGAAAGAGAATTCTTAAGAAAACTTAAACAAACGCTTAGCGAAAGAAATACAGCTGGAGAAAAGATCTGACTATAAAGTATATAAATGGTATTCCAAAATAGTACCTCTGAAAAAAACTAATAACTGGCAGGCAAACTCCTCTTCTTATTTATTATCAAAATGTGCGTTGGTTAAAATCTAAACTAAAAATCTTTCTCTTTCTGTATCTTGTTCTGATTATGACATACTTATATTAACTGAGACAAATTTAAATGAACACATCAAAATATCTGAACTTGGACTTCCACAATACAAAATTTATCGTTGTGACAGAAGTGTAGATACTAGTAATAAAATTTGTGGCGGAGGTGTTATGATATTAGTGCATAAAAGTTTAAAAAGTACCCAGATAATATTTCAAGAAAAATCAGTCGAACAAGTGTTTATCTCTGTAAATTTTTCTCATGGCAACATTCTTTTGGAGGCGTATACATACCTCCTGCTTCAAACATCGAAAAATATGAAAAACACTGTACATCTCTTGAAACTATACTATTTGCCAAAAATGTGTACAGAGAAATTTTTATATTTGGTGACTACAATATTCCAAAATTAAATTGGTGTTGTCCCATGGAGGTTGATAAACTTTCTGGTGCTGCGAAAGTACTTCTAGATTCATATACTTCAAACGGTCTCTTTCAAATTAATACAGTTACAAATGTAAATCAAGATATGTTGGATTTAATTTTCTCATCGATAAATGACATTCAAGTAGAAGAGTCTGAGCCCCTACTAAAATCTGAAGACTACCATCCATCACTAAAAGTAGTAATCAATAATAATAGTATCTTACATCTAAATCAAAATTCTGACTCACTAATTGCGATAAGAGACTTTGATAATTGTGACTATGGGTTGTTAAATTATTATTTAGCTTCTACAAATTGGTGTATCTTACGTAGTTTTAGTGTCAATGAAGCTTATAAATTATTTATAAGCATTTTAAATTATATCTTAGATTTAATTGTTCCCATAAAATTTATCAAGATAAATCACAATTATCCCGTTTGGTTCAGCAATGAGCTAAAAAACTTGTAACTAAAAAAATTAGCACATTTAAGATATAAAATATCCTTGTCGGACGATGACTATAACTATTTTTCGATTCTTAGAGCTAAATGTAATTCAATATCAAGACGTGACTACAAATTACATATAAAAAATGTGGAAAATTCTATTATATGTAATATCAAACATTTTTGGAATCATGTAAATGCGTAGATAAATCCTACTTTCCCGATAAAATGTTCTTAAATGAAAATGAAGCAAATTCTCCATCTGAATCTGCTAATTTGTTTGCAGATCACTTTAGTAATGTTTTTAATCCTTTGACAAATACTAATGTACATTATAATATGGAAACAAACTTGTGTCTTGGCAATATCTTAATATCTGTTGAATCAATAACAAAAAATTGTCTTCCTTAGATGTAAAAAAGGACCAGGTCTGGATGGTCTTCCACCCAAGTTTTTGAAACAGTGTGCTACTTCTCTCTCTTTTCCTTTTATATAATATTCAATAAGTCTTTATTATATGGTATCTACCCTGATGATTTAAAAATTAGTTATATTCTCCCTCTTCACAAATCTGGTTCAAAGAGTGACATAAAAATTACCGTCCCATCACCATCCAATCTTCCATTGCTAAAACGTTTGAATCTTTAGTGCTAGATGTTATTAGACCTCAATTTAAGCAGGTAATTAGCTTTGATCAACATGGTTTTACTTCAGGCAGAAGCACTTTAAGCAATTTGCTAGTTTTTCAAGATTACATTTTAAATTCCTTTGATGATTTGGGTCAAGTAGATACATTATATTTAGATTTTGCAAAAGCTTTTGATAAGGTTAGTCATAATCATCTTATAGCTAAGCTTAAATGTTATGGCATTTGTGGTGCATTGCTAGATTGGTGTAAAAGTTATTTGTCAAACCGTATACAAAATGTAAAAGTTCAGTACAATTTTTCCAAACCTATTTATGTCACATCAGGAGTACCTCAAGGATCTCTATTAGGACCATTCCTTTTCTTATATTTATAAATGACCTTTCTTTAAACATAAATTCATTAAATAATAAACTCCAAACCTCTGTTAGACATTTACTTTTTGCAGATGATATCAAGTTATTTGTCAAGATATCTTCAGTTGCAGATTCTCAAAATCTTCAGTTATTTATTAATTACATAGAGAACTGGTGTACTGAAAATCGTATAGAACTTAATATTAAAAAATGTAACATTCTTACCTACTATAGAATACATGCTCCTATATTACATGATTATTTTATTCAAGGAAAACGTCTCTCTCGTGTAAATACAATCAAAGATCTTGGTATATATTTTGATTCCAAATTAGATTTTACTGTGCACATTGATACATTAATAAAAAGATGTAATCGACAGTTGGGCTTTATTTTCGTTTCACTAAAGACTTTCAAAGTCCACATGTCCTCAAATATTTATTTACAACTCTAATTCGCCCCTCATTAGAATACTGTTCCCCCGTTTGGTCGCCACATTATGTTTGTCATATTAATAGAATTGAAAATATTCAGAAGAAATTTCTAAGAGTTCTAGCATATAAATTAGATCAACATCTTCCAACAAGTACATCTTCATCTCTTGCCAAGAACTTAAATTTGTCAAACTTAAAGAATCGTAGAACGTACTTAGATCTAGTATTTCTATACAAAATATTTAATTCACATGTTGTTTGCCCTGATTTATTAAGTAAGATAATACTGCAAGATATTGTTTTTTTGGTTTTTCAATTTTTGGTTTTTAAACGTATCTACCTTTAAGAATGTAAATGTATTTCATTTTGAGTGCAATAATTAAACACACTCTTTGTCTCTTTGATTGCTGACTTCTGATTTTAATTTTTATTTTTAGTATTAATATTAAGTAGAGTTGTATTATGAAATAGTTTAATTTCTAATATTGTATCTATTGTATCTAGGGTATGCCTGCCCGTTAAATAAAATAAATAAATAAATCAAGTTCAAAGACAAGTATGAACAACTGAAAAATGTGCTTTGCAGTTCAGGAGGTTAAAAAAGTAATATATCTACTGGGCATGTTTTTTACATCAAAAGTGGATCGTACATCAAAAAGGTGAGGAACTGCTGACTTATCCCATTACATAAATTCGTTTCGTAAGATAAAGACATCATAATATAACACAAGAAAAGTACACTTCATTACAAAAGCTTTGATCAGTAAAAATGTCATTTATTGATCCACAAATTAAAAATAAAATTGTAGACATTTGTAGGTAGGCTGATGACAACAGTGAAGTGATCGAATCGCGAAAAAAATGTATTGGCTTTTCCAACAAAACATATCGAACTCTGTTTTTTTTTTTTTTTTTTTTTCTTTTTTTTTTTTTTTTTTTTTTTTTTTTTTTTTTTTTTTTTTTTTTTTTTTTTTTTTTTTTTTTTTTTTTTTTTTTTTTTTTTTTTTTTTTTTTTTTTTTTTTTTTTTTTTTTTTTTTTTTTTCTAATGTCAATATAAAGTTAAAAAATATTTTTTACCTATGGTATCTACTTTTAGGACAAAAATGGCTCAGTTAAAATTGAGTATTTTGGAATTTTTAAAATATGTTGGTGGAACCGAAAATTCTAGGTGTGTGGTAGAAGGTGAAGAAGTGCTTAATGCAGAACACATTATATTGTATGGAAAAACCATGTGGAACAATAGAAATATTAACGTGTGTGCTCTGTGTCTACAAACAAGTGCACTACAATCAGAACCTTATCAGTTAACTGGGCAGCTAAAAATTGTTGATGGCTTGGCCAGAGTAGAACAGATGGTATGTTCATGCAAAGCTGGAGCTGGTGGGCGATGCAAACATATTTCAGCTTTTCTTATTCTTTTAACCAGGTAGGTGATAAAGTGATGAATAATAGTTAATTATTAGTGGGCCTTTTGTACTTCCCTCTTTTTTTTAGAAAAATTTGATGGAATTAGAAAATATTTCTGCAACCGACCTAAAATGTGCTTGGTCAACTAGAAAGCACAGTAAGGGAAAAATACAAGGCTGTATCAACAAGAAGAATGCCTTGTATTAAAAATACCGAATCCCATATATTAACTCCAGGGATATCCAACGAGTCAATTTTGGAATATTTTATACAAAATTTGCCCAGGTCAACAATTGCAAAACACCGGTTAGTATTATTTAAAATGTAGTCAAATTTTAGTAAATTGTATTTTAGCAAAGGACGAAAACCACTGGTTTGTGTTGATGTGTGTGGGGACTCCTCTGCAATGGATTTGAATGAAGTAATTTTAAATAATGCCTCTCAGTCCATTTTAATGATGGAATTATCAACATATGAGTGTTCTTTCCATTCAGTTTGTTGTGAGCAAATGTATCATAGCATCTGCAATGACGAAGTAGATGCATTAATTTGCTTGCACCAACACTCTCTCGAATGGCACAACGCAAGAAAATTTCGCATTACTGGTTCAAGATGCTATGAAATATTTACTTACTCTGGAACAAATTGGGCAATAAAAGTAGAAAATATTTCTGGCCAAAAATCTTCACCAATAAATTTGTCAGGCATGGAATAAAATTTGAGAATATGGCAAGAACATCCTTTATAGAAAAAACAGTGGTGGAATGTGGAATTATCTCATCTGCTGAAAACAAATGGTTGGGGTTTTCACCAGATGGGGTGGTTTTGGAAAATGGGGAGCCTATATCATTATTAGAAATAAAATGTTTGTATGCTGGTAAGTATTCGAAAATACATAATGTATAAAAATAATCTAATGAAAATAATTGTTGCAGGTGTTTCTTCAAGCATTGAAGAAGCTTTGTCAGCATGCACATATATTTTGAAAGAAAACAATGTGTATACCCTTAAGAAACGCCACAAATATTATGGGCAAGTTCAGCTTGGGATGAGTGTGCTGAATGTGAAGAATTGTTTTTGGTATTATATGCATCCTGTGATAATAGCTCAAAAATAATTGAGATAGGATTTGACTACAACTTCACAAAAATATGTTGCAAAAATAAAAAATAATTATTTTTCAAAAATGCTGCATGTGTTATGCGAGGAAGAGAATGTTATGTAATAATACACATAGAAAAATAATAAATAAATTTTAATTACAAAAACTTTATTTTTAAAACCTATTTTATTTACCTAATACATGGCTAAAACTAGGATTAAATATAAACAACTTACTGCAGTGCTTTTATTATATAATATAAGCAGTAACTAATAATATAAAAAGAACAATAAATAATATTTCTGATTAGATATAATATAGGTAGCTATAAGCTTTCAACCTCTTACTTATCGATTGTGTAAAAAGATATATAAAGAAATTTAAAACTACCTATTTGTTTAAATTATTGTCCACATATCATATTTTCTAATATATAAAGCATAGCAGTAGAACACTAATAAATTAAATAAATTTTTCATCAGAAAGAATTGGTGCTGAAAGATTTGTTATGCCACAAATTATGATAAAATTTCATTAATCTTTGGTACAAGTGACCATTGAAGTTTCCCACTAATTATTTTAAAAATTTTGAGTCTTTGATTGGATCTTTCGATATGTACTCTTGCCGCAGCAATTTGTTGATTAAGCAGAGTCTCTTCTACAGAAAGTTGTTTTTTATTTCTTAAAAATGGGGGCGGGTTAATGTAATTTTGTGTAAGGCACATATATCGTCAATTAAAAGCCTTTATCCACCATAATGGAGTCCTTATTTGGACACAATTTATTAATTAAATTACTTTCCTCAAAAATTAATTTGTCAGATGCTCGCCCACCATAAGATTCACTAACAAACGTTATCATTCCTGCTGGTGAAACACCAGTCATGAATTTTATTGTTGTATTTCCTTTATATTGAGAATAAAATCTTATACGACAGCAAAGGCAACTTGGTTTTTGAATAAATATTTCAGTACAGTCTAAAACAACTCTACATGTTGAAAAATTTTGAAAGCACCTAGGTAAATTTTGAGAAATTTCTTCATGTGATGGGAAATAAATGGTAGGATTAAGAACTACGCTGAGTACATCTAGCATTTCAAAAAATAATTTTTACATAACTGACCAGAGATACTGAATAAAGCAGCAAGTGTTACATAGCTCAGATCCAATTTTAACTTAGTCATGGTTAAAATAATTCTTTCCCTAATACCAAGCCTATGTGATCTTGTGTCATGAACTACTTTTCTGGTCATTTCTTCTAAACAGTTAAGAATCTGTAAGCTAGATATACCTGTAAAACTTCTTAAAGCATTATCTGTATTCAAAATATTACACAAACTTGTGATCTGGTGTGTATTCACTTGAACTTCAAAGTCACGTACATGAACCTTACCTTCATCTAAATTTTCAAGAATATTAGTAACATCACTTACACTAATATCTTCATTCAAATTTGGTGTTAACGTAACACTTTCTGCTGTTTGCTCGTTAACTTGTGTGTCAGCCTCAGAACAATCCAATTGATCACAAGTATCACTATATTCTTCATTTCGTTTGGTCAGTCTTTTAGCACGTGTGGAATCTAATTTCTTTGGGGTCACTGTAGAAGTGGGTAAATTTTGGGATGGTACAGCTATTTTTTCAAATAACGACTTCTTCCTCTCCTCTCACCTGTAAATAATGAAAACATTGAGTATCAACATATTTTTAAACAAATCTATTTAAACATAGATACACACCTAATTAAAAAGAGCATATGGCACAAAAGTAACATGCATATTATATCTAAGCCAGAAACTAACCTCCTTTAAAATAATCTTCTTGCTTGAAATGCAAAGAGCACACTTTTATGAATTTAGTCACTGGTTTGCCAATTCGTAGTTTTAAAATCCATGCTTTTCTTCTTGGAAGTAACTCACTTCCCATCTCCGTTTCAAAGCAAACACGTTGGCTCTTTTCGGGAGGAAATGAATGAAAACTCAACTCTTTGTTAACATCTTTTTAGCCCAAGAATGGCACTGAGGAACACAACAGTAGTGATTGGAGCTCATTATGTTAATGTGCCTACTTAATCTACAACTTTTCCAACGACCAACTTCAAAACAAATTTCAATTATGAATTGCACTATAATAGTCTAGTCTTTGATAAATATAAACACAAACAATGCTTAAATGTTGGGTCTTATTAAAAATCAGGTGGAATGCAGACTTGTACTCGCTGATGCTGGCACAAATTTGTATAATAAATACAATTAACAATACTTAAAACTTATAGAACTACGAATATAATAAAAAAAAAGCCAATGGTAACGTCTAAACTACAATCAATCAATGGAAATCTTATGTAAAAGATAATTGAGGTTATAAAACAATGTACAAAGAAGTAGTTCAGTTATCGCCGCTACGGCGCTACGATCTTAATTTGAATCCCCAATAAAACGCACCTTTGAGCGATGACGTCAGTACCTTTAGCGACGCAAGCGCAGCTTAGGTTTTTTAAAAATATTAGTGTGACTTTGATTGTTTGCTAGTGGCAAACTCCCAAACTAAACATAAATTTAAATAGTAAATAACGAGGGTCTAAATAAAAAACTGGTCTGGGCTGGCATCTTTACTAAAATGTGTCATAAATATAACCTAGAAATTGACAGAAATGAATAACTACTTTCTTTGATACATCGAATTTTAACCTACACTTTGTATCAATTTTTTTATTTGAACACCCGTTATAAATGAAAATTGCAATACATTACTTCACGCTATATTCACAATAAAGGTTGTGACGTCAAGCCAATGTGAGGGTGTTCTATTTCTACATCTTTTTAAGAATTATATATTTAATTTTTTAAACATTCCTATTGTTGATTAATTTTGTATAATTTGTTATATAAACTTACTTCTGATGATGACTTGTAAATCAAGTCGAAACAATTGTTAAGATTTTCATATAAAAAAAATATATTTAATACTGGTTTGACTGGAACAATTTTATATTGTGTTGGTCAAATGATGACTTAAAATTAAAAACCATCATATTTTAAAGCACGTGCGTATTGGTCGACATCTTTGGGGTAAATAGATTTTTTATCTGTTTTTGTGCCTTCTCTGACATTTTCTATGTCATTGTTTTTTTATAAAGCTCAGATTAGTTCTCGAAGTTTTGTTTGCCACTTAATTTTATTTTTAGAGCGGTAGTAATATGTTTCAGGAATTTATTGACACAGATGATTTTTTGTAGATCAGAGTTTATATACAAAAAAAGGTTGTTTACGTATAAAACCGAATTTCCGGTAGTGTATGTTAAGTGAACTATAGGATTATGACGTATAATTGACACAAATCTCAATTCTCTTGGACTACCCCTAAACTTCGGAAAGTCAAAGAAAATCTGCGTTATTTGCTGGATGTGTTGACTCGAACAAGGCTAACCCGAAAAGTTTGTAATGTTCTAAATAGGATTAGTTGTGTTTCATCTTTCGAGTGAATTAATTTCTTGAAATTGTATTCCACATTTGGATGCTGTAAACGTGAAAAAGGAAAAAAATCTATTCACGTGTTGGTGACAAATCGGACGGAAGATAAACTCGCTTAAGTCAACAACCACCTGTGAAAACTGCATTGTAAACGCGTGTTGTTAGGTATAAGAATGAATAATCCTAACAAAGGTATCTTCTAGGTTTTTCTAGTTGATCAAAGGACATGCATAGATACTACAGCGGCACGTTGTCATAGTGACGACGCTTGCGCTGCCTCCGTATAGCATCCGCCGTCTCCTTTACACTACGAAATTTGCGATGTAATTTTCTCCTTTCTACAGATCAGTCAGCTGGGCGGTGGCTGTATCCGGCCCCGTGCGTACTGCAATAATTCGTGTATCTGCATCTCGTGATAGAAAGTGCGACAGATCACGACGGTATTTAATGTACCGAAAACGTCGCGTCTGGACGCGTTCGGTCATGTCACGTTCGCACTGGTATGCATTCATCGTACAAAAATGAAAATGCATTTTATAAAGTTGTGTCGCGCCATATTGTTTATATTGGGATTTTTTACTCACATTTGGGCCCATCGCACATTCACCCCAGTCCAGAAAAATGTCCCCAAGGATCAGCTTAACGTAGGACTTATTGTGCCCCACACAAACTTTGGGGCCCGTGAATACATTCGAGCTATTAATAGTGCGGTGTCTGGTTTACAACGTTCACGACGTCCACAATTGGATTGGCTTAAAAAATACAACTTTACCCCTCAGAATGTCCATAACGTACCCATGAAGCTAACTCCAAGTCCTACAGGTTCTTTTCTTTCTTTACTATTTCCTATAATAATTTTTATATCTTATTTCTTACTGCCGCAGTTGCTTTATTTTACGATACATAAATCCTTCTTAATATAAGCGATTTATAATTAAAACTGTAGAAATTTCAATTTTATTTTATTAAGTAAATTGTTTGTTTCAATTTCGCATCTCGAACCTCCAAAATTCTGTAATATTCCGCTCTTGTTCTAATTAAAACCATTTAACTAAACGCTTTTCAAACTTTAACTGCTGATAAATTTTAATTATATTTTTTGCAGATTCACACAATATTGCGCGAAAAGGGATGATTTCCAAATTCCTTTCGTTATCTTATTTTCTCTAATAAAATGGTTTTAAGAACATTTTCTGTTGTGACGACATATCGATATATTTTTTTTCTTTTGAATGCCAGCGGTATATTTATATCGATTTATGCAAAGTTATATGAATTGACTGTTTCCTGAAATGCCGATGCATAAATCAACATAATCCATAAGGTTTTATTTTCGGTTTTTCAGTTTCATTCACACTTTTATTATATTCGTCGCGTTACAAAATACTAAACCTTCAGCTGATGTTATTTTTCTGAAATACATTTTATTCAAACTTTTAATTGTTATTTTATTTTTGTTTTAACCTGATAAGAAATTAGTACGTACTAGTTTATACATTTTACATTTACACCGTGGTACACATTCGTAGTAATAAGGGAGTTATGCAAATATTTTTCTAGTATATTTAGGTTAAGCAAATTTTGTTGAAAACATTAATAAAACAGCATTAATTCTAAACAAAACCGATATTGTAATACGCAGAAATTGAGTTTTCGGTATTTAAATTTAATATTCACCACATGAAGTTGTTGGTTTCGCAAATACTCGGACGCGACAATTAAGCTAGCAGATAAATATTGCTGTCGTTAGAAATTGCAAAAACCCATTTCAAAATGCAATTGTAACAGTATGGATATTTTGTTATCCCCGTTTTACGTAATAGGAATGGTCAGAAAACCTTGATACTACTGTGTAAGAGTTGATCGTTTCTCGCACCCTCGAGGCCTTATAGAAACTTCTGATCTTAGGGATAACTACGCCGATCTTTTTTCGGAAATCCGTTATAAATCGTTCTTTTTCATATGAGACTGAAATACTTTTTCTTTTATTGCAAGAAATTCGGAAAATCAATTTATTGAATAATTATGGTTTATTCTGGTAGTTTACCCGTATCGTATCATCTTGTCCAATAACACGCCAATATGCTCTTACGTTTATGCAATCAAAATTTCTATATACAGTTTATACAATTTTTTTCTTGCATATTTGATTTTTAGGTATGGTTGGTATTTTTTTTAAATTGTTTTTATGAAAGAAAAAAAACTTCCCGAACGATTAGTTTATTTTATCTTTAGAATTTGTTTGATCGAAGTATGAGTTAATATTGAGAATTTCGTTTGTAAAAATCAATTTATCAAACTTTTTGAACTAGTAGTTTTTTTTTATTTGAATGTCAAAGTTTTCTTACTATTTTGGGGTACACTTTGTATCGACATATTGCGATGGATTATTATTACGCTTTAATAAAAAAAAAATAATTTAGCAATGAGACTCTTTAAATTATTTAAAGAAATTATAGACATTAACTTCAAATTTGCACCCCCTCTTATATCTCAAGGTCTTGGATTCGTTTACAATAAAAATAATTAATTTACTATAATAACACATTCAGTGACCGGCAAAGGGTTTACATGAAATGGAAAAAAATTTTGTAACTAAGATATCCGAAAATTTCTTTTCGCTAATGAATTCAGCATATTGAATGACAAAAAAAGCACTTTGGCAAATGTCATGTGACCACTGTCATGGCGGCAAATTAAAAAAATATCCTTTAAATATGTAAAAAGTGAAGTTAGATGACAAGATATTGAAAAATGCTTAATAGAAAAGTTGTTCAGAATTAGATGATACGTCTATGTGCAAATTTTCAAAAGAAAATAACGAATTTTGAAAAATATTAGTTTTTCGTCATTTTTTCCGGAAATATTAGGAAAACAATATTTTTTGCGTTTGATTTGCATAAAACACACTAAAACCAACAAATAAACTTTACAATCCAGTAATTTTTATTTATTAGTCTACCAATGGACGGTAAAGAACAAAAAACATTGTTTTTTTAGGAGGGACTGTTTGCCGGTCACTGTATATACACCGTGGTGCTTTTGAAAACGGGTCATTGAGATTTAGCATTCGCTTTATTTCAACTTTATTTTCAACCACATTTTAGTACTTCACGTTTTACCCCCGAATCTTTCTTAGTTTTTTACATATTAAGCTTTGAAGCCTCAATCAATAAAAACTACTCCTCCGTCTTCACTATTCCCACTTATCTTATCTATTCTTATCTCTTTATCTTGTTTAATCTTATCTGTTGGTAACAATACACCTCATAATCCTTAGTCAAACTAAAGGAAACACTTTTTACAAACTTATATGTGTATACTGTCAATTTAACATTTTATTTTAACACTTAATATAACAAACTTATCTACTTATCATTAAATTTTAATTAAATGAAAAGGCTATTTACAAAAAGAAAATAATTCTTTTACTTAAATAAAATGTCCTAGATAAATGTTGTTAATGATGGATTTGAATAAACATTTACTATAAATTTTTATATTAATAAAATTTTGGTTCTAAACTTACTTTATCAATACTAGTTATTTCTAACCTATCTATTTTATCTAACCTATTTCACTCTCTATGAATATTCATTAACAACTTCTAAACATTAATCTTTGTCAACATAGTTTCATCCTTTTTTACTTCAAAATTTTTAATCATTACTTTATCATTTACTTTAAATTTTATCCTTCTCTTATTGTTTTGCTTATCTTTATTGTATTTTCACTTTATATATTCTCAATTCTATTTTAACTCTTTATCTTGTTTCTTCAAATTTAACTTTAGATAATGATCAGCAGTTTTTTTCCATAAATTAATTCTTTACTTTTCTTATTTTCATAACAGATATTTTCTTATTTATTTCCTTAAAATCGTAATTCAATTTTTTTTTTATAACCATTTCGTATGTGCGTCCTTTTATGCCATTTTCTTTTTTATTTCATATTTATATCTTATTATTTCTCATTTATTTTATTGTAGACATTTCATATTTCTTCTATATAATTCTTTATATAGGTAACTTTACTTTTCGCTGTTTACATACTATTGAATAAACTCTATTCCATTCAATTAATATTTATTTCCAATACTTCTTATTTATCTTCTTAATTTTTTATTTCTTCTTTAACTATATTGGATTTATATCTTGTTTCTGCTTAATTTATCATTGAGCATTGACTTTTCTTTTTTTTCTGAATATGTACCTTTTCCTTCAAAATAACACTATATAAACTTTTCAAAATTTCGCTTTCTCAAAACTAACCTCTTAAAACTAACTGACCTTTCCTTCTTCATAAACTAACTTTTCAAAATAACTATAATTTTCAAATCACACTTCTCTATCAAATAACTATTCAAAACTAAACTCTATTTTTAAATAAACTCACTATCTACTAGTTAACCGATTTAAAATAACTTTTCATTAAATTTAATAACTTATTCTTTAAAATAACTATCGTATGTTAATTTCAATTGACCGACTTTAATTATTAAATGTTTACTTTATTTGTCAACCGCATCTTAGTACTTTACGTTTTAACACTTTGCGGTCTCAATCATAACTACCCATCTGTCTTCACTCTTCATATTTTGACCTTTTATAAATGCGTTTGTACAAAGAAATCATTGAGTTTACTTTCCACGTACCCCGCTCTTATTTTTTTGTGGCGACCGTCTGTCGGTAATAATACACCTTATAACATTTAGTCGTACTTAACGGAAACATCTTTTACAAACAGTTTTTGTGTATACTGTCGATTTAACATTTTTATTTTAACATTTACAAATAACACATTTATTTACTTACTATTAAATTTTAATTAAATGAAAAGGTTATTTACAAAAATGAAAAGAATTCCTTTTTTTAAATGAAATCTAGATTGGTCCTAAAAAATTGTATTTATAAATTAAATAAAACTTTTCCAGTGCAATATGTACTTAGTTTAATTATTAAATTATTTTAAAAATAACATATTACTGTTATTTATTGTTTCTGCGTTAGAAGTGGAATAATTATACTAATTGGTTTATATCTATTTGTTAAACAAATGGGGTCCTGTAGCTGGCAGCAGGAGTTTTATCAAGTCATCAGCTAATAAGATCTTTCGACCTCAAGTGCCACCTAGTACTATCGTGGCACTTTTGAAAAGTTATCTGTACCAACGCAACTTTGTCGACAGATGGTGTACGTAGTTTCAAAAACAAATTTTAATTAATATTATTGCCAACTAAACGTTGTCATAAAAAACAATCTTGAATTCAATAATCACTCGGCAGCTGTTTCATCTTTTGGGACTCTTCAGTGTGAGTATTTGAGCGTGCGGGGCTGTTGGTGGTGATGTTTGGAGTTTTTTTGAAAATCAAGTGCACTGCTTAATAATTCACTACTTTTAATGCCATAACTCTTCTGTTTTTTTTCTTTGGAAAAAAACTTCAACTTTCTTCTTATAGTTTCTTTAGTTTGTTTGTTTTAGAATTGTTACTGCTTACTAATTTCCTCTCTAGGCTAGATTTTTGTGATGCCCATTCATCCCCGGTACTGCATGTGTTAGATTGCGGATAGCTAAACGAGATGTTGTAATCGTTAATAAAAAATTTTCGATAATAATTTGTAAAACCACGACTTGGAAGAGTGATAATTTTTTAAGACTTTTGCGAGTACAAGATTTACAACATTTATTTTGCTTCGGGTAACCACAGCGAAGATATAAAAGAATCGAATTTTAAGACGTATATTAACTTTGTAAAATAAATGTAATAAATTCAATTTGCACTTAGAACCCTTTGCACAATTAAATTCACTACCACCATTGCAACGAAAAACTTTTAAGACGAGTTGATCCAACAACACACATTTCTAAGAAGTGGGCGTTGTTTTTGCATGCTGCCGTTGTTACAAGCCTGCCATTTTGTTTAAGCACAACGCGATCATGGGCCATAATGCTAATCACGCTGTGCTTTGATGTAACTGTACACTGCGGGCCACTCATATTCATCAAAACATTAATGTCACCCACTGCGACTGCATACATTAAATCGTCTGTTAAAGCCGTACCTAACGATTTTGCTGCCCGTCATATGATCGCTTGCCTCTAAATCACACACCATTAGCATTGCCTTTGATATTTGTTTGTGCAACGAATGCGCCACTACTCACTTTTTTGTTGTTGGTCCGCATATCATGCGAATTTTTCGATTTTTCATTTTGACAATTTTTTGCCAGATGACCTTTTTTGCTGCAATTATAGTAGTTATAATTAAAATACTGATTTTCCTTCCGTTTCCCGAATGTTCATCTGCTTTGACGCTACCGAAGGCTTGACTGCATCATCATATATCCTTGAGCACCGAGTCATCATCGCTGATCGAACGTAGGATACGATAGGGCAGTACCTATCGATTTAGAAATTAGATGATTACTCAGTTTTCTGCCGTCATGAATCTTGTTTCTATTGTATGATGGCTCTGCATGTCACTATGTTCAAATGTGTTCGTTAGCGTTGACCACATCATAACCGAAGAACGTGTTGTTACACCAACTGAGTCACGTACCTGGTTAATGCATCGGCGATTGTTTTCGTTGCCGTGAGATTGGGTTTATAAGGATTTTGAGCTAAAACAGAACCAGTTTGCATTCAAAATATCGAGTATGCTTTCGATTGAAGAACGATCTCAATATTCCATCGGCAAATCGCCAATTTTCTGCTTCTTTTAACTTTTCAATGTTATACTTTTATTACCTTTCATAGTCGGCATTTCATTAAATTTTATGAACACCCTGTTTTATGAACACATTCTAATTTTTGGAATATTTTAATAATATTTATTTTACACATTTTTTTTTTTTAAATAAAAGTTGATTATAATTTAATTATACACATCTTTTGTTCAAACTTGTTTTGACGCTGTTAGACGTTTAGTATATTTTTCGAGCAAAATGTTTTGATACTCTCTTACACGTTTGTTGGTATCAGAACGATGAGGAGTTCTGCACAAAACGTTTGTTTTTACTACGACCCTAACTTATTCGTTTAATTAATCTTTGTTTTTATTCGATATTTACGAGTATGCTACAAGCCGAAAGAGATATGCAATTACACCTAACCTTGCACGTGTCTTGCATTCAACCCACAACCTGATGATTTATTTATTATAAAGCAAAAGTGAATTATTGTTGCTTTAATCATCCCAACACACACACATACACAGATTACATCCGTTTAGTATATTTTTCGAGCAAAATGTTTCGATACCCTCTTACACGTTTGTTAGTATCATAACGATGTGGAGTTCTACACAAAACATTTGTTTTTACTACGACACTAACTTATTCGTTTAATAAATGTTTGTCTTTTATTCGATATTTACGAGTATGTTACAAGCCGGAAGAGATCTGCAATTACACCTAACCTCGCACGTGTTTCGCATTTAACCCATAACCTGATGATTTATTTGTTATAAAGCAAAAGTGAATTATTGTTGCTTTAATCATCTCAACACACACACATATACAGATTACAAATTGAAAACAAAAAATGTATGCACATAAAATGATGTCTGATTATTTTTATACTATATCTACATCTTAAATCTAATATTTATGCACGAAGTTAGCTACGTTATACAGAGTGTTTAAACGTTGTTTTTTAACATTAACCATTTTCGATGAATTCTCTAAAAAACGAAACAAAAGTATCTTATATCAAAGTTACCTACTAACTGATATCATTTTCTCTTATTTAACCACAAAACATCGTTTGATTTAATTATTTGTGGTGCCTGTGACACTGACAAACATTTCTATAACCTCACCACTTTCGTGTTACATTGGGGTGAAGAGTATTAAGTTAAAAACGAAAATGGTTTGAACCTGTTTATTCTAACATTATAGGTTATTAGCTGACACTTTTTCCTAGTATCTTTAATAAATCCTACAAAACTGGTGGTTGTACTGTATGGGTAAAAAAACTGACTTACTTAGATTTTCTGTACACGTGTAATTTATTATCTTATTTTCATTTCATAAGAAAAAGAGATAGTTATCACTGTTTTTAATTATTTAAATGTTGATGAATAACTGTTGAACTGGAAAAATTTACAAATTTTGAAAGTTTTGAAATTGTATTTAACTTATTTTTATTTAAATAAAAGTAGTTGCTTTGAAAGTGCTTACAATTGCATTTATGTCTATAAATTCAATTCGTACAAGTATTAAATGTGTTTTATGTCAATAAATCAGTAAATTCTACTTGAGTATCCAACCATATAGATAGTTGTTTATAGGCGGTTATTTATCCACTTCATTTATTCAAATCAAAAATAAAAGTAATAGCTTTTACCCTAGAAAGAGTTTTTTAAAATTTTGTATTATAGTAAAACATGCAAAAACGTTTACATAAAGTTATTAACTGAACGTATTTATTTATTTAAGGTCTTCCTCGTTTTAACGTGACTGATAATTGTTTTTAATTTTGATCAGAAAATTAATATACATAATAGTAGCTATATTAAGTGATGCATCTTGTGGTGAAAATTTTGGATTCACTTACCAACTTACGTACGGCAGGCAAAACATTCGAAGCACAAAAAACTACTTAAGCTTTACATAAAATGTACTATTTTTTCTTCATAGCAAACTCAAACAAGAATATGAAAAGGCTGAATAACACGTAAGGAATTTTTTAATACAGCCATATTTGGTGACAACGTTTCGGCTACAAAACTTTTAAGCGAAAGAAAATTTTGGCTTTAAGACTTTTTGACGCTGAGCCATTTTGGCGATAGAATATTTTGGTGCCGCGACTCAATATGGCCGTAGATGTTTTCTGGTTCACGTTGTTACATTTATCGGATGTAAATTGTGTTTTTTATTTTAAAAGCAATTGCCGATACTTTGCATGATCGGCTTGACAAAAATTATTGTATCTTTACCATCAAGTGGTGAATCAATTGGAATTTTCTAAAGCACATAAAATGATTAATATAAATGTTTTGTTAGTAACTGCATATCACGGAAAAATTCAAGAAATTTATTTGATCATAATCATACTGCTAGCTCTACTCCATCACTTAATCCGTTAGTAGGTACATAGCCCCCATACTGTTGTTTATGTGAATGGCTCGGCGCCAAGATATCTACGCGTCAAAGCGTCCTAACTGCAAAATATCTATGTGCTATAACATCCCGGAACTAAAATGTCTTGGCGCCAAAACGGGGGTGCCAAAACGGTGGCGCTAAAACGTCCTAGACCGCAGAAACACACACAAAAAGTTGCGCATTAAAAAATGGAAAATGCGCTATGGTCTATGGGTTAAAACATCCCTGCGGTAAAAAATCCTGGCGCCAAAACTGTGGTGCCAAATCGGCGGCGGTCTTAGATAAAAAAAAATTGCAGTGAGCTCTGCAATATTAAATGGGTTATTATGGTTTTTAACAAACTTTATCTCTTATAGGCGCTTAAGTACTTGAGTGCCGCTGACGAGCGGCAGTTAAATGTAATCGAAATTAAGTGACACTTAAGCATTGTCAGTTCAGGCGTGACACTTAACAGTCGTTTGAAGAATAAATAGTTTATTCTGTCTCCCAAAAGTAATAACTCACTTTTCCACGTGTTGTACGCCATACTTTTTCTACAACTGCGTTTTAATAAACATTTTAAAAAATGAGTTTTCAGTTTATGTAATGTTGTATACATGGTGTTAAATTAAGTACTTGTAACAAACTTTAAAGGGTAAATCTTTGACTAATTTTAAGATAAAAAGTTCATATGAACATAGGTCCGCGACGGATTGATTTGTGAGATACAGGGCACAAAAAAAATTTGATTTTTTGCTTATATTTTTGTTAAGTAACATGGTAATTGGACAAAATTTGGGATACTGGATATATAGATGACCAGAAACTTGATGGCGCCACATACAGTGTTGTTTCTGAATTTAATTAATCATAACTTTTTTATGTCACATTTTATGTCATTTTTGACTACTTAGTCATATTCTTCATTCAATTTTACATACAAAGGGTACTCTTAGTATTTGTGGCTAAAATCAGCTGTTTTGGGTAGAAACGGGCTTGAAGTTAAATCTGCGTTGGAATTTTTTAAGTTTGATCATTTTCGAGTTTTTGAAAAATGTATCTTTTATTGATTGTATTATCAGGTAACAAACTTAGAACGTTTACAAGACTCAGGCTTGATTTTTTTATCTCTAGTTAATTTTATCTGTCGGTTAATCATCTTGGAAAGGCGACTAGTAATCAAAACACAAAAAATCATTTATTTATCTTCAATGGTTCAAAAGTAGTAAATTTCTTAAGAGACCCCTGCAAATCTAATTTTTGCATTAAATGTTTCCTATGTCAAAAACTATAACACATGTCTTGACAATCTGATGGTGCTGATCACAAAATTTAATGTAGAATTTAGATATGATATCAAAATAATGTCATCCCATTTAAAGAACAAAGATTGCGTTAACTTCCGGCATATCAGAAAAATCCACCATTTTGAAAATATTTGAATTAGATTTAGAGTAGTCGATTACGAATATCTACCAAATTTCATATTGATGAAATTTCAAAAAGTCGATAATTTTCTAACCCACGGGCTACGTGAATTACCCACAGGTTTAATGTGGGAACAAGTGACCCAAAACAGAAAACATTGGAAACAGTTAAGGGATACCTACATCCGAAAATAGAATGAATAGAAAATAGGGTTAAATAAAAGGAAAAAAAAAGTTAATTTTTATCTAGGGTCTTCACTTATTTAGCAATTTCTGCCACTTGGTCTGTTAAATTTATTTTGATACAATTTTAAATTGAATGAAAACAAAATTTCGTCCATAGTAGCGGAAACGGGGAGTATTTCGAAGACACTGGCAGCGTTTTCACGTTGAACGGCAAAAGAAATCCTTTGAGTAAGATATACTTAGAAGGTTGATCACCAGAAATAAAATTTAAATTTGTTCCAATGACGTCGAAGAAATCCTTAGCCTCCTTGCAACATAAGTCTCGTCAGCAAAAGAGATGAAACGATAATTGGCGCTAACGATTGTTTGGTATTTAGAGTGTTTATTCTTGGCTGCTATATCTGCGACATTGAGGGCTGCAGAGGGAAAGTGAGTAACATAGGTGTTTACCAGAATGTCAGGAGCGAATAGCAGTGAGAGTAGCGTGGATTGTACTTTCACAGTTCAATTTTCTTGGAAACCCAGTTGGTTTTGTTTCTTTTATTTATGCCAATTTCTTTAATCATTCAATGTTATCCAATTTTTTTTCTAAGATGCACACCTTGAATTTGTCGTTTCTTTTTTGACCTTCACCAACACTCAGTTCCACATTAGTTTTCTCCTAATGTCGTGTTATCATTCTTATTTCGTTTACCATCTCGTTACATAATTCATTTACATCTACTTCTCATACACCTGTTTATTTTCTCCTTTAGTCAATCTTCACTTTTACCTTCCTTTAAATTCCTCATACTTTTTTATCTTCCTGATTAAACTGTTTGTTCTTTATGAAACCTTTCACTATGTCATTTAGATTTTCTGTAAACTTTTTGTTTTTGCCGAAATTCAACCAAATTTTAATTGTTGTTGGTTGATTATATACTAAGATACATAGTGTCCAGAAACTCTTCTACCAAACGGAAATTACAGATACCTACTAGAGATTATTTTATGTCAATTTTGCTCGATGTTTTTTAAACCTAGTAATTTTGATTAGTTGGTATTTTCTACACTAAAAGCAGTTACATAAGACAATCCTTCGATAATTATAGCCAACATAACTGTTAGCAGAAATAAAAATCTCAAATCGCCCTGCTGTAAGTTCGCAAGAGATTGTGCAATAGCAAACAAACACCAATAATTCCTCCGAGACAAAAAGGGCGGGACGTTACGGAAAAATTCTTTGTGAAGAAAACCTACCCTGAGTAGGTAATTACATTTGTAGTACGGGAGGTTGTATAAATCCGCGTTATGCGAAATATGGACACATAAACTTAAAATCCCAAAGACCTCGAAAACTGATTATTTCAGCCTGAAAAAAACCCTATTATCAGCAATTGCGAAGCGGAGAAAAACACCCTTAACTAATTATCAAAATAGAATTTTTTTATTTAACTTTCCCATACATTTCGTATGTGAGTACAACAATGGCTTAATGCAAACTGAGAAAACTTTCCAGGCTTCTAATTCACGAAATGCACAAGAAAGAATACAATTATAGAGCAGAATTTTTTTTCTCAAGGTGGAGCAAACAACAAACTGCAGCTCTGAGGTAAGATAATCGAGCAACAGTAACGTACACAAAAAACAACACCTAATACTTTCGTTTGACGAAATTTTCATCGCAATTTAATTATGCAACACAAAAATTTATTGAGTATTTTAAAACAAAAATACCAACAAGGGTCACAAAGCTAAACAAGAAGGGAGTTCTTCAACAAACAATAATTATTCTAGCTGATGTTGAAGTTTAGCATCTATCCGACGTGACATTGTACGGATCAAAAAAAATCCAACTAATCCTAGCTTCTAACATCAGTGACCAAAAAATTCCACTTCCTGCGAATAGAAAAAGAAGGATACATTTTAAACGGGAGTCAGAAGTGATTTCTGGCAATATTAAACAAATTACTTTTTGCCGATATTTTTCCCACGAGGGAACAAATGAAAGAGCTTTAATTGCTTGCTAATTCCTTGGAGTGGCAATTTCGTTAGACGATTAAGAAGATTTAACTTCTCGCAAAGAGAATTGGTGACAATATTAACCGTCCTGCCTACGTCGAACAACACAGCAATTTTTGGAACTTTTAGACACTTTGATTGGATCGGTATGTATTAACACTACTGCTTTGTTTGCAGAAAAAACTGCCGATGATTCACCTGGAGAGACATTCAGCATAACTGAGTGCTCGTTGCTAGAAGTCGACTTTATGACATTTTTTTACAATAACGACATGTGAATATAGAACAGCTATCAGTCTCAAAGTGTTCTTTACGCATGCATATTAGGTACCATTTAAGAGACTTAGCTTTTTCAATTTGAATTGACGTAACTTCTGCAGGAATGTTTTTATTGCTATTATTAGAATTTAAAGATTTCCTAGAATTATGTTTAGGTTCGGTCATATGTCTAACTATTATAATAGCTGACAAATAACGTTTTTCAAAAAAAGAAATTTGTCAATGGATAGGGAAGGGTTTATTGTAGCGTCCTTCTGGTAGGGATTTCTTAAATTTTGTACAAAGTTTTGGTAAAATTTGTTTAATAATGGTTAATATTCATACCATTGAAGAATATTTTACAAAAAATGCGAACGAAAATGGGACATTTTAATACACGAGAGCCCTAGAGGAAGTTTTCCTCTTTGCAATGATATTTTTTTTATATCAATAAAACTATTTATTATCCAAATTTTATGTATACTTCTAAATTTCAATTGTGTACTGCAGTGCTGCAACTAGAAATCTTCGGATGACGATGGACCTTTCCATTGAATTCCACATTATAAACTGTCTTAACTGTTCTGTAAAATAGTTAGAACTAGAAAACAAATTTTATAAAAAATAATACTATTAATGTAACGAAATACAGCACAATAAAGATTTCATTGCTGGCTCTCATTCTATTAATGCTAACATAATTTCACGTTGAACATAATTAATGGTTTTTATATTGAGCCACAAATTCTAAATTTAAATTAAATTTAGAGCAACCATTGGTAAATTAGTAACTAATTCTTTGAAAATTAATTAATTATATTAGATCAAATTAGATTCACTGTTTCTAAATCTATTTTAAATTTAATACCTAAATAAACATAGTTCTGATGGGTAGAATTGTATAGAAATTAAGACTAAATTGCAGCATTAACCTAAAATTTTCTATTAGTATTTTGATTCATAAACGAGACTTGGCTTCCTTTTTCAGAATTTCTTACTTTTTACGACGTCATTAGGAAATCAGATAATTTCGCTCTTGTTTATTAGTTTATCCGTAAGAAATTATTTTGATGTCTCGAAGGAAATGTAATTAAGCTAGTGCTTCAATATGTCGTATAATATTTAACGAATCGGTAATTAATGTAACTTAAGCCTAATATAAATATAATTTATCTGTTTAATTAATTTGTATCATATTTGATGACAAAATTTGTGATTTATGTAATTAAAAGTTTTGGATTAGTTGCTGTCTTGATTTGAATAGCAGTTGCTGCAGGATCTAAATAATAACTTAATATTCTTAGTTACGCTAATGACTATTTGAATACACTTTTAGATCTAGATTGGTATTGACCTTAGTGAAAGCATGACCTTTTAAATTTTAAATATACAATTTAAATATTTAATACACGTACCACAGTACCCACAGGAAACCAAAGTTTGACATACAGTAAAAGAGTAGATTAGAGAATAACTTTTATCAAAATTTCTAGGACTACAAAACTATATTTGTTTTCGATAGATGTTTGATTTTAAACTTTACTTTATTTTCAAATTTCTAAGAATTTCATATGAAATGATAGATACTTTTTCAGGTTTATTTAAAAACACAATTAGAAATTGCAAGTGAAGTGAAAATTAGTTGTTTCTCTTATTAATGCTTAATGTTCTAATACAAAAATGTATACAAATCACTTTTTCAATACGACTGAAATAGTTATTTACATTAGAGTGTGGAAAGTAGGATTTTACAGCGCGACAGGAATAAAACCCAAAGGGCGATTTCCTCATTAGCTGAAACGTCGTAAAATCAGTTTACACACAAAATTTGCATATTATGTTTTGGCCGACGATCATCATCAAACATTAAAAAAGTACAAAATTATTTCTACTAATTTGAAGTAGGCCTGGCTGTCTTTGACATACACCGCCTAATATGTGTCAGTTCATTTGTTTAAATGATGTATAGATGTCGCCATCAATATCATCAACAATAAAAAAATTAAATGCGCCTTTATGTCCATTTTTTTCCAATTCTACTGTCCAGACGTCTATTAGTGTTTGCATTTTTGGGCCCGTGTCAGGTATCAGTACAATGTCATCCGCATATAATAGTGCTTGTACTTTTACTGGGTTTATGTGCCTATATCCTATTGTTGTATGTGATACTTTGTCTATACAGTTTTTTATTACACGGTCCATATATATAATAAACAGAAGGGGGCTCAGTGAATCTCCTTGCTTTAACCCTGTTGCCATTTTAAGTGCGTTTCAAGCTTTCCCGTTTCTTTGTATTGTTCCTACTACGTTCTTGAATGGACTTTTAATTGCTTTTATTAGTTTCGTTGATACTTGTAACTGTCTTAGGCATCTCCATATTTTTGTCAAATGCCTGTTTTAAGTCCATAAATGTTAGTATCAGTTGTGTATTTGTTATCATTTTGTCTTCGATTAGTTTTCTTAGTACACTTATGTGATCGGTCGTTTGTCGCGCTGCTATTAATCCCCCTTGTTAATCTTCCATTTTGTTACCTATTTCTTTTCTTAGTCGTTTTTCTAATATTTTACTATATATTTTTATTCCTACTGGTGACAAGCATATTGCCCTATAGTTATCACATTCATTTTCTTTTCCTTTTTGTATATCGGTATTACTATGTTATCCTCCCAGTGGTTTGGTATTTCATTGTTTTTCCATATGGTTTTTATCAGGTTTGTTATCCATTGTGTTAGCTTTGTTCCTCTCCATCCGGTCCGCTTGCTTTGCCGGCCTTTATTTCTTTTTAATGCGTTTTCACTTCTTTAAATGTTATTTGATCGACTTCTTCCTCTTCTTCCTCTTCCGTTTCTTCTTGTATTTGTTGTGTACTTTTGCAAATTTACTTTCGTAGTGTTTTCTACACGTTTCTAAAATTTTTCTCATATTTGTGCTAATTTTTCCTGTCTGGTCGATAACTAATTTAATATTTTTGTTTTCTTAGTTTTTGGAATTTTACTATGTTCCAGACGTTCCTTTTGTTATTTTTATACGTTTCTCGTATTTCTTCTCCAAAAGCTTCCCAACTCTCTGTTTTTGCTTTCTTTACTTCCGCCTTAGCTTCATTTTTTTAGATATTTTCTTCCTTGTCTTCGTTTTTCCTTGTTTGCATGCTTTCTATTTCTTACTGACTTTCTTTTGTACTTCGCTGTTACTGTTACTTCACCATTTTGTTCTTTTTGTGTTCTTTTGTACTGTTTTTTGCCGCACACTTCTTTTACTGTTTGTATTACTTTCTCGTCTTCTTTCTTTCTTTTCATTTTCTCTAATTCATCTTGTAGTTTTTCCTGGTATTTCTCTCTTGTTATGAAATTTTGTAGATTCTTTATCATTATCGTCTTGTATCTCACTATATCTTCTTCTTGCGGAGTTTTTATTATTATTTTAGCTATTACTAATTTATGTTGTGTATTTAGTTCTGCGGTTTTGTTTATTTTTACGTTTTGCACTAATGTTTCCATTTGCTTTGTGTTTACATTACAGTCTATTAGGCTTTTGGCGTTTTTTTCTACGGCCTTGAATGTCTAGTATATTTCTTGTTCGTAGAACGTGTTACCTATTTTCAAGTCATTTGATATGCAAAATTGTATCATCTTTTCGCCGTTGCTATTCCCTTCCTGCTCTCCATACATCCCCATTGTTTCTAATCCTTTGTTTCTATCATTACCTATTCTGGCGTTTCAGTCTCTTACTATTAATATATTCTCATTTGTTTCTTTCATTTTGTCTATTTTTTGCAGTTCGTTGTAGTATTTTTCCATTTTTTCTTCTTCTGTTTCTTGGACTGGAGGGTAGATCTGTATTATTACTAGTTTTGTTTCCAGTTCTATTTTCATTACTATTATTCTTGAATTAATTGCTTATCAATTAATTACTCTTTTGATTTATTTTTTTGCTACTATTATTCCCATTATTTCTTTATTTTTGTTTCTTTTGTAATTCCTGAGTAATACCGCGTGTCCACTTATATTTTCCCCTATTTTAACTGTCTATAACTTCTAAACGGTTTAGGATAGAAACACGCGGTTTTCACTGAAATGTTACATTTTAGTATAAGTTTTCTTTGAATACATTAAATTTTTTCTATCGACTTCGACGAGGTCATAACAAAAATGGCGGATTTTTGAAAATTTTTTTGTTAACTTTTTTTATGGAACACCCGGTATATTATTTGTAGTTTGAAAGTACTGACTTACACCTATCTAGCGATACAAAGTTTTTTAAAATCTGTTAGCGAATGACCGAGTAATCAATTTTAAAATGAGTGATAAAAATCAAAAAAGTCTTATCAAAATTTTGTAAAAAAAAATATATATAGTTTCTTAAAGTTTTGTACCGTTAGCTTTAACAGTTTTCAAGTTATAAGTGTTTTCACTGAAATGTTACCTTTTTAACAAGTTTTTTTTTTGAATACATTTACGTAAACCGTAAAAATCGATGTTCTGTTGTACGATTTTTGATTTTTATCTCTCATTTTAAAAATTAATTACTTGGCCATTCGCTAACCGATTTTGAAAAACTTTGCAACGCTAAATAGGTGAAAATCAATTCTTTCAAACTACAAAAAAAATATACCGGGTGTTCCATAAGAAAAAGTTAACAAAAAAAATTGTAAAAAATCCGCCATTTTTATTATGACGTCCTCAAAGTCGATGAAAAAAATTTAATGTATTCAAAGAAAACGTAACATTTCAGTGAAAATCGCATGTTTCTATCCTAAACCGTTTAGAACTTATAGGCAGTTAAAATAGAGGAAAATATAAGTGGACACCCGGTATAATGTATAGTCTTCACTTAACTGTTTGTATCCTTTGTCTTGTTTTTTTGTTTCACTTATTCCCATTATGGGTATTTTTCTTTTCTTCTTTCATCGATTATTTCTTCTTCTTTTCCATCTATGGATTTTATATTCCATGTAGCTATTTGTACTTGTTACACCTCTGGTTTGGTTTTTGTTTTTTGCATTGTTTCTCTTTTCCGTTTAGTGATGTTATGTTCTATATGGCTATTTTTATTTCTTTGTATTTGTATACAGGTAGGACGTCGTCGGTAGTGAATAGCGCATGTACGCTCTTGCCACGCTGGTTTAAAGAAATAGTTTAAACTAGAGAAAATTAAGAATTTAAAATTGGAATCAAGGAAATACAATTAAATAAACAGGCAAGTAACATTTATAAACATATATATAAAGTCAAAATTGTAGATAAAAGAAGTAAATTGGAAAAATTAGCTGACCTACTTTATCCGTAATACGTGTATACAACAATAGCAAGGTTGGTTGCATACAAATAGGAGAAATTTATTTAATGAATGCAAACAAATACCGAGTCAGAGGGTCTAGTACGGGTTCGATTGAAGAATTTTGAAGAGGAAAAGAACGGCAAACCAAACCGAAAAACAACCGGAAGAGGAAAGCTCACAAGAGGTATTTAAAAAGAGTAAAGTAACTCAAAGATCGCCCATAAAACTAAGCAAACCAAAAATAACAACCGAAAACCAAACAGACATGGAAAACGTAATAGCCGCTATTAGGGAACTGAGAAAAGATGTTCAGGAGATGAGAGAAGAGTTTAAAAATGAGATTACTAAGTTAAGAGAGGAAGTAAGAGACCTAAAACAAGAAATGAGTCATAAAGAAAAACAATGGGATGCAGAAAGAAAAATGTTAAAAGAACGGATTCTAGAAATCGAAGAAAGTTTAGAGAAAAAGATAGAGAAGCCCGAAAGGATAATATAGTTATTAAAAATGTCGAATGGAAAGAAGAAGGACTAAATCAGCATTTAGAACAGGTTCTAGAATCGTACATAGGCGTAAAAGTAAAGATAGATAATGCATTACCTATAAGGAAAGAAGGAGAAAAAGCATAGTGGTAGCGAAAATGGGGTCGTTTAAAGACAAACTATTAGTTTTAAAAATAAATACAAATTAAGGGAAAACCGATTTTCATAGACAGCGATTTAACAAAAAGGAACAGCAGATCCAGGCGGTAATCAGAAAAAGGCAAGAGAAGAGAAGGAAAAGGGAAATACTGTAAAATAGGCTATAAAACTCTAACGATAAATGGAATAAAATACGAAGCAACGAAGGAAGGGAATTTAGCAGCAAAAACTAACAGAGGAAAACAAATGGGTGGGTAATTCGGAAACGGACACGGCAACGAACAATAATATGCAAATTAACAAACTAGAGGGTAAAATATGGAAAATAGCAACATGGAATATTAATAGCATAAATGGAAAAGAAATAGAATTAGAGGAAGAATTCGAAAAACGGGGGTAGATATATTAGGAATGACGGAAACAAAGAAAAGGGAAAAGGCTTAGGAAAACTTAAAACGGCAATATAATAATACACAGCGGAGTAGAAAAGAAACAAGAGCAGCAGCAGGAGTAGGATGCATAATTAGGAAAGAATTAGATGATCAAATTAAAAACTGGGAAGCGTATAATGAGCGCATATTGTCAGTAGAATTCTTAGAAAACGTAACAAAGATTAACAAGACAGTAGTGGTGATATACGGACCAAATGAAGACGACAAGAAAGAGAACAAAGATAAATTCTGGAACGATCTAACAGAAATAATAGGACAAGCAAAGGGAAAATTATATATTATAGGAGACTTTAATAGCAGAGTGGGTAAAACCGATGAGAAATATAAAGCGGTACTGGGAAAGTATGGAGAAGTAAATAGAAACAATAACGGAAGAAGAATGTTAGACTTTTGCATTGTAAATGATTTAATAATATCAAATACATTATTTGCACATAAAGAAATTCACAAATTTACAAGAGAGATGAGAAGCAGAAACGAAAAATCATTAATTGACTACATACTAATAGAAAGAAAAATCGAAGGATGATAATGGATTCTAGAGTGAAAAGAGGTTCAGAAATTGGCAGCGATCACTATATGGTAGTGGCTAAAATTAGAGAAAGTATACAAGAGAAGAAACAGAAGGCTAATAAAGAAAATAACGAATTGGTACAGTTTGAATCAATCAAACATTATAAACTAAGAGATAGGAAGTAGCCGATAAATATGAAGAAACTATAAGCAAGAAACTTGAAGGATATGAAAAGGAAATTAAAGAAAGAAACGTGGAAAACAGTTGGGAATACTGCAAAAACATAATAATAACTACAGCCGAAGAAATATGCGGATAGCACGGAAAATAAATAACAAAAACAAACATCATGGTGGACAGAAGAAATTAAGACACAAATTAAGAAAAAGAAAGAAACATGGAGAAGTTACTTATCGGACAAGACAGGAGAAAATACAGAAGATACAAGAAAGAACGAGAAACGACTAAACAAATGATCAAAATCGCGAAACAAGAGCAATGGAAAACATTTGGAGAAAAATGGAAAAAGACTCAAAAGGAAACCAAAAACTCTTTTATAAAACATTGAAATCGTTAAGAAAAGAGAACGCACTGAACACAAAACAATAAAAGCAAAGGCGGAAAAATTATAACAGAAGACGAAAAAGATAATGGAAAGATGGAAAGAACATTTTGAAGAATTACTAAATAATACACAAATAGAAAAAGAAATGAAAATCGACAAGCTAGAAAAGAGAAACAGAAGAACAACCAATAAGAATGGAAGAACTTGAAGAAGTAATAAAAGAGCTAAAATACGGAAAGCCCCTGGATGCGACAGAATAACGGCAGAAATGATAAAGAATATAGGACAACGGGGAAGAGATGCACTATTAAGCATATACAACACAGTGTGAGAGAAGAAGAAATACCAGTGGAGGGACTACATCGCTAATCGTACCAATACACAAAAAGGGAGATGTAAAAGAATGTAATAACTATAGAGGAATAACTTTACTCAATATATGTATGAAAATTTTAGAAAAATAATAGAAAAAGAATCAGGAAGGTAATCGAAGAGACAATGGAAGAAGAACAAAGTGGATTCAGACGAGGACGAAGCGCACAGGATCACATATTCACAATAAAACAAATCACCGAAAAAGCACGAAAAGAAAAACGGATGATTTATTTGGCATTCTTGGATTTAGAAAAGCATTCGATTCGGTACCCAGAAACGCAATATGGAGACTAATGAAAGAAAGACATGTAAATACAAAACTTATAAGACTAACTCAAGCAATATACAAACATAACCGAACGCAATTATAAGGGACAACAAAATATCGGAAACGTTTAGAACAAATATGGGATTAAGACAAGGGGGTAGTCTAAGCCCACTGCTTTTATACTATTCATGGATGAAATAATTAAAAATTGTAAAAAGAAAACAAAAAGATGACAATTGATATCTGAATTTACAAAGAATTAATGTATCTGAAGGATTATACGCGGATGATGTGGTACTGATTGCGGAAAATGAAAAAATTTACAAACAAATTTAAATATATGGAATTCAGTTTTGAAAGAGAACAGAATGAAGGTTAATAAAAGTAAAACAAAAGTAATGGTAATTGGAGAAGAAAATGTGAAAACGAAGATAGAGATTGACGGAGAAAGAATTGAACAAGTGGATCACTTTCAATATCTTGAGAAATTCTGGACGAGAAAGGATCACAGGAAGCAAATATTAATAATAGAATTAAGAAGGCAAATGGGTTGTTTTACGCACTAAAAACAAAATTTTTAAATAAGAGAGAAGTATCGATCGAAACCAAAACAAAAATATTTAAAACCATTTATAGACCAATACTAACTTACGGCAGCGAGTCATGGGTACTCACAGAGCAAGAGAAAAGCAAAATACAAGCAACCGAAATGAGATACTTACGAAAAATAAAAGGTATAACGAGAAGAGATAGAATAAGAAACACAGACATAAGAAAGGAACTGAGGTAGAAAGCATACTAACACACATAGAGAAGAAGCAACTGTCGTGGTGGGGTCACCTAGTCAGAATCAACGACAAAACACCAGTAAAAACAAATTTGGAAGACAAGAATAATGAAAAATAGAAAAAGAGGAAGACCAAGAAAAACATGGAATGGGGAAGTAGGAAGAATACTAGAAGAAAAAGGAAAAACATGGAGAGAAGCAGAAGAGATGGCATACAACAAGAAGGAATGGAAGAAATTTATAAACGTAGAATAGAAATTAATCTAATAAAATGTAAATAATTGTACAATCCGACACCGAAAGGTAGAAGGATTTTCTGATAATATATATATATATATACTTTACCTTCATTACTCAAACCGCTAACTATTTCCTTTTCTGTTTCCTATGCCGAACTCGTTATCATAGGTTCAGGGTCTTTGTAGACACCTAGGTTTTTCAATATTTTTGTGTTTATGTTTGATTTTGCTTTGATTCTTTTTAATTCTTCGGAGTATAAGTAATTTTTATTTCGTTTATCTCTTGGTTCGTATTTTCTTTTAACCTCTGTCGTTGTGTCGTTTCCTTTCTCTTTCTTGTCCATTGTCATTGTCGCTGTCGTCTTCTTTGTTGTCCCGGTACCCGGTTTATTTATACGTTTTTAAAAGGGATCTGCTTTCCTCCTGTAGGTACGGTTTCTCCCTTTTCCTATTCCATTTTTATTCATGTTCGTTGATCCATAGCTTTTGGTACCCTATTTTTACTTTATTTCTTTGCGATTCCTCTTCCTTTGCTCTGTATCTAATTTCTTTCTGAACCTTTCTTTCTAACGCAGTTATGTCTTTATCTATATATACTTTTTTTATCCTTTAACTTGTAACAATTTTTGAAATTTTTTTGTTTGTCCTTCCTGCTTTTCACCATTACTACACATTTTTCCTCATTGATTTTAAAAGCATTTAATATTTGTGCTTTTACATCTAGTGTTTCTTGTAGATAACTTTCCGCCTCTTCCTTTTTTACAGACTTATCCTGGGTGTCCATCTTTATCCCCGTTATCACTAGATTGTTTTTTTTTTTTTCCCCAGATCTAGTTTATACCCCAGATCTTTTACTTTTCTTCCAATTTGTTTTTATTTGTCCCATTTTTCTTGCATTTGGGTAATTTTTTGTTCGAGGTTCTTTATTTCTTCATTTTTTTTTGGAAACTCTTCTGTATTTGTTGTTGTATTCCCTCATTTTCAATTTTATTTCTTCTTGTATTTTCCCTATCCGTTTTCCATCGTTTTTTCCATAGCCGCCTCCATTTCTTCCTCCTCTGGTATTTCTTCTAAGTGTTTGTTTGCCTCCTTTGGTGGGGTTTGAATAGTTTTTGTATTTCTTTTTGCAGCTTATAGTATTTGTTCTTTTCGTTAAAATCTTCAGGTGTTTCTTCTGTCCTTCTCTTTGGTGTTGAAATTTAATGTTGGTATTTATCTAATCTACAATAATATCTTATGATTTAAGATCAAAAAGGGCATTGGATTAAAAAATAAAATCAACAACCGATGGTTCGAGGTTTACATTTTTGAAATCTGTTCTGCACTTTCCGATCAAATATCGTATACTATTTTTGCGCTACCGATTTTTTTGAGAATGTTTTTTAAATTAATTGAAAACCACTGAAAAAGTGAACACATATCTAAATTTACCTAGTTATCTTTGATTTGTGCTCCATAAAAAAAGTCGTTGTTTTTTTTAAAAATTAAATGAACTCTATCATCTGAGTTTGTTCTCCTATGGTTATTCTTAAGAAAAAAAAATTATTATTTAAATCAATACAAAGAATTATGCCAGCATGCTCCGCATGTATTTGTTAAAATCCAAATTTCTTGATGCAGAATATTTCTAACGCTTGTACATCAACGTTAAAATATTTTTATATCAACAACATGTTTATTATTTTTCTGTTGCAATTACAATAAAAAATAAATAAGCAAAGCATTGTAGTGTTTTTTCTCTGTTTTTGTGACTAAAAAATAATCGGAAGTGGTAAAATAACTTTATCATATAAGAAACTAAACACAATTAAGCTCAGTTGTTAGACTGTCTTACTAATAACTCGTAGGTAGTGAGTTTGATCCCCCATTATCAAAATATAATTTTGATAAGGAATTGTGACTAAAAAGTAGTGGTAGTGGTATTCTTAACTAAAAACTAAAAACTACACACAAGGTGTTAAGAATATGTTTGATAATGGTCTAGTTTCGGCCGAAACTAGTAACATTCACATTTGAAAATTTAATTAAAACATTTTGATGGGTCAAGGACTTTGAGTTACAACCAATTTAGATTTCAAATACGCATTCCGTCTTTAAGTATCCTGACATTTATCCAAATAGGAATCTTTTCTTTAAAATCCCATTATAGAATACGAGATTTCTTTTTTTTTGAATGCAGAATCAATAACATCTAGAATAATCGTAAGATACTTCTGATACATACTCTACAAACTGACGACTGTTATTCTCGCATGTCTCCCATGGCGCAAAGTGCTTGGTAATAAGAATTAACCCGAACAATCGTAGGACAGTATAAACCGGTGGATACTAACAGTTTGTCATTAGGTATATCATGTTGGCTCAATGCTATACAGAGTGTAACACAAAGAGTTTTGATCAAAAGTTATAGAAGACAAAATTTTATTAGAATTTTGAAAATATACCAGTAGTGATTTTCAAGAACGTTAAGTTCAAATAGTCTGCGGTAAATTTTAGACAGATTTTATGTATCATCTGTTATACGTAAAATTAACCATTATTAAAATATTTTCATATTTTTTAAATTTTATTAAAATACCGAGTTATAAAGAAATAACAATATTTTCAGTATTAATGAAGATACTAAATTCAAACTGTAACCAATAAACAAGCAAGTTTTGCAAATTAATCCTTGACGTTAACTTAATCGATAACTTTTACAGGGTGTTCTAAAACTTAGAGGCCAAATACTTAACTAAAATTATCTATAAGTTGCTTATTTTAAATAGAACACCCTGAAGGATTTTTTACGCAATTTCGTAATTCTGACCGTTTTAGAAATATTAGAATAAATTAAATTAAGTAAGCCAATTGTTGGCCATGACTTGTTTACATACCTAGTGTCAAAAAGCATTGCAACATAGATGTGTAAAGCAACCAATCATTGCAGGCAACCGGTCTACTTAATTTAATTCATTGCAGTAAAACAATAATTACATGAATCTTAAATATTTGTAAAACGGTTACATTTAAGTGTATAGAGTGCCAATACCCAAACGAATTTGAACAAAAAATTCAAAAAAAAGTATGAAATACGTAATGTCCCATTTAAATAAGCAACTGTTTGCGCGACCTAGTACGAATTGCAATGTTAATAAACTTGAGTAATTTGAAGCATTGCTTTAACTTATATTGTAATAATAATAATAATAATATTAACAATCATACGATTTTATAAGACAGTATAAATCGTTTGATACTAAAAGTTTGGGATTTGATGAGCATTGCCCTGGTATGTTATGGTGAGTGAATCTTGTGTACACACTATATGATTACCGAATATCTTATTGTCGAGTTGTAATTTTATATGATTCGAGTTTACCGTTTTGAAAGTGGATCAAGCGCTTCTTCCTGCTAACCGCACCGCAGCAATCCGACGTCTTCTTCGAGCTACCCAAAATCTGAAAAATAACAGATAAGTTCCATTCTTACAATAAAGTGTTTCTAGAATGGGAAACTGCAAGATTCATTACAGAAATAAAAAAGAATCCAGAAAATGGGTATTACTTATCACACCGTCCCGTTTTTAAGCAAAGTCTTTCCACTCCAGTTCGCTCGTCCCGAAATGCCAAACATCCGTCGCTTAATAACTGTTTCTTTAAAGGAGTCCACTTACTTGAAAAAAATTTCAAAAGGTTATTCGCATTTCAACAGTACAAAATAGGCGTGTCAGCTAATATTCAAAAGGTGTTTCAAATGATCGCTGTTAATGAAAATAATCGGAAATTCCAAAATTTGTATTTGGTGGAAATCACATGAATGCAAAGAATTCAAGATCCTTAATCACATCCGAGTCTTGTTTGGAATGAATTGCAATCTTTTTCTGCTCGGAGCTGTCCTTAATTTTTACCTTTCTAATGGAAATACGAACAAACAGTTTGCACAAAAGTTACTTAATTGTTTCTATGTGGATAATTGCGTTACTTCTGATTACGATCAAAAGGAACGTGACGAATTCCAAACTTACGCAGTTAGTGCAATGACGGACGTTGCGTTCTAGTTGGGACAGTAGTCCTCCTTGTCGCGTCATAGAAATCCAGAAATAGAGTCCACAATTTCCGTTTTGGGAATGAACTGGAACCGATTTGAAGGTACGTTAACCTGTGAAGTGAAACCATTGAAATTTGAAAAAATAAAAAATGGAATCACAAAACGAATAATACTGCTAACCGTAGCTCAAGTATTCGATGCTTATAAATCCTGTCTCCATCAATTTTTTCCTTGAAGCTTTTACTTCAGCAAACGTGGGTTTTGAAACTCAGTTGGAACGATCTATTACCTTCAGAAATAGTTCCAAATTCACGAATTTAATTCGTCAATCAAGTGTTTGGAAAATGATTACCATACCGCGACATTTTCTACTGGATTCACCTATTTCCCAACAAGTTCACGTTTTCTGTAATGCCATATCTTACGCTTGCGGAATTGCAATTTTTTTGAGAAGTAGAACAGCAACAAAGTAAAAATTCAATTAATTACATCCAAATCAAGGTTAGCACCTATAAAACTGCACGAATCAAAAATGTCTGTGTGCAGATCAACTCTCTAGAGAATGCTGCACAAGTCAACTTGCGGAGTCCACTGTCTTGGCTAGAACAGAGCAGAAACGAATTTATTAAACGAAATTTACAGAGGAGAAAAACAATATAAATAAAATATAAACAAAGTCTTTAAAATAAAAAAAATACTATTAGAAATTTTAATACATTTAACGATTATTACTATTAAGAACATGCAAATTAACAATAACCGTCAGCATTTTTTTGTAAGTACAAAATAGTAGTTGATGCATAAATACTTTTTGTTTTTGAGTTAAAATTGTTTCTTGGCATTAGACACTCAAATATATTGCATTAATGTCTTTCATTTGCTTTCAATTGCTAATTTTAATGTATGTATACAAATATTTAATAACCAATATAAACTGAAACTAGATGTTCCAATATTGGCCTCCGTCTTGTGTTACATTTGAAGAAGTATTACCTCAACAACTACATTTGCATATATTGTTTTGTCATTGATAAATGTCTATTACACATTTCCAAATAAACGTAATATTTTATTGATATTGTTAAAATAATTATAACTTTGTTCAACCTATTTGCAAATGTTGCATTTAGTAAATACCCAAAGGAAAGTTTGTTGCTAAATGTCAAAGTCAGCCATTTGTATACCATAGGTATAGTACTGTGTACAAACACGGTCTATGAAAATGATCAGTTTTGGGTCGCAATCCGCCATAGCAGTTACAGTCTAAACACAATGCTTGCACCTTATTCATTCTTGCAGGTTTTGTGATCTTTTATATTCCGAAGTAAGACTCAAACCTTTGAAGTATTTAAACTGTTTATATCAATGTTAGCTCATAACATCAAATAATTACTTCTTGTAATGATATCTAATTTAATTATCATTTCAATAATGATTACGAAAATTAAATAAAACTTTTACTAAGTTAAGGGTTTTGTCATTACCTAATTACTTTACGGGCTAAACGTATTTTAGTTTAAATATATTTTTGCTAAAATGACCACAAATAATAAATCCACTTGGCAGATTTACCTCACATCTAAACATGAGACAATTTTAATATAATACGATACTGTGGGGGTGAAAGTACAGGAAATTGAAAAATACTAAGATAATAGATTCAATTAGTAGACAATAGACGTTTTTGTTAATGACTAACAAAGAGGGCTTAAGTAATGAAAAATCCTTGAATTT
The DNA here is from genome assembly GCA_030710515.1 of Abscondita cerata. NCBI lineage: Eukaryota > Metazoa > Arthropoda > Insecta > Coleoptera > Lampyridae > Abscondita > Abscondita cerata. Next base: position 294,133 of record JALBCR010000881.1, on the reverse strand, counting down.
AGAAAACGCGATTTTTTGCTGTTAATTACACTTTAGTAGTGGTTTACCTGCCAAGAGGTTACTGTGATATTTTAGTATTTACTGCGTTCTGTGTCGAATTTTTATTATAAATTGAAAATGCCAAGAAGACCAAATCAAGCGGATTCTTCGTTGATTATTCGATCCCGAATAGCTGCTCTAGCTGTTGCTGGTTGGTCCACAAGAAGAATTTCTGAAGATGTTGATCTTTCTGTAAGTTAGTTAAGAAGCTTCAGCAGTATATTTTCTTTTGCGTCAAAGGGGTGTAATTTTTAAAAGACGTATTACTGTTCAAAGTTTTAAAAATTCCATATTTTTTGTTGTATTAATTAAAGGTAGCATCAAACTATTTAAATCTTTGCAAGTAATCTGTTATGTGTTATTAATTATCTTATAAATAAATATCAACGTTTTAAAATAATTTAGCCACAGTAATGCATTTAGCATTGCCATACTGGTTTCACTTTACTACACCGTAATATGATCCTCATTGGTTTATTTTGTAATATTTGCAGTCTTTAAAAGTGGCCTTCGGAAGATAAGAATAGTATGGTTGCACAATTATCAAAATTAAGTGCAATAATAGTTTTATGTGCCAAAAAGTTTGTTAAAATTATAATGAATATCCTTGTGATCGACATTTGTATTAAAAATCAAAAGCAAAATATCTGCCCTAAGTGCGCACACTTTGATTGATTCACTCTGTATATGAAGATGCTATTTATTTCTTACTTATTACATTACTCATTTAGAAATCGATTTTATTTATTAAAATTGTTAAAAGTATAGTGATTGTCACGACTAGAAAAATTAGTAGGGATCTGCTGGTTATCGAAAATTCAACGTCATAAGTTATTTATTATTACGTATTTACACATTCTCTTTATATATTATTTTATTAAATTCTCGTAGAGACATACGGTTAGACGTTGGATTGCTCGAAGTGAACTCGGAGAGTTACGTACTGTTCGTCCTGGAAGAGCTCGTGTAACGACTGAAGCCGAAGATGATGCCATTCGTCAAAATGCGAATGAACTAAGATTTGTATCGTCAGTCCAAATACAAGAAAATCTAGGACTGGGCTGTAGCGTTAGAACCATCAGACGTCGGCTACATGAGGGTGGCATGCATAATCGGCGACCAGCCCGAAAAATTATTTTAACTCCTGACCATGCTGCTGCACGATTAGCATTCTGCCAGCAAAATATTGACAGAGACTGGTCAAATGTTATATTTACCGACGAAAAATCATTTTCGACATCACAGGAAACCCCCGTGCAATTATGGCGAGCAAATGGAACGCGCTATGACGTAGAAAACGTCCTTCCTAACAAAACGAGTGGTCGAATTAATGCAGGGTTTTGGGGTTGGATGAGTAAAAATGGTCCAGGGAAATTACTCGAATTGTTCCACCTAGATTTAATTCAATAGAATACATACGCGTATTAGAGGATGTGTTATTACCGTCCGTAAGAGCAATATTTCCGGAAGCAGAAATGGAAAATATTGTACAGGATAATTGTAGTATCCACACCGCTCGAATTGTGGATAAATGGTTTAACGAACACCCTGAAATACAATTGCTACCATGGCCAGCTAAATCGCCCGACCTAAATCCGATAGAAAATCTGTGGGCTGCCATGGTGAAAAGTTGGAACGACGTTGGCTTCAATGGCGTAAGAGAGAGAAGCTTACAAGAACTAACCGATCATGTGACGGCATCGTGGGAATCATTCAGAAATTCCCAAATTTGTGACAATCTTGTAAACAGTATGAGAAGGCGTTTAGAAGAATGTATCAATTCTAATGGATACTATACTAAATATTAAACAAATGAGACAAAATTTTACATATTCCTATTGTATTATTTTGTATACATATTGTATTATTTTTTAGTTCGTAGTATAAAATTATGTTGGAAAAAAATATATGTTGAAATTTTTAGGTAAAATGGTTACAACATTTACATTAAATTATTTTCCAGCCGATTGCTTCGAAGCAACTATTTGAAAAAAAATGTTTTGATCAAAAAATTGGATGAATTTAGCAAATTTTAAGTTTACTTTATCAAATAAATCTAACATAGAATTTGCGCATTTCATCCAATTTTTAATTTAAAAATTTATTATCCAATAGTTCCTTTGATGAAACTAACCGGAAAATAATTTAATGTAAATGTTGTAACCATTTTCACCTAAATATTTCAAAATATAGAATTAATTCTTGATTATGTGCATTGCGTACCTATTAAATTAAATATTTCGTAATTAATGTATCATTTACCTTTTCAATTCCACTAATTTAAATGCTTATTTTGACAATCTTTAAAAATTTACTGAAGTAAACAGTTTAAATAAACCGTTGTAATTGTTAAGAAGCTTACCTGGGAATGCAATAGAGGATCGTAAAAACTACAATGTTTGTGTTTAGACTGTAACTGCTTTGGCGGATTGCGACCCCAAACTGATCATTTTCATAGACCGTGTTTGTACATATTCGGAAGTATAGTGTGTATGTACCTATAGAGCGAAAAAACTTAATAAAATGTAATGATTCACAAATGCGTTTCTTTATTAGCATATTAGAAAATAACGTTGGTTTTTGTTGAAATTGCTTTGCTGGAAGTATATTTCGGTAACCTATTGCATGTACGTGAACGCATGACCACCTGAAATTTGAAAAATGCAAGATCGGCAATTCTAATCAATTTTGTCTTATTTATGCAAAATTTTTACGTGCAACATTGATGTAATCTGTAGTGATTAACCATACTGGATAAGGCAATATCTTGATATTTCGTGTATCGTTTGGGATTTTGTACCTTTTGACTAGGAAGCTTTTTTTTTTTGAAGATGCATAGTGGCACTTCAGTGGTACCGATATACCGTTAAATTCAAATTTACAGATTTACATTTACTTTATCCCTTTTTGTGATTCGGGATAATTATACGAAATTCTGCATCAAAAATTACAGGAACATAACGATTGAGTTTGTTTTTAAACTATTATAGTTGTAGGGGTATATACCTACGATCTTAGTTCCAGCTATGCAAATCTGAATTTATGAAGCTTGGTAAACCTGACTTCCGTTCTACATAAATGTAAAGCTTAATAAATATGTCACGACAAATCTACACAAATGTGGATTTATATACAAAATATGTCATTATTACAACACATACAAATATAGTTTTAGTTGAACTCAGAAGTTCTATATGTACGAACGCTCGTGCCGCTTGCATGTGTTCTAATATTTTGTGCAAAATTATTTTATTATTAAACTATAAGTAATTAAGTTATAAACGTACGCATTTGTCTATTAAAGTGCAAGGACGTGGTCACCGTGCTACATTATCTTGAAGAGTCAAGTGTCGTTCAGCTGATAACTGCAATCATAGGTCAAGTTGAAATTTCCCTTAACTTAAAACCGTACGTACTACAATAATACTAACCATACATGCAGTAAATTTAAATTATGTTTCAAATCGGAAACAGCATTGGTTATGCACCACCTGAAAGTCCCACAATAATAACTTAAGTCGGCACTATGGCTAACTTTGTTATTATTAAAGCTACAGGGTCGGTTAAACAAGCAAACTAGTAGCATTTGTTTCTCTCATCACTATGGTGAAAACAGATAAAAATTGAACATCGCGTTCGCGAGTTATGTCAAATTGTTCTATTTTTTCAAATAGGATACCCTGTATACATTATTCTCAATCGATAGAAAATTGAATACTGAAAAAAAGCTGTCCCATTATTTTGTTATCCTAAATTCAAAAATGACAGAGCTAAAGTCAAAAATGGCAAAGCTACGATGATTTTTCAAATTGGTTAATGTGGCTGTGTTAGTTATAACTTTGTCTTACCATAAGTAGAATGTAGGAATAATATAAGACCCGCGGGTGGTCGAGTAGTAATGCTATGAACGTAGTCAAATTTACTAGTCGGAAAACCGTTGGTCGAGGCAGTTGAATCTTGTTCACGGCAGACACTTAAAAAAAATTATTTCGTCATTTCAACATACAAAATTCACGGTGGCTATATCCAGCAGAAGTGGTAAATGAAATAAAAAAAGAGGAATATCCATGAAGCAAAAGGATATGGTTTATTTTAATTTATTATGTGAACATTAAAAGAAAAATTCAAATTAGGTTCTCAAAAACGTCACCGTCTTGGTCCAAGCATTTTTGAGCCCGCTTGAAAACGTTTTTAGTGGTTGTTAACTGTTTACCAGTGATACGTCAATTTGACATTTTAATCCTGATTACATTTATACAACAAACGGTTGTAGTTTATAAAATCACAGCCACTTTAAACATATTTGAAAAATCAACAATAGCTCTGTCATTTTTGACTTTATGATAAAAAAATAGTAGAACACTTTTTATTCAGTATTCAATTTCCTATCGATTGAGAATATTGTATACAGGGTGTCCTATTAGAAAAAATGAAACCATTTGACATAACTCACGAACGCGATGTTTTTATTCTGTTTTCACCATAGTGATGAGAGAAACAAATGCTACTAGTTTGCGTATTCAACCAACTTTGTAGCTCTAGTAATAACGAAGTTAGCTATAGTGCCGACTTAAGTTTCAAAACCCTGTATATGGTGTTAATAAATACAATAGCAAATATTTCCAATGTTTTATAAAAGAGCACTAAAACAATTAAACAAACAAGTAACACAATTAAAATTAATACTTTAACTTCAGATTCATATAGGAAGCTGACAAAGTATTTCCGAGACAAAACAATTGTATTCTATACATCCAGAGTTATCATTAGAAATGCCTATCATTCCACATCAACAGACGATATCAAAAAAGAGCTTGTAAAGGTGGAGTATACAGCAAGAAATAGCCTTGACGTACGTCATAGGGTGACCAAACAACCTCTGCCATTTGTTCATGATAGACCTAGAACCTAATAAAAATAATAAAACAATATACAATGTCAATTATTTGGGAAACCAAAAGGTTTAGATTGAACCTCCTTGAAAGAAAAATGTCATTCCACAATGCATTCGCTGTCAACAATATGGACACACAAAAACCTATTATAACAGGCCTTTTTAAAATGTCAAATGTGGTAAAGGACATAACATCACTCTTTGTAAAAAAACACCAAATACACCTGCCAAGTGTGCGCTTTGTGAAGGAAACCACCTGGCTAACTATAAAGACTGTGTAGTTTATAACAACTGCAAAGAGCTAGAAATTGACCAACTCAAGGTGCAATCAAAACAATAATACCAAAAACACCTGAGCAACAAATCAACTTAAATGCAAACGATTTTCCTCCACTCTCACACCACATAATTACCCCCAGTAATGGAAATGCAGGTCGACCACAGAACAAACCAACTTTCTCACAAGTAGTTGCAGAAAGACACAAGATCTCATCTAACGAGCAACATTTGAACATCAGTAAACAATTATGTAACTTCCTCATGGAATCCAAAGCTACGTTTACACGACTCATAAACCAGAATAGTATGATTCTCAATCTGCTTTCTTTGGTCATCAATAAATTGGATTAAAAATGGCTTCATCATTAAGAATTGCACTATGGAATGCTAATGGTCATGTTAACCGTGTGCAGGAGATAATAACATTCCTTCAACTGCAAAAATAGATATTCTACTTATATCAGAATTTCATGCAACATCAAAAACCTCAACTAAAATTCCAAACTACTCTGTACACTTTGATACTGTTTATGAAGGAACTGCGGTCATCGTGACAAACTCAGTTACACACCATGAGTTTCAATCCTACCAAACAGATAAAATCCATAGCCCCAGTATGAAAGTGCAAACCCAGCTTTGTCCATTTGTAATTTCAGCAATATATAGCCCACCAAGATATTCCATTACCATTTAAAAATACGAAAACTTCCTTTGATTTTTAGGTAACAAACTTGTGGTAGGGGGGAACGCGACGCATTGTGTATGGGGATTAAGAGTAACCAATCCAAAAGGTCGAAACATCAAGAAAGCAATGCTTTGCAGCACCCTTGACTATCTCTCCATTGGCATGCCCACTTACTGACTAAGTGACCCGAACAGAGTACTAGACTTACTCAACTTTGCAGTTGTCAGAGGTATCGCACATACGTACCTATCTTCTGACCAATCGCCAGGACCAAAGATGCTCCTCTAAGATTCTGCTCCAAATACACTAATTGTGACTACTTCCAAACACAACTAGAGAAAACAATTAATCTTGCCATTAAAATCAAAACAAATCATGATCTGGACGGAACAGTTTATTACTTCACAACCCTTGTACAAAATATTGCAACTACCAACATACCATTGCACATACGAAAACTTGTTATTAAAAAACAACGAGCCAAGAAAACATGGCAAAGAACCAGAAACGCGCAAGACAAAAATGCATATAATCGTTTTACATATCAGCTACAAACAACACTACGTGATGAAACATTTACGCAATACATCACTAAGCTTTATCCTACCGATCACTCTCTGTGAAAAACAACACAAAATTTAGAAAGACCGACCACAGCAATTCCTCCAATTAGAAAACAAGATGGTAATGTACTTGATAAGCATTATTGAAACCGTTTTTACAACAGCACCACCTCAACCAAATAATGATGACTCCGATATAGTAGATTTCCTCGACGCACCGTGCCAACTCTTACTTTCTTTCACCAATTGAAGTCTGGAGTGAAATAAAACTAATTAATAACAATAAAGCCCCAGGTTATCATTATATAGTTAGTGAAATAGTTAAACATTTTCCCAGAAAAGCAGTGGTTTTACTAAAGATCATATATAACAGCATATTGTGATTATGCTACTTTCCGCTGCAATAGAAGTTCGCCCAAATTATTACGCTAGTAAGCCTGGAAAACCTTCCTCAGAAAGCTCGTCCCGTAGACCAATTAGCCTTCTTCTTCTCCTAGCCAAAATTATTGAGAAACTACTCCTTAAACGAATCCATGAAACTGTTAATTCCTTTCTCTCAATTTGGTTTTTGAGAAGGTCATTCAACAATTTAACAAAACCAAAATTATGGAAAGTTTTGAGAAAAAAAAAGTTTGTCAGCGACGTTTTTGGACATACAACAGGCGTTCGATAAGGTTTGGCATACGGGCTTTATAAGTTAAAACAACACTTCTCAAGTCAACTCTACTTATTTGTAGTCAATTTTATATCAACATATCGCCAAATTAACTTAGGAGTTCCACAGGGCAGCGTGTTGGGTCCACTCCTATACCTTATATATATACAGCAGACAGCTTCAAATACACCGAATACATTAATGGAAACTTTTGCTGACGACACAGCTGTCTTGGTAGCCAATGACAACGCGGAAGTAGCAGCGCACAAACTACAGAAACATCTTAATCTACTAGGCGACTGGTTCAGGAAGTAGAGAATTACCGTTAATAATACCAAATCGACACAAGTGACTTTTGTCAACAAACGTACAGTCTGCCAGCAAACAACAATCAACAACATTCCAATACTAATAAGGACCGAAGTCAAATATCTTGGGCTGCATTTTGACCATAAACTTACATGGCAAACACATATTAAAACAAAACGTAAACAACTCGATATTAAATGAACTGGTTAAACGGCAGGCACTCCCAACTTTCATTATCTAACAAACTACTCTTGTACAAGGTGATACTAAAACCCATCTGAACCTACGGCATTTAGCTCTGGGGTTGCGCCAAGTCATCGCACACAAAGATACTTTAGAGGTTCCATTCTAAAACATTACGAAATCTAACAAACGCTCCTTCCTATGTAACCAACAAAACCTAAACATACCTTACCTTGCTGAAGAAATACAGAGACACTTAAGTATTTACCACCAAAAACTAGCTAACCATCACAATGAACTAGTATAACAGCTCGCCAACGTCCCAGCGACCAGAAGACTGAAGCGCCACTGGTCACACGACCGTATATAGTGTAATTATCTGGGAAACCAGCACTGGCTGCTCCCACTCATGTTATAATACGAAATGATTTACTAATTACTCAATCTGAGAACATTGTATATATGCAAATTTTAAATAAAAAAAAAAAGATCGACTAAATATATTTATAGTCTGTATACTATTGGCGCGGAGTAATAAATCATAATTGCTTGAAATAATTCTTTATTTTCTTGTGAAAGCGGTACTTCTACGGTTAAGTAAAACCAATAAATTCGAACCAAAAATACGATCATTGTGTCGTCCTGCAGCATATCGACCCATCTAGGGTCTGAGAACAATAGTTTAATCTGTGTAAACACGTTGCCATCAGCCCAGGTACTGACGAAACGAGAATCATAGCCGTAGATGTGGGTATTATACCAAGATACAAAAATAATGGTATATAATACGTAAGAAGTAAAATTTGTAATGTGATCTACTATACAAATAAAATAAATAACATATAACCACATAATAATTCATATCAAGGTAGATTTTACTATTATAATATATTTACTTACTAAAAATATGGGTCTGCGCTCTAAATTAGATAATTTCTTTCTAAACGTATCTGATTCACACTATGATGTAATCTGTTTGACTGAAACTTGGTTAAATAATGACGTCGATAGTAATGAACTCTTTCCTTTGAATAATTACTTAGTTTTTCGATCAGATAGGAATTTTACATTCACTGCTCGTTCCAAAGGTGGTGGAGTACTAATTGCCACCAAACACACAAATATTATATCCTTGAATTTAGATCACTTTACTTCAGTTGCTTTAGTAGTAGGCTGTAAAATTTCTCTCTCAGCCTTTGTTGTAGTAAATATTTTCGTAATTTACATTCCCCTAATTTGTCCTTAAATGATTTTCGCCATTTTTTTTGAATTACTTGAAGAATATACGTTATGGTTGGACAATGTAATTATTGCTGGAGACTTTAATGTACCGGACTTTGTTGCGTCTACCAATGATACCAAAAGCGTGTTATTAAATAATACAAAAATTATCTACACTTAGTCCAGATTAACAATGTCAAAAATAGTACAAATAGGCTATTAGATCTTGTATTGAACAATGCAATAAATCTCAATTTTGAAGTTGAACAAGAATCTTTCCCACTAGTTGAAATTGATCCGTATCACCCTGCCCTTTCTATCACTGTATCATTTTCGGAAAAAGTATAAAACATTTTCCTTTTAGCGATGGTACAAAACTTTATAACTTTCGTAAAGCTGATTTTATGAATTTATATCAAGAGCTTGGTTGTACTGATTGGTCTTTCTTATATGATAATAAGTTTGATGATGTAAATGATATGTGTCGGGCTTTTTACAATAAGCTATACCTATTACTTGATAAATTTGTTCCAACTTTAAAATCCTCTATCGGTGTTTATCCGTGTTGGTTTTCTTCTAATTTAAAACGCAAAATTAAAGATAAGAATCGTTCTTACAGATTGTATAAAAGTTTAGATCACTTTATTATTACAATAAGTTTTCAATAATTAGGCGTGAAGTGAAAACTATAATAAACCGTGATTACTGTAACTATATAAACAAAATTCAAACTGAATTTGCTATTAATCCGAAAGGGTTTTGGAATTATGTACGCAACAAGCATGGATCCGTATCAAAGGTTCCGAATACTATGAGTTATCAAAATGCAAGCTTGACGTCTCCACGTGAAATAATAGAAGCATTCAAAAATTATTTCTCAAGCGTTTTTACAATAATACTGCTAATAGTACATATGAAACGCCATTTTCAAATAGTTTTTCTATTATACGTAACGTCTCTGCTACTGAGGACGATCTCTTCATTGCCATAAAAAATTAAAATCTAATATGTGCTCTGGGTTGGATGGCATACCTGCATTTTTAATTAAGGACTGTTTTTCCGTGTTGTCCCAACCGCTTTTATTGTTGTTTAATAAATCTTTAAATACAGGTGTTTTTCCAGATATTTGGAAAATTTCAAGAATATGTCCGGTTTTAAAAAAAGGCGATCCTGCGTGTGTCACCAACTACCGCCCATATCTATAATATCTAATTTTGCGAAGATTTTTGAGAGCATTATCTATAGTCAATTATATCCATCGTTGAGGCATATTATTACAGACAAGCAACATGAATTTATGAAAGGCAGATCTACTTTAACAAACTTATCTTGTTTGACCCAATATGTATCAAATTACTTAGATAAACGTGGTCAGGTTGATGTTGTGTACATGAATATGTCTAAAGCTTTCGACAAGATAATACACAGTATATTACTTTCTAAACTAAATTCTCTTGGTTGCTCGGTAAAAACTCTACACTTTTTCAAGTCGTACTTAACTAATAGGCAGCAAGTTGTCGTGCATAATGGTTTTAAATCAACTGCATTTGTGCAATCGTGTGGCGTTCCTCAAGATTCTAACTTGGGGCCGCTTTTCTTTTTAGTATACATTAATGACATCTCTAACTGCATCAATAATAGCGAGTTTCTTTTATACGCTGATGATATAAAATTCTATAGAAGCATAGATACCACTCAGGACTGCAGCTTATTGCAGAGTGATTTGATTAATATATCTGCATGGTGCGTAAATAATGGATTGGAACTTAATATTTCTAAATGTAATGTAATGTCTTTCTCAAAATGTTATAATGTACTGCAATTTCCCTATAAAATTAATGGTATTACATTAGATAAATTGGAATCAGTGAAAGATCTAGGTATCATATTTGATCACAAACTTAACTTCAATGCACATATTCTATTGTTCGAATATCTCTAAAATGTCTTGGGTTTCTAATACGTAATACACGGCAGTTTACTAGTATCATTACGCTTAGGAGTTTATACTTTTCGTTAGTACGTTCTCGTCTTGAGTACTGCTCTTCTGTTTGGTCTCCTGTCTTTAATTGTCAATCTTCTCATCTTGAAAGTGTGCAGAGACGTTTTGCAAAATATTTGTATTTAAAGGTGCACTCCATTTAAGTTTTTTAAATAGCCAGTTCAGTCTTGATACACTCGTTGCCAGAAGAAATAGATCTGACTTAATGTTTATAGGTAGACTGGTCATGAATTTAATTGACAGTTCATATTTATTATCATGCATACAATGGCATGTACCTACAGTGTATAGTGTATACCAGAAACAAACCCACCTTTCACCTTAATACTATTAGAACAAACGTTGGTGCTAATGCGCCTATAAACAGGATGATGCGAAATTTCAACAAAATTGTTAACGATTTTGATTTATTCTTTTATCATTTTGTGAATTTATTAACGCAATTGGTCAAACAAGGGTTAACTAGTAGTTTTGTAATTTTTTATTCAATTCTTTTTATTTTGACAATTTTATTCTTTCACATTTTTATTTTTATTATTGTTTTCGTTCTAGTATTATTCTTGACATTGTTAACCATTAGCATTATTTTATTACTATTAATTTTTCAATACAACGATTATGTCTTGTGTGTTGTTGATATAATAAATTTGTAGGTACTATTATTATTATTTATTTGTTTTATGATACATTCCTAATTTGTCTTGTAATTGGGGATTAATTTTCTTGTTGGGCAATAAAGGATTATTATTATTATTATTAATATGATTTTCCAAACGTATCAGGCACCTACGCCACTGCAATACGGGAGATTCGATAATTCTGACAGGTTTATTACTCCGCGCCAAAAGTATACAGACTATAGCAAAACCGGTGAACCATTTGAAAAAACTATCTCAGTAAATATATAAACTATTAACAAAACTATATTTATTAAGGCAGTTTATTTTCTACTTGGGAAACAACTGTTTTCATTATAACACAGGATATTTTATTTCATAAAGAATGTAAAGTATTTTTTGTTGTCGTGTTAAATTAATCTATTAATATTTTTGGAAATATCTTTAATGTAAGTACTTTTTAACAAACAAATTTGAGAAAATTAAATGACAGTTAGTATTTGCATATTATTACTTACATTTACAGGTTCCTCTTATTAAATGGAATTTCCTCCTCTTTTTTCCAATTTGAACAAATAACGATTTCAATTCTTATTTAAAAAATTGTTGGCCAAATTGATTCAATCAAAGTCTCGCTAATCCATTTTTCTTTAAATATTAATTTGTTGAATTTGGTGAACGTCTGCATTTTTAATAAGGCCTAAATTTACCTTTTAATATCGATTTAGTACGTATTCTGAAAGCAATGCTATATAAAACCAGTTTCAACATTTGAATTTAATTCATAAAAAATGTTGAGAATTCATCTAAAGTCAAACAATACTAAAATGTTATGTAACATCAAATGTATTGAATTTCAACCCGTCAATCCAAATTCAAACAAGCATTCTATATTTTTTTTTCTTATCCGTTATTTAGTCTCGTATTTAGTGTTGTCCTTATTCACAAATCAAATCGTAATATATTTCAAACTTCATACGACATCCACTGCCCTAACATCTAACTTCAAAAAACAAGTTCCAAGAAACAGTAGAAGCGTCTGAACATAAATATTAATTAATACAGGCTAGGGACCAATAATAATGAGCACAAATAAATAATTAATTGAGAAAACATAAAGAAGAAAAACTTTTAAAATTGCTGAAAGAATTAATACATCATAATGATGCTGTAAAAATACTGAATAATGCTTTTCAGAATTTACAATTTAAGCTAATTACAAAATAAATAATAAGTTTGTTTTTGCGCAACGTAAAAATTCGAAAAAGTTTAATTGAAAAACTGTCGATATTAGTTTTAACACAAAATCAATAAAGTCAATGAGGATTAATTAAAATCTAAACTTGTTAATTATTGCTATTGAAATTCTAACTTTTGTCAGAATGTGGTTTCGTGAAGGTTCTAGTAATAATAAAACGTTGTGCAAATTAAGTAATTAAAAAAAAATTCTAAAGTGAAGTGGTTATTCGTATTATTAGAGTATATAAGGAGAAACCTAAAAATAATACAATTTCCCTTTTAATTGTTTTGAGATACTGGAATTATCTGACAAACTTACATTATACATACATACAGACACGGTAATTTTTTTGCTTCTGTGGTTATTTTTTCAATTCACATAAGTAGTATTTAAAAAGTTTAGTTTGGATGAGTTTGTGTTCAAGATGAGAGAACTTCTTCAATAATTGAAGAAAAAAAATTTCTTCTTTTAACACTTTTTTGAATAGATATTATAAACTTAAATTTGGTTTATGGTTTAAATTTCTTTAAAAGTATAGTATACAGGGTGTCTCAAAAAAAAGTACGGTAAATTTAACCACTAATCCAACTCATTAAGATGACTTTTCTATGTGCCAGTTCGTTTTTAATCCCCCACCTCCCTATATAAATTAACGAGTCCTCTATGTACTGTTGTAATTAAAGATGGCAATAATAGGACAAAAAGATATCTTATTTGGTACTAGGAAACGCTGCCGATTGTTGGTATTCTTAATGAGAACAATACATAGAGGAGTTAATTTATGGGAGGCGGGGGAAATTAAAAACAAACTTGAGATTACGAAACAATGGCACAGAAAAGTTGTTCATTTTGATGAGTTGGATTATAGTGGTTAAAATTAATGTACTTATGACACCGTGTATATAATTAAGTCATCCAACTACCGTTCGATGTAGAATACAAATATGACATTACATATTTACATACATAAATTTACAAATTTCTTTCAATATTTCTTCTTTCCATGTTTCTTCATTTTCTTCTAGTATTTTTCCTACTTCCCCATTTCATGTTTTTCTTGGTCTTCTTCTTTTCTGTTTGTCATTATTCTTGTCTCCCACATTTGCTTTATTGGTGTTTTTTCGTTTATTTTTTAGTAGATGACCCCACCACGACAGTTGCTTCTTCTCTATAAATTTTAGTGTAATTTCTACTTTAAGTTCTTTTCGTATGTCTGTGTTTTCTAGTCGATCTCTTCTTGTAATTGTTTTTATTTTTCATAGGTACCTTATTTCGACTGCTTGTATCTTGCTTTGTTGTTGATCTGTCATTACCCACGGCGCTGTTGTATTCGTGATTATTTTTTTTTGTGTTTGTAATTGGTTTATACTTACTTGGAATAACATTTTTTACAATTTGCAACAACTGTGAAAGAAGTTGACGTGTAGGTGTATAAATCTTTCAAACTAGCAGCAGCTTGTAGCATTGCGCCTTTGTAATTTAGTTTTTATGATCCATTTTTTTAAGTTTATAACTATAAGTAAGTATAATTTGGAAATAATAACTTGTAGTTGTAACTTTTGAATAATATTTTTCTATACGGGCAGCTCGTTTTTTGACCTTAGGTATCTTGGTTATTATAAAGATGCGTATCTATTACGCGCGGCAAACCTTCGAAAAGTGGCTTGCGCGGCAGCCGCGCCTAATGGATACCGGGTTGCCGCGCGAACCAGTTCAAACATTGCCGCGCTCGAATCCGCCGCGAGGTGAATCAAATTTTGTCGGATTTTAGGGACACGGCAAAGGCATTTGAGTGAGTTACACGCACATAGTTGTCTTGTATTTGGAGTTTACTCGCGCTGCAGAGCAAGGGCTTTGTTGTCTTCCATAAGCGTCAGTCCATATTGCATTCTATTGAAATACAATTTTTTCATCCACCAACGCACTTTTATTTTAACTTTTTTTGGAATGATAATGTAATGCATTACATTGAAAACGGCAGCTGCTCGTGCACGTAGTGAAACCTCCATGACTGCTTTGAAAAAACTAAGTTTAGTTGAATCGATATCCGCTGGAGGCTGCCGAGCTCTCAAAACAGTATCGTTGGCCCATACATTTAGGAACAAAATTTGACTGCAGTCACGTATTTACATTTTTTGATGACCTTCTTTGAAGACTACATTGACAACAAAATTTGTCTAAAACTACCAACAGAACGTCTGGTTTCAGCAGGACGGCGGGCGGCCACAACGCTAGGAGAGTAGCTGACCATTTTTCACCGATATTTCCGCAAAAAGTTATTTTGAACAACGGTGATGTACGGAGTGGGCCAATTTCGATGGGATTGCAGTGTATTTTGGTAACATTTCTTGTGCAGTTTTTAGCTTAGAATTAAATGGAGTATTAAACAGTTTTACTCTAACAGTAATAGTTACCAAAATACCCTGCAATCTTATCGAACTCGGTCCATCCTGTACAGCTAAGAAAACAAAATATGAGACACCTTGCTTCTACAAGTTAAATAAGCATATCTACTTTAAATATTATTAACCCTCGGGCTTTCCTACATTATTTACAATTTAACTTTGGAGGGATTGCACACTGAAACATTACGTAAGGTTAAATAATTATCCATTATCAAGTTTCTCCCCCAATTTAAAACTGGTTCAGAAATATGCTTCACAACGGCAGTTGCTATGTTGGCCAGTTGAAATGCACCTGTAGGTTGCTTTCCAGCGTACACTTCCATATTTGCCTATAAAACATGCTAGAGTCAACCGTACGTTAGTGTTGGTCTATATATCGGTTTGAATATTTTTGTTTTCGTTTCAACTGAAACTTCCCTCTTACTCAAAAAATTATTGTTTGTATATATTAATTCGGTTATTGATATTTCCTTTCTCATCTTCTTTCTCATCCAACACTTCTCCTAGACATTGGAAGTACTTCATTTGTTCGATTTTTTCTCATTTCAATCTCAATTTTCATGTTTACTTTTTCTTCTCCGATTATGATTACATTTGTTTTACTTTTATTAAATTTCATTCTATTTTCTTTCAGTACTAAATTCCAACTATTTAAATTTAATTTTAAATTTTTTGCACTTTCCGCTATCAATGCGACATCATCTACGTATATTGTTATTGTAATCTAGTTGGTATCTTTTTCACTGTCTTCTAATATTTTTTAATTGTTTCGTTCATAAATATTATAAATAGTAGTGGGTTTAAGTTTCTCCATTGTCTTAATCCCATATTTGTTTTAAATTTTTAGATATTTTATTATCGATCACAACAGCGCTTTGGTCACTTTTGTAGACAATTTTAATCTCTTTATAAGTTTTGTGCTTACTTGTCTTTCTTTTAACAACCTCTACACTGTGGCGGTGGGTACCGTATCAAACGTTTTCTCTAGATCTAAAAATGCCAAATATATCATTCTTTTTTCTTTTCGCGCTTTCTCTGTTGTCTGTTTTATTGTTGTTCTGTGCGTTTCTGCCTGGTCTGAATCCACCTTGTTCTTCTTTCATTGTTTTTCAGTTACCATTCTAATTCCTTTTTCTATTATTTTTTCGAATATTTTCATACATATACTTAAAAATGTTACTCAACGCAGTAATGGTACTTTTGTTAGGTGAGAGGATAGAGTAGATATAAAAACTATAAACCCAGTTTGCTTTTACAAATATACAAACCCTTCGTTAAAATAAAAACAGATTCACATATAAGGATGACTACCAACCTGTCGAGCAGGCAGACTTTAACGTTCAAACCGTGTATCTTAACTTTTACATTTTAATGCTTTAATGTTCAAACGCCGTTTTTTCAATATATGTCTTTTAATTTTTACATGTTGACACTTTACATTTAGTCACTGTCTGTCATTTTAACATTTCAACGTTTAAGTACTGGATCTCCTTAGTTTTTAATTTTTATTTCCCTTCTTCCTCAATATTTTCTTTGACTTTTTAAGTGCATCTGTACTTAAATTCATACAGTTCATTCTAACAGACGCACTCAATTTTCTTTTCAAGGTAACGGTTTAACCAAATACCCAAACTCATGTTCAATCAAATTTACAAAAACACTTTTTATAAACAGTTTTTTGTGCAGACTGTTAATTTAACATTTTCATAACATTTACAAATAACAAACTTAATTCTACTTACTATTAAATTTTAATTAAATGAGAGGTTTTATTTTCAAATCTGAAAACAATTCATTTTCTTAAATAAAATGTGTATTGGTTTAAGAAAATTGTATCCAAGTTTAATCAATTTATACTGATCTTCTGGGACACCATACATAACACTTACATTACAATACAATATTTAAAATGTATCATACGATAAATAAATAAATAAAATAAATTGATTTGTAGAAACATTTATTCTAACTTTTATGTTAATAAAATTTCGGTTCTAACATTTTATCATTTAAAATAAAAACTTTTCCAGGGAAATATGTATACAGTTTTAAAAAAAATATTAATGATTATTTTTAAAATATTTCTTATACTTACAGATTTTTGTTAAAATATAAGTTTCTATATAATAGGTATTTCCTTAAAACAATTCTTTTACGAGAAGTATTTAAAATAATCAAGCGACTTTCAATTACGAATAAAGAGTGTTAAATAAAGAACTGGGCTGTATAGGTTTTGGAATTTTTATTACTAATTTTTTTTAACAAACATTTACTGATACAATGTTTAGGTTAAAATTAAAGGTATTTAACAAAACATTCATATCTGTCAATTTAAGATTATATTTATATCACATTTCTATGTAAGATTCCACACAATCACTCTTTATTTTGGTGTACTTTTTATTACACTGTAAAAATAATTTAATGAATTCAATTTTTTGGCCTACCCAGTCCAATTTCTCAATACCATTCTTTATACAGTGTGTCCAAGACAAGAATGAACAGCATAGGGATCTCGGAAACCGTGAGAGATACAGAGTCGGTTAAATTTGGAAAAAGTTGCCCACTTGAGGGATTGACATTTTGCTGTTGAGAAACCCGCTGAGTTTGGCTTACTTTCGGAGTTATTTGAAAAAATCCGAAATTGTGCCATTTCGTTTTCATTATATTGTGAAGTTATACAAAAAGTTGCAAAAAAACTGAATGCACATTGTCATTGCTACTTTTTCTGCTCTACAAGATAGCGTTTACAATTTTTCACTACAACATTTCATTTCAAAGAAACCATCATCAACATTATTTTTTCTTATAGCACTTAAAAAAAGTACATTTTCTATAAGAAAGCATTTTTTATTACAAATTCAACGATGTAATACACAATATAGTTTTTCGTGATTTTTGGAAAAAAAATAACGTTTTATTAAATTTCCAATCTTTTTTGTCTAGTGTGCGATGAATGAAACCATGGCAACGAAAAAATGAATTTTTCAACAGCAAAATGTTGTTCTCTCGAGTGGGAAACTTTTCCAAATTTAACCAAGTTTGTATCTCTCACGGTTTCCGAGATCCCCTTGCTGTTCATCCTTATCTTGTATATCTCAAAATTTAACTGACAGAACAAAAATGAAAATTATGATTAGAAAATGCTTTGTTTGATTATCTTGTCATATTCAAAATTCTTCATTCACAAATCATTGATTTATGTTTTTTCCTTAGTAGATATAATTTTGCAAATAAAGTAGGTACTACAAAGTCTTTAGTCAAACTGCAAGTGTTTTCACTCCTTTGAAATAATAAATGTGATAGAACTATGATTATTAAATCTCTACTAAAATTAGACATGTTTTAACAAAAAATATTTTGAGTAAAAGTTGCAGAAAGTTTTACTTTATAGTTTTTTGTGTAGCAAAATATAAATGTTTGTTTATAATGAGTCATTGGGTCAAGTATGTTGTGAGTTATTAGAATTTAATTTAATTATAATTAAGTACGAGGAAAAGACTATGCTATTTTTCTCAAAAAAGTATAATACAACTGTATAATTTTTGTTTGATGTTGTATGAAGAAATGTCTTACAAATATCGATTAAAAAATGTACAATAAAAAAATAATTGACTAACGTAAGATTGGCACACGTCAATAAAAAAAATAAAATTCGGACTTTTTTCTCATCCAATGTGGTCTATAATACCAATTACATATATACCGTGTGTACCACAATTTTAGTTGCTGAAACGTTGATGAATAAGTAAACCATTTGTTTTGTTTTGTACATCACTTCTAAGGCCTTCGTTGGAAGGAACCCTATCATTAATTAATAATTAAAAGAGTAATTTACAAAATCACATAAAAACAATAATGTTTTAAATTGATAAAATAAAATATAAAAAAATTAATAAACAATAAAAATAAAAAATTAATATAATGACGTAATAATCGCTATGGTTTTAGAAAACGTTGTGTTTTTAAAATTAGAAAATTCGGTCCTTGCTTAGTATAAGTTCACCACCATAGCTGGCAAATATTTTCAATATACGTAGGTACTTTTTACATGCACTTTTATTGTCATGTTACAATTTGATTGTGAATATTATATTATGCAACAAGTTTTATAAAAGCATTTTAGACACGAGTTTTATTTGGTGGCGAGCAAAGCAAGTGTCTAAAAAGAGTGTCTAGAGATATTTATTACGGTTTATTTGTAAACAAGCTATAAAATTTAGTGAATGTTGAAAACCTGGCCCGCAGCTCTGCTAATTGGAGAGGGATCGTGGGTATACTTCCGAGTTATTAGATAGAAAGCTATTACACTAAAGAGATAAATAATAGAGCGCCACCTAGTAGAACGTGCAGTGAATCTTCTAGAGCAACTAGGATCTCCGAAACACAAAAACAAACCGTAAGAAGGTAGAAATATAATTTTTGTAGAACGACTAGACCTCACGAACAACGACAACATATATACAAGTAGTGATGTAGGTAAAAGCACTATAGAAATTATTGAAATAATAATTAAATAGAAGGATTTGTCCTTCTAAAAATACAGGCAAAACCGCCCGGAATATTTAACAGCCTCACTGCTAACTATGCTACGGAAAAGGGCATGGATGCAAGATACATTTATAATCGCTTCAACAAACAGCTACTTAAATTTTACACAGGTGCCTCAACACACCAATACGTGTGGTAATTAATGATGTTAAGGTGAAGCAATATAATTTTGTAGGGTACCGGTGCTCAACAGCAAATCTAAAGTACTACAAAAGCGTAATTAACATTAAGAGAGTTTTAGACAGAGCTTTTAAATCACATTAATTAATTTATAATGCACAAAAAGGTAGGTGGTTAATTCACGTCGGAATATAGATACTGATACGTGTCAAATATAAATTTAATAAAGAAAGCATGCAATAGTTTCAACTTAGCTCTATTGTTTGTAGACTGCGGTCAGAAGTAGGCATGTTTGGCAGCTGCAATATCCCAGGACATACAAAAGGCGGTATTGTAGAGACGTAAGTACACTAAAAGAAACGAGATGTACAGATGTAGATAACCAAAAGAACCCCAAAAAATAAACTAGAGGTTACCGGTTATCTTCGACGGAATCTTCGACCGCAGAGTGGATAGGAACCAATTCCATAGCGATCAGTTTTTAGGGAATTGATTAGATTGATTGGTAATCCACCTTTATTCACGGCCTCGCTTTTAAGATAATTATTTAATTGCAATTATCCATATCCGGGTAGGTGTTCTGACACGTATTGAAAGAAATAGCGGTAGAATAAAAACTTTACAAAAATAGAAATACAGCAAGAAAAAGGTACTCACGACGTCAAAATGTCGCGCGCTTATTCCACAGCTTAGTGGAACTCTTTTTCTTGGGATTTATATCCAATAATAGTTAATTACTAAATCCGGATTCCCCAATACCACACCTTCGCACGTCAACGTACAGGTAAAGAAAGAACGTGCTTTTCAATTTTTGTCAGGGGAACGGTACCAATTTTCCAGTGTTGGCAACTAAAAAAAATTACTCTTTGACAATTTTAGTTTTCTTAACCACCGATATTCCCAGACCTCCCCTTGAAATAAACCGTTGTACACGTTTTGTTTATCTACTTTTTATGTTTCATAAAATAGTAATTTTTCAGTAGATTCATATTTTTGCCTTAAATTTTTTTTCTTTATAATGGTAAGAGATAGGTACGCCAAACCTGGTAGTAGAAGACGTAAAATTTGACGCGGAGATCGAATATAAAATAAAAATTGGGGTATTGTATTTAAAATAACAAAGTTGGTATTCACTTTCGGTATCGCCATGAAAATATTTTCAGTAAGTATACCATGTCCATTTCTATAAAGTTGCAATTTTTTACTTGAATCGATTTTTTTGTTCTTATTATTCGTCTAACATGCTATCGTCGAGACACACCCTGTATATTTTACTGGTTGTACAAACATTTCGTAGTCATAAACCACTAGAGAAAATTTGTCATATCTGAAACATCTAGCGAAAATCATTTTGTTACTAGTAACGGTATACCCCAATTGACTGAATCTAGTTGCAAAAGCTGGTCGTTTTGATTTAAAATTGACGTTTACTTATCTAACCTCAAAATCTGTCAAAACGACTTCTACGCTTTAAATAAAAAAATGAACTTGATAATTTTTGTTCATTATTGAGAATAAAAAAAATAGTCATATAGTCATGAAAACAGCTATATTTTTCTGAATTGTCAAACTGGCAGTTAAATCTTAAATCAAATTTTGATAAAATTCATAGATACTTCATAATAGTCGTGGAAAAATTATAGTGTATTATTTAAGGATAAAATCATATTTTATTTCTCTTAATTATCAGCGCTCGGGCTACCACCCTCGCGCAGCTAACACACTCGCATGAAAACTGTGATTTTCTCCTCGTGTACTATTTTCACATTATCAAATATTTTCCAATTGAATAATACAAATAATAATTTAATAGAATATCCAATAAAAATTCTTGTTGTTAATAAATGAAAATTCTTATTTTACTGACTTTTTAGTAAAATACGCTTTGAATACTTAGAATTGTGCCAGAAAAAAATATACGTTAATTTTTAATTTAACATACTAAATACTTATGTAAACTTTTCAGTGGGACATACAATATAACAGTAAGCTTTGCGACACGTAGGGTCGACTCGTGTTAACGATCACGTACAACGTAAATGCATTTGTATTAAGAAACTTTGTCGACTGATAAGTAAAAACTGTTACATAAGTCGATCATAGCAAAAATAAAAATTACGAATCGCCTGCTGTAGATTCACAAGAGGTTGTACAATAGCAAACAAACACCGAGAACCACTCGACAGCTGTTTCGTCCTTTTGGGACTCTTCAGAATTGAGATAATTCGAGTGTAAGTTCACTATTGTACAAATGCGTGCTCTCAACTATATTCTCTACTAGGAATCACGTCATATTCAAACAGTTTTCCGATATCTAGTGTCGACTCGTGTTAATGATCACATACGTAAATGTGTTCGCATTAAGCAACCCGGTGCTCAAAGAAACTGTTACCTTATACGCAAATAAATGTTCATTCAAGTTATTTGACACAACGTATTTGAAAATAAATAATATTAATTACTTTGCTCGGCAATAATTTTGCTAAAACAAAGGAAGTTATCATGTTCAATATAAATGATGTAATTGACCCTTACAACTTACAAATACATTCTAAAGGTTTTTCGTGGTTTATTGTGTAAGAAATTCTTATTATACTATGAAATTGTGGCAATTCAATTAAATTTGGTTATTCATTTATACATGATCAACAAACATTATTCTAAAAGTTTTTCTGCTCTAGAAATTGTGAAAGCAATTTGAGTTGGATGTTTCATCGCCAAAGAATACGTTATATTGAGGCTTGATAGAATTACATTATCTATAATTTAAAGTGCGAATTCACACAAAGTGGATTTATTTTCTTGTGGCCTAAAAATTAAAATCATCATTGACTAACAATTCATAAAGTGGAACTTTGGTCTAAATGTTTTAGATTACAAATTCATAAACAATGAATGCAACAAAATCACTTAAAACTAATTTTATAATTTCCAGTATTTATTAATTTCCGGAATAAAATCGCCAAAAAATAAATTGGCATTTAAAAGAAATGTTTTAATTTCTGAAGCAAACTTCATTCAATTTATGGAATGGACTATAGCAAACGAAGATGAGTCCATAGATTAAAAAATATAACACTAAGTTACATTTTGAGATCTTCAAAAAGCAATAACTTTTTTAAGTCAAATAGAACACCCTGTATTTTTTACTCTGTCGTGTGGAGGTTGAAAAATTCTCTTTTAAATAATATAAGCATTGTTAGCAGTACGGCTACTACTTTTGGAGATATTTGCAATTTTCTACTATTGGGGCGTACCAGATCTGCTGTCGAATTGGCCATGATTAGTATTATTTGAGAAACAATTATATTTTGTAAATTTGTCATAACCCCGATAAATTTTCAAATCATTGTTGTGATTTCAATCATGCCGGCACGTTAACAGTTAACATAACAGATCTGGCACGCCTCAGTAGTAGAAAATTGCAAATATCTTCAAAAGTAGTAGCTGTAATGATACAATGCTTATATAATTTTAAAAATAATTTTTCAACCTGCACACGACAGAGAAGAAATCCTAGAATTGCATTTTGACCTACGAAAATTTTAATAAATAAAGAATTTCAATATTAAATAGAAGAAGTGAACTATTCTAGCCAAACTCCAAAGGCACATCATTAGATTCAGTTTTTTGCGCTCTATTTAAATATGGAAACCAGAATTTTAAATTCTACAATACAAAGTGTTTTTTTGGGGGTAGTCAAATTTGTAAATACTTTGTGAAGCTGGACCAAATACATAAAACACCTTGTGTATTTTCGCTTACAAAGAGCGTTAAATCAATCATATGAAGATATTTTAGACTCACCTAGATGCCCTCTACCTGCAGTTAACGTATGCCAGTTTCCCAATGAAATACAGTGTGTAAGACTAGATGAAAGGTCCGTCCTGCCGGACGGATGGTATGAGTTAGGTTTTGTTTTTCACTATATCAGCCTAAGCTTGTTAAAAATTAACAAAATACCATTTGAAATAATGTTAATAACATAATTACAAATTACAAAAAAAATAAACAAAAATAAAACTACTTCATGTGAACATAGTAAAACCAAAATTTTCTTAAACATCATTAAAAAACCAACATTTTTTGGCAAGTTTTATTGGAAAAAAAACAGACTCTTTAGAAATAATTAAATTCAAGTTATTTTACTTTTAAACAAGAAGCATACTCACAAATTTATGGTGTAACAATGGGTCACACACTATCAAGCACAATATGCAGAACTAGTATTACAAAAATTAGACCTAAACACACTTAACACAACATATATTGATGGCATAATAATTTTTGCACATAAAAATGAAATAAATAATATACTAAATATTTTTGATAATTACAATAACAAACTAAAATTCACTATTGAAATTGAAAACGAAAACATAACTTTACAAATAAATAAACAAAATATTTGAAACAAATTGGTATAAAAAAAATATAAAAATAGAAAGCTTTTAAATTACAATTTTTATAGCTTACAAAAAAAGTGTCATTAACTCATTAGTAGATAGAACAATCATTTTATCAGAACCCAAATTACATAAAAAATTAAAAAAGAAGAAATGTTAACCCAAAACAATTACCGTAAAGAATTAATTCAAAAACAAACCAAAATTAGATTAAATAAAATTAATTATTAACAAATAATAAAATATGGATGACTAGACCCACTGGAAAAAATTAAGAGGAAGAAAAAAGAACACATGGAATTAAGTGGTTGGTGAAACAATAACAACATTAAGTTTAAACTGAAAAGAAGCAACAGAATTAGCAAAAGATAGAAAATAATGGAGGAAAACAATACAAAAACTCAACTAAACAAAAAATGATAATAAAAATAATTTATATAGTTTAAGAAAGGGGGGTAATTTTTGTACAAATGTAACCATCGACACTGCGCAAGCGGTAAAAGAGGTGTCCCTGAGATTTTTGTAAATGAGATTAAATTTTCTATAAGATAAGTAAATACAATTTTCTATCATAACATAATCACAAAAATAATAATAATTACACTAGCATCATGCCGCACTTTTCGGAATTAATATAATTCATATTTATTATGATAAACGGAACAGTAAAATATTAGGGAAATCAGTTTGACAACTAACTTTACGCATTGTTACTATTTATAGGCTCCTAGTTAAAATGAGACAAATCTGTTGTTTTTATGGAGAACCTAACTGCTACTATTAATCGTATTTTTCTAACAAAAATTTTAATGTAGCACCCATATCTTTTATATGTTTGTAAAGAGAATAAAAGGTACTATCCAAATATTAAAAAAAATATATTTGTTATTTGAAGAGAAAAAGTAAAATATGGCTACTATTATATGAAGCAGAATTTAAAATTTGTATATACTTATAGAGAATTCAATCTCATTTACCAAAATTAAAAAAAATAATAAAAAAATAAAATATACCAAAAATACAAGCCTGGGGAGTGATCTCTGGGACACTCTGTATATATTATTTTAGAACTGAATTTATTATTAATATAAAACAAGAAAATATTTTAAATTTTTATATAAACATACCATTTATACCAATTTTGTCAAATAAAACATTATAATCATAATACAAAAAAAAATATTTAGTTAATTAGAAGATAAAACAAAAACTGAAAACAAACAGAAAACACCAAAAGCTGCACCAACAACTTTACTCGGACACGTGTTTCAATAGCTAAAATTAAAAACATTAGTATCGGTACGCTGATGATGATAGCTTAGCTATTAAAACACGTGTTCGAGTTTTCTGGTGCAGTTTTTGGTGTTCTTCTGTTTGTTAAATAGACGGTGTAGTTTAGTGTTCCATTCCTTTGAACAAAATTGAGAACCAATCGGAATTAATTTAAAAAATAATTATAAAAATTTTGATAATTGTTACATTAGTCAAACAAAAATGAAATAATCAACATATAAATTAAATCAAAATTAAAAAACTTAAACCTAAAAATCTAATTTATCATTATCAGATCACGCCGTAACTAGTTTACACAATTTTAATTTCGATTCGCCAAGAATAATCGAAAAAGAAAAAAATGTTAACAAAACATTAATACTAAAAATGTTACATATACAGGGTGCCCAGAAACTCTCCTAACAAACCAAGACCGGAGATTCCTCAGATAATTTTAAGACAATTTAACCCAATTCACCTAGTCCGAAAATGCTTAATAAGAGAGCTAGAGCTCTTTGAAGATGGCGCCTTGTAAATAATTTTTTTTTAAATACCTCTAGAACGCTTCTACTTAGAAAAACAAAAACTGGTATGCTTATTTAGCCTTTAGAGATGAATCGATTCCATCAATTGTGAATTTCTAGTACCGGTCATAGGCGTCAGTTTTGGGTAGGTTAACGGTTATTTTAACGCATAACTTTTTTGTCTTTAACTTTTAAGCATTTGTGACACTAGATTATTAAATTTTCAGGTATTCTAGTACTAAAACGTACTCTTACTTTAAGTCATTAGGATACATAGTTTTCTAGAAAAATGGATTTGAAAATATTTTGTTTTTTTGTCATTAAAGTTAAATTTATATTTTTTGCACTAGTTGGCTCTTAACTGCCAACAAAAGTAAAACCTACGTTTTTTATTGTCAAATTGTTGTCAGTTCGCAAAGTTTATCTTTTAATTTTTTACTTTACCAGGCGCCATCTTCAAAGAGCTCTAGCTCCCTTAGGAAGCATTTTCGGATTAGGTGAATTGGGTTAAATTGTCTTAAAATTATCTGAGGAATCTCCGGTCTTCGTTTGTCAGGAGAGTTTTTGGACACCCTGTATACTGACTTCAGAAAAATTGCAACACCTAGGAGTTGTCAAACGATTTTAATGAAATTTTCAGGAAACGTCTATTTTTATTAAACAAAGTGATGATTAAAATTTGAATAAAATCTAGCCAGTAGTTTTTGTTTTTTTGCCTGTTGTTTCCATAGCACATAGTAACAATAAATTTGAAGTATTAGACCATTTAGTAACTGTCAAGTTTGCAAATTGTTGTTGTTTCTTCACAATCTCATTTTGAACTTAAAAACAATGCCGAGAGTACGTGAACGTCAACATTTTGTCCAATTAAGTGATTTTGAACGTTTTGGCCACAAGAGATAGATTTTCAACAACTTGATCAATTGCAAATGATTGGATGAGAGGTACAGGACTTAGGATGTCAATGTCATCTGTTTATCGCCGGATAAGATTTTATGGGTTGCGTTCATATCGTCCATTTTTATGTCTTCCTCTTACAGCACTTCACCGTCTACGCAGACTAGAGTTGAGCAACGACAGGGTTAATTGGGCGCAAGAATGGCATCAAATTGTGTTTAGTGACGAGTCCCGATTTTGCTCGTGGGGCCGCGATAGTCGTAGGAGGGTCAGATGAATTCGTAGAGAACGTAAAAATCCAACATTTTTTGTAGAACGCAACACAGCCCTTACTCAAGGAGTTATGATATGGGGTGCAATATGTTATGGTAGCAGATCACCCTTGGTCTTTATTGACGGCAACCTTAACGCATCTGGTTACATTGCTAATGTGCTACAACCAGTTGGCCTTCCACATCTTCAGGGGCTGCAAAATCCCATTTTCCAGCAGGATAATGCGCGCCCTCATACGGCAAGGGCCACAACAAGGTTTTTAGAAGAATCTAACATTGCCGCTCTCCCATGGCCTGCTCGGTTGCCTGATTTGTCGCCAATTGAACATGTATGGGATATGATTGGTAGGCGACTGGGTAATTTACCGCACTCTCCAGATAATTTACACGATCTTCAGCAACTGATTCAAGAAACTTGGGATGATATACCACAAGCAGCTATAGATCACTTGATTGATAGCATGCCAAGCCGTCTAGATGGTTGCATTACAAATAGTGGCGGTGCAACTCATTATTGAAAAAACTATTTAAGCTTTTGTTCTTTTGTTTTTAAATTTTAATCATTACTTTATTTAATGATAATCGACGTTTACTGAAAATTTCATTAAAATCGTTCAACAACTTCTAGGTGTTGCAATTTTTGGAAGTCAGTACACCTATATAAAAAAAATATTAATTAAACTGACATTAAAAAATTAAGTCTAATTTGCCAAAATCTAATCAACCAATAATTTACAATACTTAATGAAAAAATAGTAAAGTAAATTTGTAATTAAATACAAATAAATAAAATATTTAAAAAGAAATTAGATCCCACATAATTCTATACAATTAACAAAAGTTTCAGTTGGTATTCCTACTTAGTTAAAATAATTTGACACTAGTAACCAACACACAATTTATCCGAATAAAAATGTTAAAATTAATTCAATAATTATTATAAATAATATCATATTTTTTATATAATTTCTTCAGTTAGTCTACAGACAATATAAATTGTATAGAAAGAAAGATTTTAATAACAAATAAAGCATCCAAAAACGCAATAAATAAAAAAAATGAAAACCGAAAAATGCCACAAAGGAACATTTTGGGTGCTAGTAACGAGTGTTATCTCCCCGATCATCTGCTAATGTCCAAATCCGTCGAAGCATACATTAAATTAATGTAGTCGACAAGAATGTCCTTAATGTAGTTGTTTGCATTTAAAGTTTGTTCTTAAGGAATGAAAAGTTTAATGCCTTTAACAAAATTTCCACCTAAACCATAACATGTTCAACACACGTGGTTACAGAATATCTCCCTTCCTTGCCTTTTCCAAATTCTATGGCGCCCATCTGGTGCTCGCAACAAAAAACATGAATTTATCTGAGAAGAGAACTCGGCTTCATTGGCGCTCTTCCCAACTTTAATGCATTATAGCAAACACTAATGTTTGTTGCTTGTGCTGTCGTGTAAGTCTAGGTACCCAATTTGGCCTATATGCATTCAAACCATTTGCTATCAAAATTCAAATTAAATTTATTTATTCTTTTACATTAACAAATCGATTTGGTTCCCTTATTATAACTTTTAACATTTTAAAATTTTACATATTAAAAAAATTAAAAAAAAATTAATACAAGAACATAACTCTCTGAATTTTTATAAGTTATTCTAACTTTCTAACAATTTTCTTTTTCTTTCTTTTAGTCATTTTTCTACCACTTTTCTCATCCATCTGGTCCTTCATCATTTCTTCAGTAATGTTTTCCTCCTTCTTTCTTTTGTTTTTACTTTGCTGCACTCCACTAATAGATCTTCAATGTTATACTAGTCTAATTTATTTATTCTTCTTGCATCCATCTTCTTCTATTTTTTACTTCTTTCATCCATTTTATGCCCTCTCCATATTTTCCTAGCAGAATGTCCGTTCTCACTTCCTCTCTCCTTAATTCGCTGCATTCATCTACCATTTTCTCTACATTCTCCCAATTTTCCCCACACATCCTACACATTCTTTCTTCACCTTTCTTCCAATGTTTATTCTCATTTTCCTTATTTCCTAGTCTGTACCTCGCTACCATATGTTTTTCTTTTATGGTTAATCCTCCTGTGATATATTTATCCTTATCCTTTCCACCATAATATATTTCTATTTCATGTTATACATTGATTCTTTTATCTTCATCTTTCTTTTTGTTTTTGGTTATCTTTGTCCCTTTGTGTTATCTCTTCTTCCATACTGACCCTTCCTCCCTCATTTTCTTACCTCTTCTGTCACATAACCCCCTCTTCTATAATACGCCCTTCTCTCTTCTTTTTCCGTGCTTTGTTCTTTGCCATTATACCTCCTTCCAACACTCATATAGAATTTAATTGTCTTTTCTATCTTTTATCCTTTCCTCATATCTTATTGCTCTCCTCCCTGATTGTATTCTTATTTTATCTATTTTTATTTTTTCCGTTATTAAATACCCTGGTGTTTTCCTCTCCGAACCTAGTGTCCATCTCCAAAATTTTTCCTGTCTCTAGTTTTTTTATTCCTTCTACCCCCAAATTTCCGCTTCGTACATCATCACACTTTTTACTATTTTCTCAAATAACCACTTTCTTTTTTCTATTTCTTTTGAATAATCTTTCTCCTATACTCCATACTTGTCCCACTACATTACTTCCTTTTTTCCTTAATTTTTTTATATGATCACTGTCTTTATTGTCATATCTCATCGTGTACCCTAAGTATTTGTATTTGTCCACTCTTTCAATTTCTTCTTTTCCAAACCACTATTTCTTTTTTTTCTCTTCGTATTTTCTTCTTAAATACCATTATTTTTGTTTTTTTTTACGTTTACATCTAATTGTTTTTCTCTAAATATCTTCTCAACGTTTTTATTGCTTTCTTCATCTTTTCCTCTTTACTTGTAAGAATTACTATATGGTCCTCATATGCAAGTGTTATTATATTTTTCTTTGTATTTTTATTCCTCTAACCTGATCTTTCCTCATTTCTTCTTCTAGATCCCTTATATATACTAAAAATAGCATCGGGCTTAACGGACACCCTGTTTAAAACCTTTTTCTGTCCAAAACACCTTCCCTAACTTTCCTTTCACCTTTACTCTAGTTTTTGTTTCTTTATAAATCTTTTCAACTGCTTCTATGTTTCATTTTTCCTCATCATTTCCCACAATGTCTTTCTATCTATTCTATCAAATGCCACTTTTATATTTACGAATAATGCATATACCTTATATCCTTTCTTTCCTATTTCTTTATTTACTACTCGTTTCATTATATACAGGGTGGGGCACTACCAACAAATTATTCTATAGCATTAAAACGACAATTAATGTTAGAAACTTTAAGGCATATACAGGGTGTTTCATTAATCAGTACAGAAAATGAAACTGGAGATTCCTTGCAAAATTTAAAGGGGGGTTTAACATAAAAAAAAATTTCCTTAAAGCCTCCCCTGAAGAGTTATAGCCCCTTAAAGATGTGTAAAAAATTCACATTAATCGATTTTTTCTGAAATGACTTGAAATAAAAAAAAGAAATCTAAACATTCAAATACTACTACCAAGAAGCCTCCATAATTTCATAATTTTATTCACCCTTGTTCTCTGCAAGGGGGTGAGTCTTACTACCCCTTATAGTTTTTTTACCAGAACTTTTTAACTAATTTTTTTTCAATTTTAAAATTCAGATTTTGGAGGGCTAATTCAATTAAAAACTTTTTGTCTCTTAAAATTTCACGTAAACTCAATACTTTTTCACCAAAAAATAAATTAAGCGAACTTGCAGAATTTTTAATTAATAAGTTGCGTATGCAAGTTTGACATAAATAACAATATTATTATTAACTATCATTTTTAATTTAAATTAACAATATTATTTCAGAGAGTGTTTAAAATGGGCACCATTTTCTTGAATACAGGCTCTTATTCTTTTGAACAAATTTCCGTTAACGCTACCTAGCATTGCTACAGATTGTCTAACTCTTCAGGGGAGGCTTTAAGGAAATTTTTTTTATGTTAAACCCCCCTTTAAATTTTGCAAGGAATCTCCAGTTTCATTTTCTGTACTGATTAATGAAACACCCTGTATATGTCAAAATTATTTGAAACCACATTTTAAATGCTCTAGAAACACGTACCATATCAAAGTTGGGTTATTTTAAATGGATCACTTTGTATTTTTTTAATTTTTGAATTGTACGATAAAAAATAATGTATGTTCTTTTACATGTCCCTATACCTTCTTACTTCCGTTTCTTAGATAAATCGATTGTACCTGATTTGCAGACCTTCCAAAAAATTGCAAGAACTTCCAGAGAAATAAAAAACAAGCAACTTTGGTTTACATTACCTTACTAAGAGCCTTCAACATTTCTTTTGCGATATTTACTATTATGTTATGATGTACAGGGTGTTTTCATATCAAATTTTAAAATATCTCGAAAACTATGAGAGTTAGGGGTTGGTAACCCTAATATCAATTAGAAAGTAACTAGTTCCTAATTCCACAGACTTCAGAAATGTAGGGTGTTCTATTTAAGTTAAGCAAGTTATTTAAGTTTTAAATCGTTAATGTTATGCGGTAGTATTAAAAACACCCTGTACATAATAACATAATAGTAAATATTGCAAAAGAGATGTTGAAGGTTCTTAGTAAGGTGATGTAAGCTAAAGTTGTTTGTTCTTATTTATTTTAAAGTTATTGCATTTTTGGAGGGTCTGCAAATCAGGTAAAATTGATTTATCTCAGAAACGGAAGTAAATAGGTATAGGGACATGTTAAGGAACATACATTATTTTTTATCGTACAACTCAAAAATAGAAAAAATACAGGGTGATCTATTTAAAATAAACCAACTTTGATATGGTACGTGTTTCTAGAGCACCCTGTACAATTCAAAACATTTTTAAAATGTGGTTTCGAATAACCTTGACATATGTATGCTTTATAATTTCTAACATTATTTGTCGTTTTAATGCTATAGAATAATCCGTTGGTAGTGCCCCACCCTGTATATATTATCAATTGTCCTTCATTCCTTCATAAACCCTGTCTGCCAATCCACATATATCTTTTTTTCTTCTATTGCTTCTTCCATTTTTGTTCTTATTATTTCTGCGTATATTTTATATCCAATATTTGTTAAACTAATTCCCCTGTAGTGTTTCACTTCCTGTCTATCCCCTCCTTTGTATATTAGACAAATAATCGCTTTTTTTCATCTTTATGAAAAGCCTTCTCCCTGTCAAATTTTTTTTAGTACTTTTCTTATTCTCTCTCTTATCTTTTCCCCTGTGTATTTCCACTCTTCCCCCTGAGTTTCGTCTGTGCCTCCTGCTTTTCTATCTTTACTTATTTTAGGGCATTCTTTAGTTTTTCTTTGTTTATCCCTTCTTCTTTTTTGTTTCTGCTATGATTTTAACTTCTTTTCCTTGTAGTACATTTCTAATGTATTTTTTTCTTTCATTTTTCTTTATTTATTGTTGGTTCTCTCCTATTCTCTTTGTTTCTTAATCGATTTACAAGTTCCCAAGTCTGCCTTTCATTTCTGATTTCCTTCACCTTTTCTTCTACAATTTTTCAATAAAACATTTTTCTCTTTTCACATCTATTCTTGAATTCTGTTCTTATTTTCTTATATTATTCTATATTTATTTTACCTTTTTTCAATTTTCTTTTCCCTTTTCTCATTTCTGCTTTTGCATTCTCACATTCTCAGTTCCACCATTCTGACTTTATTTCTTTTTTGTTTTTTGTCATTTCAAATATTCGCTTTTCCGTTGCCATCTTCATTTTTTCTGTAATTCTTTTCAACTCTTTTTTGACCTCTTCTGCTGCTTCCTGATCTTCCTCCATTTTATTAATATACTTTTCTATACTTTTATCATTCCAAATTTTTTCTCTCTCCATACTACTTCTTCTTCTCTTATCAAAATCACTTCGATCGGTTGATGATCTGACTCTTCGTCTCTTATTCTTTTATACTCTATTTCTTTCCTACTTGATTCGTTGGCTATAACGTACTCAATTAACGTTTCTCTTCTCCTTCCAATAAATATTAGATCTCCTTCTCCTTCTTTTTCCATATTCCCATTTAAAATCGCCCATTCTCTCTCCTCACATAGTTCCAATAATTTTCTGCCTTTTCCGTTTATTTTTTATCTTTCGACGTTCTCTTTCTTTGTTCTCCATTTATCATTATCCCTCCTTCCTCTCCTGTTCTCGCGTTAAAGTCTCCTCCTATAATAAGTTTATTTTTTCCCGTTCTTCAATTGTTTTCTTTCGTTTTCTCTATTTCTTTTCATATATTGTAATTATTTCGTATATTTTCCTTTCGTAAGTCCTTATTCTTGTGTTCATAATTCCTTTTGTCTCACTTTTGTTTCCTCTTTCTTTTTCTCTCATTTTTTCTTATTCCATTGATAACCCTTCCCTTTGCTCTCCCCCATTTTTTTTCTTTCTGCGAATTGTAATTCCCATTTAAATTCCTATGGCATCATATTTTCCAATTTTCCCAATTTATTTTTTTCCAACCATGTGTCTACCAGTCCTATCATTTTGAAACCCTTTATGTATCTCCAGAAATCTTCTCCTTTATTTTTTAATTCTGCAATATTCCAAAACAGTATTTTGTTCCTTCTGCTATCATTCTTTGTCTATCTGTCTGGGTGCATTCGACAGTGCCACTCGCGTTTCTGAGCCTCTTAACCAGTTCAACTGCGGTTTGGTGACGATTTCGAAGGGACTACACTGTCTAAAACCTATCGTCTCTTGCAGATGTGGGCTGCGGCCGACCTGAACCAAAACGCCGAATGTACCTCAGAGTCTTGTGGAATCTTTTAAGTTCTCGACCTACATTTGTCTCAGGCTTTTTAATAGCACGAACATCATATCAAACACTTTGGCCATTTACCACGAACGCCCTCGCGGCCGCAATTTCTTCAGGAGTTATTAGCATTTAAAAAAAAGTCCAAACACAACAATGCTTTAAAAAACTTGCATTTTAAGACGCTATTAATGAAAATTAGACTGAATAAGAAAATAAAAATAATCACTTTAATCATAAACTAACACTTGATACAGTACTGGAACACCGGTCACAGCCATCTACGTTAATATTTAAGATCATAAACAAAGAATAAAAACATAAGAAGGAAAAACAAACATGCGCAACCTTTATTGTAACATTCATAATTGAAAAAAATTGTAAATAATGATTTGCAGGTATGTAATAAAATTAATTCTTTCAGTTTCCTGTTAACATTTAATAGGTATTTCAGATTTTAGTATTTAAACTTTTCTGAGGAAGAAATGTAATAATTGCAAAACGTCGTAAAAAACAATTAAAAATTAAATATTCTTCCTTTTAAAAATAAGAAAATATGCTTAGAAAAAAATAAAATTAAAACAAGGTGCAATTACTCACAATTTAATTTCATTATTGACAAGCATTATCCTTTGGAAACAAAGGTCCAATGACATTTTTTACAATCTCAATTGACAATTATTGTTGAGTTGTAATCGACACTATTACTTTTAACGAAAATTTTGACTTTGGATTTGACTGCTAACCTGAGAAGTGTTGCTACTTTTTCTACAAAATCCAAAAACGGACTAAAAAACAAACAAATTACAAAGAATTAATCCGTTAATAGAAGAGAAATTACCAATTGAACAAGCAGGATTTCAATCCGGTAGAAGTTGTTGTGATGAAGTATTGGCATTAACAACACATATCAAAGCTGGATTTCAGAAAAAAACTTAAAACTGGAGTTGTCTTTTTAGATGTAACTGATGCATACGATACCGTGGGGAAAGAAGGTTTACTTTTTAAATTGTTTAACGTTATTCCTTGTTCCAAAATTATTTCTTTTATTGAAAATATGTTATCTAATCGGAAGTTTAGAGTTTTTGTTGGGGATAAAAACAGTAAATTTAGATTTTTAAATAATGGTCTTCCACAGGGAATCGGTGCTTACACCTATTCTTTTTAATGTATATATTTCTGATCTTCCTTCTTCACAATATCAAAAATTCGTCTATGCCGATGATATGGCAATTTCATTTCAACATTCGGATTTTTTCAAAATTGAAAATAAACCATCTGATGATTTGCATATTATAGACAATTATTTCAAAAAATGGCGGTTATGCCCCAATTTTAAAAATACAGAGGTTTCTTGTTTTCATTTAAGTAATAGAGAAAAAAGTAGAAAACTTAATGTTAGCTTTAATAATTTTAACCCAGTTTATCTATGAGTAACTTTAGATACGTTTTTAATTTATAAAGATCATTTAAAAAATGTCAAACAAGAAATAATGTCATTCAAAAAATAGCGGGAACAACTTGGGCAGATGCAAAGACATTTCGTACAAATGCATTGCCATTAATTTATTATACAGCTGAATATTATGCTCCTGTCTGGTTGAATAGTTATCATACAAAAAAATAGATGCCGAGTTGAATTGCACTATGCGTATAATTAGTGGAACCAATAAATCTACTCCTCTCGATTGGTTTCCTGTTCGCTGTAATATTACTCCATCGAACATCCGACGAAAAGCTGCTTTAAAACGAGAATGGGATAAATACCAACTTAACAAAAAGTTACCAATTTGAAATGACATTGACAACTCGCTTGCTAAAAGACTTAAATCTCGAAGTCCTATACTGTTGCAAGACTACTTAAGTACGGCTTTTTCTGAAGTTGAAAAGTGGAAAAAATTATGGTCTGAAGTTGATGTTTTCAATAAACATCTCATTGATAATCAAACAATAAAAGTCCCGGGCTTTAATCAAAAAAGAAAAATTTGGTCAAAAGTAAATCGCATAAGAACAGGACACTGAAAATGCAACTCTATGTTGTTCAAATAGGGTGCGATATCTAATCCAAATTATGACTGTGGAAACGAACCGTTACACATATTGTAGAGGATTGTCAATTAACGAAGTTTAAAGGAGGATTTCCAAACATTCATAATTTAACGGATAAAGTAATATTATGGCTTACGAATCTGAAGAACATCTGAAGTTTAGCATTATTTTGTATTCTTGTCTTGATTATCTGTTTTTCCATTATTTTGTTTTGCTATTTCTTTAACCTACTATTTTTTTCGTCATTGTCGTGACTGGCGCTTAGATCGGTCCATTATATGTTGTCATGCAATGGATGTGCTGTTATATTTTATGTTCTTATTTACTTTTTATAATGTTTACACACTTAATTAATATTATTACATGTGAATACTAGGGTGAGTAAGGTTTGGCATGTTTAGGTTTTATTGATTTTCCTAAACCTTGAAGTAAATGCTTTGCCAAGACGAACCAATCCACTATTGCACACGGTTTCGTCACCACACTATATAGGTTTATACTGATCTTCTGGATCACCATACATAACACTTACATCACAATACAATATTTGAATAATGAATCATACGAATAAATAAATAAATGTAGGAAGTCTATACTAAAGACTGTTTACGTTAAGAATAGAATGACGTCAAATTCAGTGATATGTTACAATATAACGTTGAAATTTTTTGTTACCATAATGTAAATTAAAGTTACTTTACTTATGTTAAGTTGGCAAAACTTCACGATCTACGCAAACACGACAACCTTATAACAAACTGCTGCGTGGAGTCATCCTATTGATATCGTGAAGGAACTGTACTATACTGTATTAATGCAATAATCTATTTTTTAGTCGACTATGTATTTACAGATCTTATTAATGCATAAAACATCAGAAAAAATCATTCATTAATGAACCCTATTAATGAATGATTTTGTTTTTTTCTATTAATGCACGATTTCAATAAACATACAAATCAAGTGCGTGCTACTCAAACAGCAAATCTGTCACAACTACATACTTAGAAATTCGGTAAGTATTTTTTTAACGCCGCCGGAAGTGGCGGGGGCTGCGAATATTGCCCAAAAAATACTTACTAGTTGAATATTAAAATGCGATTAATGATCTCAATAATTAACAATCTCGATTATTATTCGCCGTTATTAATACACTTGTTTGTTAAATAACTATTAATGTTGCACCGATGAAGCTTATTAAAATGGTTTAATGAAGAAATGCAATATTGGTTTAACCTAGTTTATTAGTATAAAATATAGAGGGACTTAGAGAGCGAAACTCCTTTAATTTTTCTTTCAATTTTTTTGCGGAAACCTTGGCGAGAATAACTCTCACGGTGTGTACTTGATTTAACACCCGCATATACTCCTGCAGAAGGCTCAACTTAATTTATACTAGGACAATTTGTTCGGAAAAGTGTTGTTTAGCTAAATATGTACTACAAACATATTGCCAAATTAAAATTCGACAAAAATTTTTAACGTTAATAAAAGTGTCAAAATTTTAAATCTTTCTGGTTTTTAGACATAAACTGTGTAACTAAGAATAGTTACATATACGTGTATTGACACGAAATACTCTTTTCTCACACAAAAGCATCAAAAATCACTTACCACTCTGTGTGTGATCCGAATTCTAAATAAATTTAATCGTTTTATGGCAGTCAGGTAGATGTAAAATGTAACTTACATTTTTTATTTAAAAATTCAAGCAATGTTTCGTACATGTTAGGTTTACAAGAAAAATGCTGTAAGTTTTATTTCATTTGTAGTTAAACAAAATTAGTATGTAATGTTCCTTACAAATATTCATAAAAAAATTAAATTTATTCTAGTGTTTTTGTGAATTTTACATTAATTGTAAATTTAATTTAATTTTGTATGTACTTTTATCTTATCACATTTACAAAATAATAAATAAAAGTAAATAATCAAAAACTAAGTGTTTGAAAACCTAATTTTACTACTAATGCTTACTTGTACAGCTAAGCAATTTATAATGCAGATGAAATCGAAAAGTAATCGATAAAATATCGATCGGTATCGCTGATGATAACACCTTAGCTGTTGAAACACGTGTCCGAGTTAAGTTTTTGGTGTAGTTTTTGGTGGTTTTCTGTTGACTAAGTACTGTTATATAAATTAGTGGTTACCTCATAATTTAATTAAATTTATTTCTAGAAAATCACCTGAAAAATGAAGTGACTGACTGGCACTGAGTGGAATAAACTTAAATATTGAATCCAGTTCTAAAGTCTGTATACTATTGGCGCAGAGTAATAAATCATAATTGCTTGAAATAATTCTATATTTTCTTGTGAAAGCGGTACTTCTACGGTTAAGTAAAAACCAATGAATTCTAACCAAAATACGATCATTGTGCCGCTCTTGCAGCATATCGACCCATCTAGGGTTTGAGAACAATAGTTTAATCTGTGCAAACACGTTGCCATCAGCCCAGGTACTGACGAAACGAGAATCATGGCCGTAGATGTGGGTATTATACCAAGATACAAAAATAATGGTATATAATAAGTAAGAAGTAAAATTTGTAATGTGATCTACTATACAAATAAAATAAATAACATATAACCACATAATAATTCATATCAAGGTAGGTTTTACTATTATAATATATTTACCTACTAAAAATATGATTTTCCAAACGTATCAGGTACCTACGCCACTGCAATATGGGAGATTCGATAATTCTGACAGGTTTATTACTCCGCGCCAATAGTATACTGAGTATAGCCAATTTTGTTAGAGTCATTAGATAACTTTAGTTTTTGTAAAATACTTGAAAAAATAATGTCTTAGATTATTGTGTGGCACGTTAAAATTATCAATTTCAAACCTACCTGCATAACATAAAACTGATTTATTTTGGTTACTTAAATATAAAGGTTTTGCACAATGCGTTAATCAACTAAATTAAAAATCGTATGGTACCATTTTTCTCAGAAATAACAAAAGTATCTCAAAAACCGGTGTAGATCGATATTCGAAACGATTTAAAAAGAAATTATCATTAAGATATTGCAATTCCAAAATAAAACAATATACATGGTGTCTTATTAAAAATAAGAATGACATTACTACTTTTGAGTAGAAGCGGCAACACCGCCAAAATAAAATATTTTGCAAAGAAAGATAGTGCTTATTTCCCAAGGAAAAAAGGAATATTGCCAGAACATAAAAAAATTATAAAATAATTTGCTTGTGGCAATATTACTTATGTTCATTGCTCCACGAGAGTTTAAAAGACCAACCTCCGTCTTGTACAGTTGTATACCGCACGTAAGTATACACCTCTGATGAGCTCATAATAAGAGTGCATTGCTGCATCAAGTGTTCTTTCGTTGGTTGTGTGCTTCTGAACAAGAAATACTTGGCTTTATCGACACACGTGTGTTTTAAGCACTAAAGTTATCGCTTAGATAGCGCTATGCACTTTAACGCACACATGTTGTTACAGTTAACTGTTGGCATTTTTCTTATTTTATACTATTCACACGTGTCCCTGTTATACACGAGATGTCGTAAGACACACATTTTACTTATCATAAATTAGGTTGCTATAATATTATATAGCGGATGGAGGTTTAACCAAAGCAAATGTTGTATTAAAAATTTTTATGTAATATAAATATATATGTATATACAGCGTGTCCCAGGATTGATGTTACAAGAGGTGTGCGGAATTAAAACCTTTGAATCTTAATTTATTTTTTTTTGTAACTAAGCCCTTCTGGGTTTGAAACTTATTTTTAATATATTTTTGAGGTTGCAAAATCACGTAGGCCTTGACAGTTATGCAAGATTCATTTGCGCTTTAGGTGAAGTACTTTTTTGATCACAATATGCTAAAATATTACTAAGAAAAGTTGTTTTATGTGCCATATTCTTATCATAATCAATAACTTTAAATGCTTAACACTTGTATCGATAACAAGCCAAGTATTTCTATACAGTAGCATACACAAAACGAAAGAACACCTGATACGCATTTTGCTCTTATTATGAGCTCATCAGAGGTTTATACCTAAGTCCGGTATACAACTGTACAAGAAGGTAGTTGGTCTTTTAAACTCTCGTGAAGCAACGGACATATATGAAATTCATGTCTTGCAACATCTGAGCTCATAATAAGAGCGAAATGCTCATTAGATGTTCTTTCGTTGCGTGTGTGCTACTGTAAAGAAATACTTGCCTTGCTATCGACACGAGTGTTAAGCATTTAAAGTTATCGCATTACACTAATACAACAAAATGACAAAGTGTAAAAAATTATTTCAAATTTGTTTAACTCTTGCGGTTGTTGCCAGGAACAATATTTTTATAAGACAGTTTGTCAAGACGCGAGCAAGTTTAAAAATAAATTCTCATATCATCTTTCAGCAATATGTAAATAGCATATTCTATTAACATAAATCTAATATGTCAAAAGTACTATAATTTGTACATTATATTATCACAATATCAATTTATTAGATAACCAAAATCTAAAATACTTATACAATATGTCCCCTAAGTTGGAATCATATGAAAAACTTTTTTATTATTAATTTTAGGAAAAAAAGTTATTCTCTATAAAAAGTTGTGCATGTTCTAAAATCTAAAATACAGTCATCAACTATCAAATTTTTCAGTCGTATACAAGGTTTGTCAAAAATATGAATTTTACTGAAGAGTAAAGTACCTTTAAATTTAACAATATTGGAAAATGTTATTAAAAAAAGTTAAGCAGAATTAAAAACTACGTTTAAATATGGAATTGCAAGTATTTACATTGATAACATTATTATATTTATTGAACATTTTTGAAAAATAAAAGTCAACACCCTGTAGAAATAAAATGACTCACAGCATCGTAAAAGTATATTATAATATTTTAGTCAAATTATCATAAATAATAATAAATAATCACAAGAGATAAATGTTCATTCAAAATAGAAATATTAATAAAAAAAACAAAATAAACTTAATTTTTAATGTAAATGGATGTAATTGCATATTTGAACGTAGTTTTTATTTCTGATCAACTTTTTTTGATAACATTTTCCGATATTGTAAAAATTTAAAGGTACTTTACTCTTGAGTAAAATTCATATTTTTTGACAAACCTCGTATACGACTGAAAAAATTGATATGTTGATGACTGTATTTTTAGATTTTAGAACATCCAGAACTTTTTATGAAGAATAACTTTTTTTTCTAAAATTAATAATAAAAAAGTTTTTCATATGATTCCAACTTAGGGGGACATACTGTATATCTATAATTTATATATTATATAAATTTGCCATTATATAGCAACAAAATATTTTTATATTACATAATAATTATTCCGTTATATTTTAGCAATATAAAAACAAGAAAAGAATACAGGATATAATGTAAACATATTGCAGTTATACAGAGTGGAACAAAAGTCTGGAAACGCTCAATTATCTCAGAAATGGGTAGTACGAATTGTACAACATGTATAACATTTTGGATAAGTATATTTTGGGATACGAAGATTCCAGATTTGATATCTGCAATGTTGCCAGATTTAATTACTTGAATTCTATTTTGCACGGACAGTTTTATTTAATTTAAGACCTTCCTGACTTTATCAAATATTGAGTGTTACATTATGGTTGAACTCGTATTGAAGGGGAAATTCCAATAATGATACAATATACCGGGTAATCTATTTAAAAAACCAAAGTTAGTAATAATACCAGAAAAACGATAAATCTGGCAACATTGCAGATGTCAAATCTGGAATTTTTGTATCCCAAAATATACTTATCCAAAATGTTGTACAATTTCGTACTACCCATTTGTGAGATAATTGAGCGTTTCCAGACTTTTGCTCCACTCTGTATATTAAATACATGTAAAATAATATTAATTTCCACTTGGGTTATAACAGTAATCGTTGTAAAGTTAGCCATAAATCCAGCCATAAAAATGAATTTTTTGTAACGCTATGTTAATATTATCTATATTGTGTTAAAACAACAATTAATCAACACAATTAATTCTTATTTTAACATTTGTCTATAATTGCTTAGAGTATAGTCGAGCTTGAATTTCAACGGTTTTCATGCTTTCCCTCTCTGTCCACTATTTAATTTTTGTACTGGTAGTTATATTTTCTTTGTGTAATTATAGCCCTCCCTTCCTGCTTTTGGTTTTCTTTGTCTCTTATTAGTTATTACTATTGTTTTTTTATCTTTCAACCTTTACATCTTATCATTTTTATTTCCTCTCTTGCGTATCCTCATCTTTGCTTTTCTATCTTCTTTCTCGTATTTTACTTTCTGCTCCACACTCTGCGCTTTTGATTAATTTTTCAAAGAGTCACGTTCTTGCCTTTTTCAAATATTTTTTTTCTATTTCCCATACTTCTCCTAATATTCTGTTTTCTTTGTATTGTAGTTTTTCTATGTAATCTGTATCTTTGTTATGATATCTTATTAGGTATCACAGACACTTAAATTTATTTATTTTCTTTATTTCTTTTTTCCTCACTACAATTTCATTTTTTTCCTTTTCCTTTTCTCTTTCTAAATTTTAGAATTTTTGTTTTTCTTACATTTGATTCTATTTTTCCTCTTTAAACTCTTCTTCACAACTCTTATTACTCTCTCCTTCCTTTTGTGCAAAAATTACTATATCATCGGCATATTTGAATAACACTACCATTTTTCTTCCGATCTTTAATTTTCCTATTTCTTGCTTCCATACTTCTTATATGTTTATTGATAACAACGTTGGGCTTAAAGAACATCCCTGCATTAACCCCTTCTCAGTCCAAAATTCTTCTTTTAACTTCTCCCTTATTTTTTAAACAACATTACTGAAATACACTGAAAAGGAAGAATATTCATGTCCGCACAACTTTTACCATCTTACTGTTGGGGTGTATTTTGTGACTATGTGATAATAAACTCGATTAAACAAAACAAACACAAACTTAATCTACAATACTACTACTATATAATCGATCAAACTTTTTATGCACTTTTTTACCCGACCAACAAGTAATCCGTCTACTCGGCTTGAAGGAGGTGGTGCTCCAAAGGGCAGGTGAAGATAGAAAAGTGATCTTCTTTAGAGTTTTAGATCAGTTGAGATTTACTTCGGGGCTACTTCAACAACAAATGGAAAATAGGTATTAATGAACATTAACCTATAAGCGTTAAAAAA
Source organism: Abscondita cerata (assembly GCA_030710515.1). Classification (NCBI taxonomy): domain Eukaryota; kingdom Metazoa; phylum Arthropoda; class Insecta; order Coleoptera; family Lampyridae; genus Abscondita; species Abscondita cerata. The sequence goes on along the minus strand of JALBCR010000881.1, from coordinate 250,921 downwards.
AAAATCTTAATTTTTAATTTTTGTTTTTGTTTTGATTTGGTATGAACCTACTACCTATAATGAAAAAATATTATACAAAATGGCAGGGAGTAACTATACATTAGTGTACCAATTCCATGATTATTAGTATTTTTTACATACATTTAGTATTTTTTAAATTTTTTATTTGGACATATGTAATTGATTGGTAAAACACTTCTTGAATCACAAATTTTGTAATACTCAATACTCCATGTGACTATAATGTCGCACCATAACTTTGAGACCAAATATTTTCCATTTAAAAAGTATCAACATTTTTATTCTTTGATATGTTGATTATAATTATAAAAACTATTTATTGCTAAATTTTCTTAAAAATGGGTCCTCGTCAACACGTTCAAATTCACATTCGTACATACGCTAAGTATGCCGCGTGTTTCAATAACTTTGAAATTGAATATTTTTCATTAAAAAAATATTAGCATTTTCATTTTTAATATGTTGTATACAATTATAAAAATTATTTATTGCTGAATTTGCCAATAAATGGATACACGCTTATACGTTTAAATTTACCCTCGAACATACTCTAACTACGTCGCCCGTAGCCAAAAGTTTATAATGAAATATTTTCGATTTAAAAAATATTAGCATTTTTATACTTTGATGTCTTATTTATAATTACAAAAACTATTTGTTGCTGAATTTACTTAAAAATTGATCCACGTTAACACGTTCAAATTTGCTCTCGAACATACTCTAAGTATGTCGCGTGTTTCAATAGCTTTGAAATTGAATATTTTTCATTTAAAAAATATTAGCATTTTCATTTTTTTAATATGTTTTATACAATTATAAAAATTATTTATTGCTGAATTTGCCAATAAATGGATACACGCTTATACGTTTAAATTTACCTTCGAACATACTCTAACTACGTCGGCCGTATCCAAAAGTTTATAATGAAATATTTTCAATTTAAAAAATATTAGCATTTTTATACTTTGATGTCTTATTTATAATTATAAAAACTATTTGTTGGTGAATTTACTTAAAATTGATCCACGTTAACACGTTCAAATTTACTCCCGAACATACTCTAAGTATGTCGCGCTTAGCAATAACTTTGAAATTAATTCTGATTTAAAAATATTATCATTTCTAATTTTGGTATGCTGTATATAAATATAAAAACTATTCATTGCTAAATTTGCTTAAAAATTAATACAGGCCAACATGTTCAAATTCGCCCTCAAACATACTATAAGTATGTCACGCGTAGCAATAATTTTGAAATCAAATAATTTTGATTTAAAAACTATTAACATTCTTATTCTTTGATATGTTGTTTATAATTATAAAATCTATAAATTGCTGAATTTGCCTAAAAATTGATACACTCCAACTCGTTCAAATTCACCCTCGAACACACTTTAAGTATGTCGCGCGTAGCAATAACTTTAAAATCCAATATTTTCCATTTAAAAAGTATTAGCATTTTAATTTTTTAATATTTTGTAAACAATTATAAAAACTATTTATTACTAAATTTGCCTAAAAATTGATACACGCCAACTACTCGTTCAAATTCACCCTCAAACATACACGTAAGTACGTCGCTCGTAGAAATAACTTTATATTGAAATATTTTTAATTTAAAAAATATTAGCATTTTTATTCTTGGTATTTTGCGTATAATTAGAAAAATTATTTGTCGCTGAATTTACTTAAAAATTGATCCACGCCAACACGTTCAAATTCACCGTCGAACATACTCTAAGTATGTCGCGAGTAGCAATAACTTTATAATCAAATATATCTGATTTAAAAAATATTAGCATTTTTGTTTTTTGGTATGTTTTTATAATTATAAAAACTATTTATTACTGAATTTGGCTAAAAATAGATTCACGCCAAAACTTTTAAATTCACTCTCGAACGTATTAGACGAATGTATAGACTAGCCGCAACCTTGAGATCAAATATTTTGGTTTTAAAAAATATTGCCACTTTTATTCTTTGTTGTGTTACTATTTATTACTAAATTTGTATAATAATTAATCCACGCGAACACTATGCTAGAAACTGTGTATCCGTGTACTTTGCAAATTTGTTGAAACTTTTATTATAAACAAACCCTAAAGTAAGAATTATTTTTGTGGATTAATTGTTTGTTTTAGTAGTTATAAATATTTAACTCAATATAGATAATATTTACCATAGCGTTACAGAAAAATTTATTTTTATGGCAGGATTTATGACTAACTTCACATTGGTAATTTTAATGTTGATTATTATTAGTGTTACCAGAAATTCATCCTCTCCCCCGAATGTACAACGCCCAGATGATTCTATATTTGCATATTAACTTCACAAAGTTGGCGATAGGTGGCGATACGTGTTACATTATTGTAATATTTTAGTTTCCTATTATTTTCACACCTAACACTCAATTTAAAATTAAAGATTAATTCAGACAAACTGAATAGTATTACTAAATAGTATCTAACAACTTTAAAAAGTCTATTTTTAAATTATTGCGTTGTTCCGTCGTGTGGTAACATCAATGACAAAACCGGAAACCAACGCATAACGCCATCTATTGGTAACTGAAGAAAACACTAACACGTATATAGAATCTACTGCTTGTATCTATGGGACATTCTACATTCCGGGGGAGATGATGTATTTCTCATGTTACGTAATATTTAAGCGAATTGCACCAAAAAATGTAAAAAAGAGCAGTACGTTTGAATAAATAGAACATCATACACTGTACGAAAATTTTAAATAGATAAATATTTTTCAATACTATGGCACTAAATTATCAATAAGACATTATATTTTGCATAATTTAATTAAAGTGTGCAGTACAGATTATCATAACTCAGTTAATTGAAATAATTTAATTAAGAGATGTTTTGTTGTACAAACATGAAAAGAAATCTCCTAAATATTGACTAAAATTTAATTTACTTGATTAAACAATACCCATTAATTAAAATCAAATACAACTTTCTCTCCGCCCAAAATAAAACTAAAATCATATTAGTTTATGCAATTTAAGGAGGCGGTTTTTTATTTAAAAAATAATAAACTTCTATAGAATTACACGCGTCTCAGCAACTTCGCCCTAGCAGTTTTCTAATATATTTTCGGCACACAAACAGTATTATTTACATAATAAAATTGTTCGCTAGCTGCTAAACGTTTTATTAACAAATCCTTCTGCACGTCGCTTTAATAAAGTTTAATTACGAACGTGTCTGATCGTTTTCAACGATAACGTAACCATGGTTTCAAATGTAGTTGTTTAATTTAGAATTGGAATGGAAAGCGGAAATGATAGCCATTTTTATGTGACAAGGTACTGCGTTAGTAATTTTTTCCAATTATCTAAAGGCTGAGGTCGCTGATATTTAATTTTACAGTATTTTGTACAAAATTATAGTGCTAAACTATTCCAAAAATCATAGAACAGCAAATGTGTTTTTATTACGTACAGAGGGTATAATAATTGCTTAAAATGCATTGTCCGGGCCATAAATAGGAATAATATACAACTGAAGCGTTAGATACTGACCATCAAACAACTGTTTAAGCAAGGATGTATACATGAATAAATTTATTAACCAATACAAATTTCCATGTAACAAAGCGTATTTTCTATTTATAATGTGCGTTGAAATGCTATGGCATTGAGCAGAATATGTTACGCGTATTTAACAGACATTAAATCAATTTTCACGCAAGATGGTTACCTTCCCATTTAATTAATACATTAGCTACTGTTAACAAATAATGAAAAAATTGAGAAGGAATAGGTAAGTATGTTCTATTGTTTAGAACTGTTTTCTTTTGTTACTGAGGAAACAAAACTTTGCTTTGACGTCTGTAAGTCAATCTATTATTTGTTATCAGTTGTCTATCCGTGTCTTTGACACAAATTGTATTGATTCAATGTTCATTTGTTCACAAAATTTATGTTGTTATAACATATTCATAAAGAAGTGACAGGTAATTACTTATTTATAGATGATGAACCGGAGAAAGAAAAAAAAAGAATACAAAGTTTACAATAAACAATATTTTGTTTCAGATCAGATACTGACGATCAAAAATCTTGAGTTAATTTTATTATAAAAATACAAAATTCTGTCATGATGAATTTGGAAAGAACTAAATAAATATAGAAAAGTGTTCATATTGCCATTAAAAATAACTTTCCAACTTGGAATCTTAATCTTGCAGTGACATTATTTTTATTTTATTATTATTTTACCAAATAATTTTTATTAGCCTTTAAAAAATTGTTACGATAAACTTCACGTTTACTAACTTTTACTTTTCTAACGTTAAAATTTTCCTGCATACGTGTTACTTTGCTCTTTTAAATTGGACTGGCAACGAGAACAGTTGTGTTTTGTAAAAAAAAGGAACTGCGAAAAGTAATTCTAAACACAAGTGGTGGATTAATTTGAAGTTGTTATAACCATCCGCCTGTTGTAAAACATAAATTTCACCGGATATGTAATGATAAATTAATCGAAATGTGGTTTAGAATGAACGTTTGCAGGTGAGCTTACTGACTTATATTTCACCACGTGGCGACTGTTTGCTGCATTGGGTTTTTTTTAATTAGTAGAATTTTTTTGTCTGATTGTATTGTCTGGAATTATTTTGCTTAATGTCTGCTAAGATTTGATTACGTCCAAAAATTGTGGGTTGTTTTCTAGAACCGTTACTCCCTTATATTGTTGTAATTGGAAGGATTAATCTCTCAGCCCTTACTTGCACTCAAGGATGTGATATACGAAAATAAGCCTATGCTGTTAGGAGGTGCCAACTATAATTCTGTCATGCAAGATAGCGGGGACCATTGACTTTCCCTCGCCTTAACAGCGGAAAGGGCTTTTCTTCAATACTGTGCCGCCAACCTAAATCGCCATCAGTGCTTTGCTTTGCAGTTATCTCAATTTTAACGTGTGTATCCGAACAATTCAATTACCAGTATCAAACCATTTCTTAACTATAACTGGGAACTATTGATGTCGAATGTTCCAAAAGGACGCCTTAATGAACAATACATGTATGTGATCCTAGTTAAGTAACTTACCTCCAGGTATGTTTAATATCGAAGAACTTTGTGTCGCTATACCAATTACTTGTACTCGACGATTTCTTATCCTGTTTGTTTCTATTACTATCAAAGTACCCTTGACTGCTTTGATGAAGAACGGTTTTAGTCAAGGTAGCCCTTATAATTAACTAATTGTTACATTTTAATCCACACGCTCTGTGTGGGAGATAAGTTAGACGCTCAAGGAGGATAAGGACCCGTCTCACTTAACAGCAATGGCTATCGAGTTTTGTTTATTACTTATTTACTGTGTCGTTAATTAATTCATATTTATATGTGTGAATATGACCGACAAAGCACGATACTCTGTATTGCTACTGATATTTTTCTTGTACGACGTATTATGTGAGTGAGTGAGTAATTGCCCATTAACTAAAGTTACTGTAACAAAATCAAAATCTTTCTTCTTTTCAATACGGTCTTGTTATATTTATTTTTAAATTAAAAATAATTTTTAACTCTATAGTAGGTTTTATGTATGAATATAGGATCCATAATTAAATATTGGTTATTTATATATATATATATAAATTATTTACGTTTTAAGCAATCCAATATTAGTTATTTATTTATTATTTATTGACTATAGTTTCAACTCAAAATTTATTGTGAGTCATCTTCCGAATATTTTTGTATGATTTGATCATTTTTTTATCTTTGTGCATTTTAAACAAATGTTCTTACAATTCCGTTTATTAAACAAGGTCGGTCACCAGTAACGCTTCAGTCTATAGGTGTCAAACTAACTTACTACAGCAAACATATATTTTTTTATGGGACACCATCTGCCTTATGCATAGTCAAACGTTTAGTACTCTTTTAAAAGCGTACTAACTAAAGCCGAACTAAAGTTTGCATGTTCCGAACTAATGATTCATATGCATAGATACCCAACAATAAAGTATTAACTAAATTCAATTTATGACAGTTTTCAATCTTACAACACTGCAGTTTAATACAGATTTTAAAATAGATATGATCTGACATTCAATATTAGAGAATTAGAATTAGTGCAGTAAATAGAGATATAATTTTGACAGAAATATTAGTAGGATACCGCCTGTGCCATGTAATTGTAAATAGTATAAAGTAACTTATAGTCATGTTTTATACCAAAAATAAATTGTCATTACATTGTTTATTAACATTTAAATTCAAAAAACGTGCTTTTTTCATTCTTTTTTTAGTTGAGTAAAAAGTAATGAAGCAACGTTAACGGTGTTAATAGAAAAGTTGTACAGGATAAAAATAAAAAATAAAATAAGCGCTTAATTGTCTGGATTTGATAATAATTTTCCGTAAAAATTGAAAAGTTAAATATTTACGTTTTTCTTTAAAAATTTTTAAATCCGTCATTTTTGAGATGTACCGTAAATCTTTTAACAAATAGGAAGTAATTATATGTACTTAATGTGTGCGAAACTTTGAAATTATCGAGCAATTAGTTCATGCATAATTGCAATTTAAATTTTAATGCAATATTTTCAATCGAGGCTGAATGCTTATGCGGTGGTCCGATTGTCACAAATAAAAAATATTTTAGAAAGAAAAATAGAAAATAAAACGTATATTCTGATTTTTTGATAAATGATATTTGACATGTGAAATATGCATGAAAAGATGACTCAAATTGACCGAGAGCGAGGAGGCAATGGAGTGATGGGGGTAGCCGGCCCTTAGCAGTGCTTTTTTAATTGCAGTCTCTCTTAAAGGATGGAAGAGGCCGGGTACCCCCGCCATTCCACTGTTCTTGGTCAATTTTAGTCAACTTTGCATGCAATTTTCGCTTGTTAAATATTATTTTACTGAAAAATGAAAATATACGTTTTGTTCCTTTCTATTTGACGTTTAAAACTTTTTTTTATGTCCGACAATCGGACCATCACACGAGCATTTAGCTTCAATTGAAGATATTGCATTAAAAAATTTAAACATTAAGTACGAATAGCTAACCTCATTTCTTGACATTTCATTAATTTGAAGTAAATTAACTATGCGAAAAGTATGTAAAAAACTAACTAAATGAAATAATATTCTTTTCATAAAAGAGTGGATATGATTAAGGGAAGTATCATAAAAATTGCTTCCTGTCCAGAGTGTACCCTCAAAAGTACCCTGATCGAAAATATCTAGACAAGTAAGCATTTGAAAAACCCTTACAAACATTTTGTACAACAGGTGATATTACTTACTTTAGGCTAAATAAAAAAAATCTAATGACCAGCGATAGGGAAAATGAATTCCGCCGTACTAGTATGGTGTAAGAATTCTTAAAAATCAAATTTTACTAATACTGGCTTAGTAAACCACCATAACTTCTATTATTATGATACCGAAAATCGCCATGTTTTAATACAGTTGATTGTTAGAATCGGTGGTTTAAAGTGGAAATGATTTCATTGTTGGTCTTTATTTTTTGGAGTGGTCCTTGTAACTGGGCAGCTAGATTCCCAGACCTCACTTCAATAGACTTTTTTTTATGGGACTATGTAAAATATTGTGTACGCTATACCTCCAACCACTGCTGATGACATGTTGTCGCTTGTAGCGTTGTAGTAAATTTACGTGGAGAACAATGTTGTTTAATGACAATGACATGGCATCATTTTACTGTACGTTTTCAGTAACGTAGGGACATTCAAAAAACACTTAGATGATGTTGCGTTAGTTGTATGTTGTAGCTGATAGTGTGTTGTTGCTGCTGTATTGTAGGGTCTATTGTTGTTAATTCAGATAACAATTGCGTGTAGAAGAGTATGCTGTTTTTAAGAACGTTAAGATGTCAAAACTGGGCAAGAGAAGCTTCTAGAGGTTGGAACCGACTTTTGTACTTGCATGTGACAGCAGAACTTTGGCAGTTTAGAACCAAATTCTCAAAATATAGCGGAAGCAAACTGTTGCTATGACACGTCCTGTATATGACAAAAAAAAGCTCCAACTTTGTGACGTGTAAGCGATAGCGTTGCCCAAACATAGTTGAATCTAAAAAACTTGGTCAATTAAATGCTGTGATACGTGTGTCTACGTATTAGATCTCTCACGACTATATTGTAACAAGATGTGGAAGGCACCGATGTTGTTCTTACATAGATGTGAGTGTAAACGTTGATCGGTTGTAGCTGTTGTAGATGTTGCGGCAGTAGCGGCATTTTATGTTAGTGAGTTGTTTGTTGGAAAATGAAAAAGGACTTCTTTTTATTAGTCATAGTAGTAGGCGAAGTAAAAAGATAAGATGCAAACTCTTCTTTAATCAGCAGTAGTGGCGGTCAAATCAAACGTCGGGAGGTCACTACTTTGCCACATGCCTATTTTGAGTAATGTAAAGACGACGTATAATAAAATAATAAAAGATAAATATTTTTTTGTAGGAACGTATGTAGCTTGTTCTAAATTTTGAGCCACCCACTGCGTTGGGCTAAACACATAACACGTTGCTTCACATTAAATTTTATGAAGATAATTGTTACGTGCAAAAGAATTTCACATCGCCAAAGCTCAGAGGGGAAGAGAGTGTGGATCGCGAGAAATTTGCCTACGTAAAATACCCGAGTCAAATTAAAAGGCTGCCAAGTCATTAAATTTTCAGAAAATTGTCTAAAGGGCGCCAAAAAAGAATACTTTCTTACAAAAGTAATGTCACTAATCTGTAAAAATATCAAAACGCACACAAAACATAAACAATTATGTATGAAAAAGGCTTCTGGAATAGTTTATTGCATTTAACTAAAGAATAGTAATAAAGATACACACAAAAATCTATAATTAAATCTTATTGACCACGTGATCCTTAATTAACAATTTTAATTAGCCTAAAAGCACATAAAAAATAATGTTAATGCTTTGCATTGACTTTCATCACTGTATTAAATTTACGCAAACACAAATAAAAGTAATAATTGTCCAACAATGTAAATGCGCAATTTGCTTTTTCGTTAAAACAAGGATAAGGGAATTCACTTTACAATGTCTACAAAGTTTACTTTGAGTTTCAAGCCTTTTCATTTAATTTCACAGCATAAATACTTAGTGCCGAGTTAACGGCAACACCGGGCTGCAAGAAGCGAAGAACCAGCCAAGGCTCAAACGGAAATAAATTGAAGCGGCTCTGATATAAGTCAATTACACGGACATCAGCCTCTATGTTGTAATGATTCTTTTCTATTACAAAATGCCTGAATAGGCGTGTCGGTACCAGAATTCTTTTTTCTAAATGCCACACTGACACAATGAAGCATAAACTACCCAGGTAGATTTATACGAGCGTAGTGCGAAAAATTTTTTGAAACCGCTTTAGAAAACTCCCAGTTACTTTAAAAACAAGCATGTTGCACGTACGGCTACCAAAACTCTTTGTTTCCAGAAAATTTTTAAAGTGTGTTGTAAGTGATGCAATAAATCGGCATAATATTTTCAACACAATTTAACAAGCCAGAGCAAATATTTTATGGAAAAACAAACATATTTAGGCAAATCGACAACAAAAATTACAAAGTCACTAGTTTGGAATTTGTTCTTTAATACCTATTTTTATTAATGGAAAAGTGATGTGACAAAGTTTATTTATTTTTGCTGCATACAATAATACACTGCTGACTTGACTATAAAACACTCTTTCACTACTAAGTTGTAAAGAATATTTATACGTTTATGATACTTTTGTCGGTGAACGCTTATATGGAACGAATTCATTGTTCCTTTTTCGCAAAAGTTGTCTTCGGGATCTTGTCTAAAATTTCAATCTGCAAAGTTAATAAACTTAAACTGTTTCAATGTTGCTTAAATTTATAAAAAAAATTATGTGTCGCCACAGATACTCCCAAGTCAGTAATGAAGATTTTATCACGATATAGTCGATGTGTGTGTCTTTGTGGTTTGTATTTGTAGTATTGTAGTATTAGCGTTACACAGTAAAAGAAACAAATACTACTAGCACCGGTATTTGACAATAAATGCAAAGTTATGTAATAGTACAAAGCGCAATGACATATAACGAGTTTTTCAAAAGATCTTTAAAAATCACATTAATTAAATAATAAAGCACAGCAACCTAATTAAATTAATGTCGGACTACAGGTACAAACGCGGGTGCATATAATTGTATAAGATAACAACATGCAATTCTGCTTCATTTATCTGATTTGCGGTTTTCCTTTGATGTTTCAATGATAGCTTTGGTAGATTCGTTACTTCTATACGTTGACGAAGGATGAGATGCTAGAATTTCACTTTTTATATTAACTACAGAAAAAATGAAACGTCATAAAATATACATTTTGTAAGGACTAAATATTATGAATAGAGAGTTTAATGATTTTTTTTAATAACTTACAATAATTAGTAGGTTAGATTTATTTATAAAATAAGTAATAATCAGTCAACCCAAATAACCATGTTTAGTTTTTGATTTAATTTAAAAGTTATTGCTTGTAGACGTTTTTAAATCAAAATTATTTCTAATTTTATTTTGTAAACATTTCCTAAACAAAATTTTGATTCGATAATTAATCGAGCTATGGTGTTTAATTAGCGATACCTTCAAATATATTCTTTAAAGAAAAAATTAAGTAAGCAACGTAAATTACCTATTTTCTAAAACGTGCTTAGTGTAATGATTCATTCTACAGTCCTTCTATAAGATAACCCCTGCTGAGACTACCTGCTGTTAGAATTGTAAATGATACCCTTAAGCCCGTTTCACAATGTGCAAACTTTTGTTTACAGAAACTGTGGTGTTCAAGTTTTAAATTTCATGAGTGTACGTCAGTTTTTTTGCAGAGAGTTTCTAAAGTATGGTTTAGTTACCAAAGCCAAAAAAGCTGACGTTTTTATTTAGACCCAAACGTTTAGGCCCATACAATTCTTATTGCAATGTGCATTGGCAATTGTATCGTTTTGGTTGAAGTGGTGAAAAGTTAAAAAAAAAAAGTAAATCCGGAAAAAGTCATAATTCGATTTTTTTTAATACTCTGCTCTTCAAGTTCGATTTAAAAAAAAAAGAAATTGTTGGGATTATTGGTACACAACGAAAAATTGTTATTTTTTTCATTAATAATATAATAAATGCTTCTCAACTCCAACACAACTCTCAAGATCTAAAAAGCTGACATACAAGTTTCCCAACACATTATATGTAAAACTCTCTAGAGTTTTGTGTTGTTGCGCCTCTGAAAATATAATATAATAGATGCAAGAGTTATAATACTTAACTTTGTTTTTTTCTTATGGGTGCCATATTGGATTTTACATTTTTAAATACAGTTTTTTTTTTCTGATTACGATGATGTATCATACGATATGATCGAGTCATATATTTTGAGCAAAATAAAAACAATTTCACGCAGAGTGTTTTGAAAACAACTGTCTATAAAGTTTTAAATTAAGAACAATAGGATAATTCATAATTTAATTTTTAGTTGTAATAAAATAAAATTTTAGAAAAAAAAACTAAATAGAGCGCAAAAAAAACAAATGAAAATATCATAAGAGGTGCTTGAATGTTCACATTTTGTAAGTTCCGTATTGCTCGTGTGATTCCCCTCTTCTAATTCTTCTTAGAGGGGTATTGATGTCTCTTCGCAACTCATCAATATCGGCAAGCACAGCTTTGTAGATCTGATCTTTTATTGTTCTCCAAGTATTGTTGTCAATGTAGTCTTCAATGAAGGTCTTCAAAATATGTAAATACCTCTGCGCGGTCAAATTTTCCTCATACATTTATGGGCAAACGATACTGTCGCCCAACGAATCCATCCATACATTAAGCCCGAAACATATTTATGGTGGTTGTTCTTGATGATAACGCGGATTTTTAATTGACCAAATGTACTCATTGTGACAATTGAAAATATCCAAATTTATAAACTTGCATTTATCCATAAATCAGGATTTTGGTCTAACTGATCCACCACAAACCTGCAAATTTCGCCCATCGATTACTACCTCCAGGATGGAGAATTTATGTGATATGAATTTTGAACGGCCGATATTTATGTTTTTGAGGGTTCTCCACAATGCTTGATGCGATATGTTCAGATCCGCTGCAATTTCCCGTGTGTAAGTAGAACGATTTTCTTGAACCGATTAATAAAAAAACTGTATAAAGCGATAAAAAATTGTTTTGAGCTGTCTGTTTCCTTTCTGGATTTCGCTGCAGGTATGTTTTCAAGGAAATTTGTACATCTCGATGCGCAATGTAATATAATTTTCAGCATATCCCGTTTTTCTTTACAGGAAATACCGGAAAACTTTATGGACAAACATAAAAAACTATTTTCGTCAGTTATCAAAATGTGACTGAACTGTCAAAATTTTTTAAACAAAATTATTATAGGTAATGTTGCTTCGTTGTTTCCAAAGCACTCTGCGCAAAGATTGTTTAAGTGTTATAACTCTTACATCTAAAATGGCATAGAAAATATGATGACAGATTTAGATTTGTTGCAAAAAGCTACCTTAACGATGTTTTTGCTTTATCGGTTTTTGCTCATAAAATAAAAACAAAAATCATTTTTTTCATTTTTTTGTCATAATTCAAAGACAAAAAATGACAAATCAGATTTCCTTTAAGAATATTAATCAGCATAAACATGCGCAACTTTTGTGTAATTAGACTTTATTTGCGTAGCAATGTTTAATTTATAAAAAATTCAAATTTCTGTTTACAAAATAACAAATAAACATTTGTTAAATTTTCTTTCAATAAATACGGTCATTTTTTAATTTCCATTGAGGTGAAAACAAAGGCCTAGTTACAAGGTCAATAAAACGCTACACATTCTTTATCAAAAAATATATATTATATACAAATGTTGCACAGTAAAATTTAATGTTTATAAAATTTTGTAAGCTTTTTTAAATTAATTTAATATTAGTCAAAGTTTAATTTTATGTTTACTCTAATATATACTGTTCCTGTTTTCTTTTAAACAGTAAATGTTAACTGTAGTATTTTTATGTAATTTTAATTACCTTTGTTCACAATTCTAATACTTAAACTAAAATAAATTAAAGTTTCTATTTTGTATAAAATTTTAATTCCGAATTAATTTTATTCCTAGATTCTGGGTAGTTTTACTTATCTATACATCTCTTTATGCACATAAAACCAAAACTCTCTAGATACGGAATATAATTTTAATGACTTCATTTTCATGCTAAAAAGTAAAATTTTCAAAATAATTGAAATTCATATCATTTTTGTTTAAGAATTGTTTTTATGCACTTAATTTTGATTCTTAAAATAGTTTTTTTTAAAGATGTACATAAATATACATCTTAAACAAAAATGAAATAAATTTTCTTTTTGTAGAAAATGTTAATTATTTGCATAGAAATATATTTTTATATGTTTAAGGCTGTTCTATCACTCAGACAATTTCAGATTTCTAGTAGGCGGTTCACTATTTTTATTTCTTGTTACATAAATAGCTATTTGTTGTTTTTTCTATTTCTAAAACTGTTTAAAATGCACGTCATGTACAAAAAAATTGACATCAACAATTCAACAATATACTATTTATTTATTAATATTAATCGGCTTCCAAGTCTGGTCTGTTGCGCCCAGAAGAATTCGCCCGCTAGTATATTCATTTCACAATTTTCCATGAGTTTTCAGTATTTATCGTTTACTTAATGTTAATTTTTCTCATTCACTTTTTAGTAAAAATTTAAAAAAAAAGGAGGGTTGTCAGAAAATTATTATCTATGTCGCGCATAAGTTGAAACTTGGGCTTATATGGAAATCCATTTTTCTATTATTTTACGTTTTAATTAAATTAAATACAACGAAGACGAAAATAAAAAAAATAGCTCCTGCACGACATAAATAATAATGTTAGCTGTAGGTTTGTGCAAAATCAGGAAAACATTTCTAAAAATAAACGAGATAAATTTACGTAAACTTTATAGTTCCCTGAGAGAACAGCCTCAATATCATTTATTTTATTATGTACCTGGTGACCCAATAACACGGTTCCTCGGCCATATCTCGGGAACCGTTCGTCGTATGACTTTGGTGTAAAAAAAAATATTAAGTAAATCGGCCATGAAGAATCGCAGGAAAATATTTTCAAGTTTTAAAAATGACCACCAGAAGGCGTTTTATTAAAAAACGGTTTTTTTTAGTACCACATACCATTTCATAAATAGAATTCGGTAAAGTAACTATATTATACTAAAATCTTTGTAAATGGTTCCAAAATATATGGTCTAACATATTTGAATTCGGATATAGTATACTTATTTAGGTTTTTAGGCTTACTTTTTAAATTAAAGGTTGGAATTACGAGAGTAATATTAAAGTGACAATGAGTTCAAAATGCGTTTAGTCCCTTTGGAGTAACACGAATGTTCTGATGATATATATTTTTTTAAATAATACCTAAATGAAATCTATTTAGACTCACAATTGTCTCTTTAACATTTTATTCATTTTGTGCTAAATTTTTAATAGTTTTAGAAAATTTGCCACGCGGTCCTCGATCTTCAAACATCTATTATTCTCATTTTCCTAATATTTGAGGTTAGGAACGAGATTTTGAAAAATGGTTTTCACTGGTCTATTTGGATGTTATTTGGCTACTTTATCATAAATATCATTCCATTTGATTTTTTTTTAATTTGGTGTCAAAACTAACCCGCTGGCGGAGAAGGATTCAATTAAATTAACTATATTTTGGTTGGTTCTTATTGCGTAAGAAATACTCTTTTCAACGATACAAAATTTGTTAAAATCGGTCAAACCGTTAAAATGTTAAAGCAGGTTATTGCAAAAACAATTGAACACCCCCCGCCATCTTTGTTTCTGAAACAACTGAACTTTTGTTTTTACGAAAATGATAGATAAACTGGTTCTCTTTACAAATGTGAAAAATTTTTTTTTATTATGCGAAATTTGTAGAAAATGCAATTTAAAAATTTAAGATGGCAGTTACGCCTCTGGTGGTCATTTTTAAAACTTGAAAATATTTTTCTGCAATTTTTCATGGCCGATTTACCTAATATTTTTACACCAAAGACATACGACGAACGGTTCCTCGAGATATAGCCGAGGAACAGTCTAATTGGGTCACCCGGTACATAATTCAATTAATTTTTATTTAAAGATTTATAGATGGGTACTTCTTTTTTTTTTTTTATTTCTTCTGTTTTATACTCCAAAGACTTTTCTTAAATTTTGTGCTTTCTCTATTTTTTTCAAGCATTTTTAATTTTTTTTCTCTCTCCATTTTTTTGAGTTTCTGTACTAATCATATCTTCATTTAGATGTATTACTTCTGCTCTTAATTTTGTGATTTCGTTTTAAATTCTGTTAAGAGTAATCAATTTGGTTAAAATCAATATAATGGACTGTATTAGTAATACGGTTTGAATTGAATGAATTGAAAATTGATAAAACAACTAGTTAATACTACGACTGCCATTTGGTTTTATTTATGTGTAACCCATTACTTTATAAGAAAGGTAGTGACAGGGGTAAAAGTTCCATGGCAAAACATTATGTTATTTATTAGTTATACTTTAATCATGCTCTCCTCATTAAAGGTTTTTTTGTAATAATACTTTAAATTTTTGTACTTTTTGAACATAACCGACACTAAACATTGAAATAAAACAATAACTACTTAGCGAACTGTAATTTACAAAAGATAAACAATTATTTCATTATCTCCTTTCGGTTCCGTAAGAGTTCTAGTTTGGCGATTGATTGTTCCATTTGTGGCGCAGTTTTTTGACTCAATTTGTGTCGATGTTGCAATGTCGTTTAGTAATTTCCTTTGACATTTTCTCTAAAAAAAGTTGGTGGTTTGGAGCAGCAGCAACCTTAATAACTTGTTAAGACGACATCAATGACAAAAGGATCTGGGGACTTAACATTGGTCTTCCAATTGAAAAGTGGTCAGGGATTAATCGTTAAGATTAGATGGCAAAAGATACATAGGTCGTGAGTTTAATACTCATCTGTTTTCAAAAAAATCCAATATTTTCGTTACGGCAAAAGTTATTAAAAAAATTATAAGCTAAAGTTCTTTGTTCCGTTTCGTAAGAATTTTGAAAAAAAAAACAAATTACTTTCGTGAGTTTTGAGATACTTTACTTTTTTAAACGAAGTCAAAACTTCAATTTTTTTTCTTTCAATGTATGTTTTAGGTAATAAATCGTTGCGTATTTGAAAATTATTGTATTACACGAGCTAGCCGTAAACACAAATGCATTACTTTGTCTTACAAATTAAATAAAAATTTTAAACCACAAACAAAAAAAAACATGTCATTTTGCTAATTTTGCAAGAAACTGGTTATTAATAACTCAAAATTGAAAGTTTGTAACGGTTATTATGCAATTTCACAAAAACTTCAAAGTTATATGAGTTACCATCTTGCCTTTCCATACATACGGGTAGAGATGTCAACTTCTTGCGATTTGGAAATATGTAAATAGCGGCAATTTGATTTGGGGAATTTTTGGATTTTCGAATCGACTGTTGTTTTGTCACCATCGATTTCCGTTACGAATTTCCAATCGAAGTTATTTTTTTTTCTAATTGAAACCTCGCTGGTGATCTGGAGAATTGATTTGATGTTCATCCATAAATCGGGGGTACATCCCACAAAGGGAGAATGAATTTCAATTGAATAAACACTGTTTGATTCCCGGGGCACCGTTGTTTAAAAGAATTTTGATTATTTCACAGTGGAGGTTTCTTTTCCCTGTCCTCCATTTTACGTGTTGTTCCGTTTTTACGGCTAGAATAAGTCGCTTCTGCATGATTGGCTGGCGTTGGTTAAAAAGGATTCGTAGTTGCGCACATGGTGATTCTATGTCATCGACATTGACACTTTACTAAATCCTTGGGGACTTAAAGCATCGGCCTTGTACAGCCCACACATCAACCAAAAGTACTGCTGGTATGTCCAGGTTAGAATCGTTCCGAGCCGTCTACACAGACTGTCCTGGTAAAGACACTGCTGACGTCCACCGGCTAAGGTCGTGTAATTTTAATTCTTTCTCCGAGAGTGTCGCATCAACCCCTATAAAAGACAATTAACGCAATCGATCGTGTTCCTAGCATTAAATTAGGCGTTTACTAACTTCGCGAAAAGACTCTTTAATTCGCACTCTATTAATTTACTTCTATATGTACGATGCCTCGTGTTCTATAGAGTTGAATAACAAATTGTACGGCATGTGTAAGTTGAGTTCTTTGTATAACTTCTAACATCCCGGTATATTTATCGGTCCAGTGTACTTGTCCAAAGATTGCTCCGAATACTAAAATACGCGAAATAATTGGCAGATTTGCCATTCAATTACTATCAGTTACATTAGCTCAAAACTTTAATGAAACGGTTTGTTTACAACACAAATTTAGTTATATTTATCAGTTGTCGCTATTTTGGTATGGGATTGGCGTACGGTTTAAGTGGGTATATTTAAAAATTGAATTAAACAATGGCGGGTCAAAAGAATTTTGTAGTCAAGTAAATACTCGGAATAATTTTCTATTCTGTGTTGTTTATGTTGTCGACTTGTGATTTTAAAGAAATATAATGTGATGTAATTGCGTTTCTTGCCTATAAGATTTTTTTCTTAAGTGCAACATATTAGTATGAGTCAGAATAACTTCTAACAACTAGTTCCTCGTTATTTACTCTAATCAGTCTTTGGAACTTGGTGCCTTTAAAAATATTACTTTTCTCTGTTAACGGTTCCACTCACGACCCTCTCACCGGCTAACGGTTATTCTCCAGCTACTGATTACAGCTTATATTGTCTGTAACTCTCCTTTGGTAACCCACATATCTTTAACTTGGTAACAAGTTCAAACATTTATTTGAAGTGAAGTAATGGCAACATAAACACTTTTGTTTTTATGGCCAACTTACTTTAATACAATAGTTTTCAAATAAACAGCGATTTATTACCTCAAATCCAAGATGGTGCCCATTTCTAAAAGTAAGGTTACTAATACTATTTCGAGAACCACAAAAGTAACTTTTTTTTTAAATTTATATTAAGTTTACTTTAACGAAACAAGAAACTTTTGTATGAACATATTTTCCATATTTTTTGCGTTTTTTGGATTTTTTTGAAAACAAAGTTTTTCCGAATATTTACCCATTTAACTAAAATTTCTATTAATAACAAAGATGGATATTCAATCGTACTCAGTTTGGGACACACTGTAACTTCGTAGTCTTGCTCTAAATTCATTGTTTATAATTTTTGAATTATAATTTTGATTAAAACAACACAAACTTATAAGACTCAATGAGTCAAAATTTTTGCATTTTATACATACAACCTTGTTATCGGTTAAACAATCATTTACTGGTATCTAATTAATTTCTAACGTTCCTGTAGTAGTTTGACCCCTAAAGGCATGGACGCCATTTTAAACACAAAATTTTAGCATTGTCATGATACACCTCCTAAATGTTGGTTTAGATATAACTAACAGTATTCGTCATAGCATTCTTGGTGAGTTTCGGTCACTTTTCCTCACTAAGATTTGCCGCTACATTTCAGCCATAATAACTCGTTTTTCAAAATTTCCACAATTTCAGTTTTTAATTTTAAAGCAGTAAACTGTAAATCCTTAAAAACATATTTAGTACTGGCTTCTTGAAACGCATTCAACACCACTCTTAATTTTGTGGTAATGCTTGTTTCTTTAATTACCCCATGATGCAGCATGCAATAACAATTATCAAAATTGTCACCTACTGTTAATTTAGACATGTCACTTAATACTTGGCATTCTGTCATACAATTTAATTAAATAATTACTATTGCCGTGTTTAGGATTGCGCTCTAGGCTGAACAATCTTTTTATTGCTGCCATTTTTGAGTTTCCTAATATCAATATATATTTATTTTGTTTTTTAAATAACAAAAGACTCGGTATTTTATTTTATTTACACATCAACTTAACTTCAAATTTCTTTTCCTATCATCTATCCATTTCCTTCTCTCCAACAGTTCCCTCATCCATTGTATCCCCTCTCCCTTCTCCCCTAGCAGCGTCTTCCATTCTGTTTCCTCACGTCTCAGCTCTGCGCACCCGTCTTTCATGTGTGTTATATCCTCCCATTCCTCTCCACACAGCCTGCACATTCTCTCCTCCTCACCCCTCCAATACTTGTTTCCATACTCTTCATTACCGGCTCTAAATCTTGCTATAATTCTTTTTTCTTTTAGGCTTCTACCGTCTGTAATGTACTTCGGCACTTCTTCTGTTGTAATTTGTCTATACTTCTCGTTATATTTACCTTCTTTTATTTTTTACTCTTCTTTCTTTGTATTTGTACGTCCTTATCCCTTGCTATTATCTCCTCCTCCATAAGCCTTCCTTCTTGTCTTAACCTCTTGATCTCTTCTCTCGCATACCCGCATCGTTCATAATATTTTCTTCTTTCTTCTTCTCCATATCGCCTTTTCTGCCCATCCACTTCTTTCCAGCATTCAAAGAGTATCTCGTTATCTTTTCTGTTCACCATTTTTTCTTCATACCTTAAAGCTCTCTTTCCTGTTTGTATCCTTATTTTTCTAGTTTTAGTTCTTCTTCGACTATATAACCCGGTGTCTCTTTCTCAAGTCCTAACGTCCACTTACCATATTTTTCCTGAATCTTCTCCAGTTCATCCCATTCCTTCCATCCCCAAATCTCCGCCCCATACAACATCACACTTCTTACTAGCCTCTCAAAAATCCATATTCTTTTTCTTACATCCTTTCCAAATGTTTTTTCTCCTATCCCCCATACTTGCCCGACTATTTTATTTCCTTTCTGTCTCAACACTTTTATGTGATCCCCATCCTTATTGTCATATCTAATAGTGTACCCTAAATATCTATACTTATCTACTCTCTCTATCTCTTCCTCCCCCACCACCATTTATTTTCCTTTGGTCTTCCTTTTCTCTTCTTAAATTCTATTATTTTCGTTTTCTCAACATTTGCTTCTAATTTTTTTCTCCAGGTAGCTTTTCAAAACTTTAATCACCCCTCTCATCTCTTCTTCCTTTGACGCTAATGCGACAATATCGTCCGCATACGCCAGCACCCATACCTTTTTCTTCCAATTACAATTCCTCCTACCTGATTTTTCTTCATTTCTTCTTCTAAATCTCTAATATATATTGAAAATAGGCTAGGGCTTAATGGACATCCCTGCTTTAGCCCTCTTTCCGTCCAAAACTCTCTTCCCAATTTCATTCCCACTCTCGTTCTACATTTTGTCTCCTCATATATTTCCTCTATTGCGTCTTTCACATCCTTGTCTATCCCCACTTCTCCCATAATTTTCCATAATCGTTCCCTTTCCACGTTGTCGAACGCTGCCTTAATGTCCAAAAATATAGCAAATACCTTTCCTCTTTTCTTTTCTATTTCTTGATTAACTAGGTGTTTTAGTATGTAAATATTATCTATCGTCCCTCTTCCTTTTCGAAATCCGTTTTGCCAGTCTGGGATAATTTTCTTCTCGTCTAATTGTTTTCTAATCTTGCTCTTATAATTTCAGCATATATCTTGTATCCCACATTCGTTAGGTTTATCCCTCTGTAATTTTTCACTTGTTTTGTATCCCCTCCTTTGTATATTGGGCATATTATTGCCTCCTTCCATTTTTCGGGTATTCCTTCTCCTTTCCATATTCTTTCGTATATCCTTCTTAGCTGTTCTCTCATTTTTTCTCCAGTGTATTTCCATTGTTCTCCTTGCGTTCCATCCGTCCCTTCTGCTTTCCCTATTTTCATTTTTTCTATTGCTCTCTCCATCTCCTCTTTTTCTATCCCGCCTTCTCTATGCCTTATTTTTGTCCTCTCCATCTCTTTGCTTGTTACTTTTCTTCCGTTCCTTTTAACATTTTCTTGCAGTATTCTTCCCATTCGTTTCCTTCTATTTTTATTTCCATCCTTTTTGTTTCCCCTTCTTTGGTTAATAAATTCCCATGCTTGTCCCTCATTTTTTATTTGTTCTATCCTTTTCCCCATCTGTGTTTTATATTCTTTCTTTCTTCTTTCACATATTTCTTTGAAATTTGCTTTTACTTTTTGTATTGTTCTATCTCTATCTTTCCTGTTTTCCAATTTCGTCTTCCTTTCCTCACTTCTCTTTTCCCCTTATCACACTCTTTTGTTCCACCATTCTTTCTTGTTTCCTAATTCTTTTTTTATTTTTCTGTACTTTCTCTTTTCCGTCGCCTCCTTCATTTTTATTAGTATTCTCTCAATATCTTCTTCCATCTCTCCTGATATTTCCATTTCTTCTTCCATTTTCTCTTTATATTTTTTTACTGTCTCTTCTGTCCATATTTTCTTTTCTCCCCCTTTCTTTATTTTTTTCATCTTGATTCTCTTCTTCCTCTTCCAACATGATCACTTCCAATGGTTGGTGGTCTGATTCCACTTCATCTCCAATTCTTAGCAATTCCACGTCCTCCTTACATTTTTCATTTAATAATACATAGTCGATTACAGACTGCCCCCTTTCACTTATGTATGTATATTCTCCTTTTCCACCCTCTTCCATATTTCCGTTCATAATTATCCAACCTCTTTCTTCACATAGCTCTAATAATCTTCTTCCTTGTCCATTTATTTTTTTGTCCATGGATCTCCCTATTTTTAACTCTTCCATTTATCATTATTCCTCCTTCTTCCCCTATTCTGGCATTAAAATCTCCCCCTATAATCAGCTTGTCTTCCTCTCTTTCTTTTATATACTTTTCAATGATCATTTTAGTTTCCTCCATCTCTCTTCCATAAATCGTCAGTATGTTATACTTCTCTCCATTTTCTGTTTTTACTCGCGTATTCATCATCCCTTTAATTTTCTACTTTTCCCTCCTCTTCTATTTTCCACTCCTTTTTTACTCCTATAATTATTCCTCCTTTCGCTCTTCCCCTTTTTTCCTTTCTTTCCGCATATTGAATTTCCCATACAAATTCATTTGGCATTTTGTCCTTCCAAACCTCCCAATCTTTTTCCTCCATCCAAGTTTCCACCATGCCCACCATTTTAAAATCCTTTATATATTTCCAAAATTCTCCCCCCTTATTTTTTATACCCGCAATGTTCCAAAAAAGTATTTTATTTTTTTCTTTAATTTTCTCCCATTTTTTCTTAACCCCTCCTTTTCCCATTTCCTCTTCCCCCCCTATATCTTTGATTAGTTTTTTGGTAACCATTTTCTTATCTGTCTCTCCTTCTCTATCCATCTTCTTTCTTCTCCTCCAACCCACATTTTTTTGTATGCAATTTTCACTATGTTTCCTTCTTTTTCCAATTTCTTTGCCTCCATCCTTATGATTGTTTGAATTTCCCTCTCTTTCTTTGTCAAATCTTCATCTATATATATTTTCGTGCCTTTCATTTTACCTTTATTCCTTAGAATTTCTCTCTTGTCTTCAATATTTTCCATTTTAATTATCACTATACCTTTTCTTATTTCCGTAGCTTCCTCAATTTTCTTTTCGATTCCTAACGTCTCTTTTATCATATCTTCTATTTCTTTTTTATTTCTTTTCTTCCTCCTTTTATCTCCACTCCCTTAATCACCAAATTTTCTTCTTGTCTTCCTTCTCTAGAAATTCTACTCTTCTCTCTAAACTTTCGCATTTTCTTCCAAAGTCTTACATTTTTGTTCCAGCCTATCAGTAATTTTTTTCATTTCTTCTTTCATCTCTTTAATTTCCTCATTAGTTTTACCTGATTTAATTTGATTTCTTTTATTTCCTTCAGCATTTCTTTCCATATGTTTCTTATTTCTTCATCATCTTCAGTTCTTCCCGTGCTTTTCTCAACTCTACTTTTTTCCTCCCTCCTTTCGTCGGCTTTCTCAGGTGATCTTCCCACTTTTTTACTTTTCCTAAAGACTTTGAACAGCTCTTCTTCCGTTCTTCTTTTTTTTGTTTCCGACAATGATCCTTCCGATTCTGACATTTTTAGTAATTCCGCTTGTACACACGAATTATTAATTCCTATTTCTAACGATCCCCAGTTTTAACTATAATTGTTCAATTTTATTCTTTTAAATAACTGTTCAACCCGTCCCCAATTAAATAAAGATTCACGAATGTATTAAATTAAGTCAAAATAAACTATAAATACGTTCCTTTATCACTTACGTTCATATTATGTACATATATCTCCTATCACTACCTATCACACTTAACACATTGTTATCTGCTTCTTTTAGAACTATTGCCTATTATTATACGCCGCGCGTTATCTCCGACCGCTTACACTTTCCACTTTAATGAAATTTTCACCTTCCCTATCTCTATCGTTATTCCTTATTATTTTTAATTACAATTCACTAAATTATTTTCACTCGCTTTATACACACGTCTTTACTTCACAACTTCTCAACACCGAATAATAGATACTGGTTGTATTATTACCATAAACTGCACATCTTACTATACAGGGTGTAAATGAATAAGTGCAAAAAAACGGAAGTGATGATTGTTTGTCAAAAAATAATGTACGTCTTTCATATAAAAAATGCATTTAAGTAACCCCTGCTTAGTTACAGTCCCTTAAAGATTACCCAAAAAACGGTTCCTAAAAAATTACAATTTAAAATAAAAATGTTTTGCTATTGGAAAAGCATTAAATAAATACTTTTGAGGTATTTTTGTATAGTTCCAAAAGGAAGAAAAAGCCACTCTTAACATTTGTGTTTTTCTGATTTATATTTAATTATTTAAAAATTAATTTACATATAGATTGATTTTTTCTGAACAAATAAGGTCTATTGTATTTTTTTCGCACGATCAACGATTTTTGAGTTGGTCGTTGGTTAGTCGGATTTACCTACTAGGCTTCAGTTATGTTAATATTGTTATTAAGAAGGTTATTTAACTAAAATTGAATAATAAATTATTAAATAAAATGTTGAAAATGGTTACCTTCAAGCATTATACATGACTCTAGACAGCGGCGCACTATACAGAAGCGGTCAAAAATTTTAGCTTACCCGAATTATTGAATGTATTTGATAATGCATTTTTTTTTTCAAAAATGGTTGATCTTATTAAAGACTTTGTTTGTTTAAAAAAATCAAGCTATCTGGAATGAATTTTTAGATAATAATATAACAAACAAGAAAAAAGTTTAGAAAAAAACAAATTTTAAGGTTGACTTTTTCTCTCTTTTGGAACTATATGAAAATAGCACAAAATATTCATTTAATGCTTTTTCGGTAGAAAAAATGTTAACTCATTTTAAATTTTGTAACATTTTTTGTTTTAATAAAAAAAATTGTTTTTTGCTCTATTTTTAAGGGGCTGTAACTAAGAAGGGGTTGCTCATGTACACTTTTTTTGTATGATAAATAGATAGATAATTATTATTAGTTTATCTAAACTAGAATTTTACAAACGGTTCCGTTACCCTGATAACTTAAGCAACATCCCTAACAAACTCCCTAAAAACTAATATTAATGCTTTCTTTAAAACAACCCTACACTAAAACTTAAAATGTCCTTCTTCCACATAAAAATTTTCTTCTTTCTAATACTTCCCTCATCCATTCCTCTCCTTCCCTTTTTTCTTCTAATATTACTTTTTTTTCTTTCTTATCTTCTGATTTGTTTACACTTTTCCATCAAATGCTGCAAGTCCTCCCATCCCCCGCACATTCTGCACTTTCTTTCTTCATCCTCTAGCCAATATCTATTTACATTTTCTTTATTCCCACATCTAAATCTCGCTATCATCCTTTTCGTCTTTAAACTTTTGTTTTTTGTTATATATTTCGGTTGTAATCTTTCCATATTCTTCGTTATTTCTTCCTTCCCTCATATTTGTTCTTCTTTCTTGAATTTGCGTATTTTTATTCCTTCTCACTATGTCGTTTTCTGTACTTATGCCTTCTGCTCTTCTTCTTTCTACATTTTTCTCTGACATATCCTACTAATTTTATTCTCTGCTTCTTCAATTCTTTCCAACATTCCTTTAGAATTGTATTTTCCTCCATTTTCTCTAACTCTTTTTCATACCTTATTGCTATCTTACCAGCTTGTACTCTTATCTTTTCTATTTTTATTTCTTCTCTA
This sequence comes from Abscondita cerata, assembly GCA_030710515.1. Taxonomy (NCBI): domain Eukaryota; kingdom Metazoa; phylum Arthropoda; class Insecta; order Coleoptera; family Lampyridae; genus Abscondita; species Abscondita cerata. Next base: position 225,733 of record JALBCR010000881.1, on the reverse strand, counting down.
ACTATATATGACGGTGTTTCCTTACGTCAATCTCCAATACTTCTCTTATACTTTTTCAATTTTTCACACTCCTTCCATCACCATACCTCCACACCGTACATCGTAACACTCTTCACTAATTTCTGAAAAACCCATTTTCTTTTTTTCTATGTTAGCCCCAAACACTCTCTCTCCTATTCCCCACACATGCCCTACAACTTTGTTACACTTTTTACTAAATCTCTTACATGCCCCTCATGTTTATTATTATATTTGATAGTATATCCTAGATATTTCCATTCGTTCACTCTTTCTATCACTTTTTCACCCACATTATTTTTTGACATAGGATCACCACCTACATTTTTTGCAATTATTTATTTATACCCTTTATACCCCATTTTTTCTCTTGTAAACAAGGTTGTTTTTTCAAAAATTAACTTTTCCTAAAAAAGTATTATTTCATATTCGACGGTTGCAAAATTTTGCAACTATATTAATAACCTTTTATTTCAAAATTTTTTCGTTGTTTAATTTCAACATATACCTATGATTAACTTTTCCTGTTCCCAATAGCTCCCAAAAATTACCTTTTCCTATCAATAAATTAATTCGACTAGGAATGTTTAATGTAGGATCAGTTAATTATATTTTGCTAGATAATTACCATGACGTACTATTAATACTAGTGGATTGTGAATTGTAGGTAATTTTTAGAATAATGATGGAGTCAAATCAGAAGAGTATTTATTAGTTTGAGTATACTTCATTCAGTCCCAAGGCGAACCTGAGATAAATAAACACTAATACGTAATCAACGCATATTTTGTACATTATTTTCACCTGATTGGTTATACAGCGCTTGGGTATTCGCTCTTGCAGGAGCGTAATCATGTAATAATAAATCTAAATTCAAACGAAGTAGAATCGAATTTTCAGACTAAATATTTTTTAACAATTACAATATTATTACTCCATGCTTGTGCTGAATAAAATTCTTATTTAGTACTTGGGTTTTTACGATATTTATTTCCAGTGGCTCTAACCACCCTGTTTACGTGATCATAACATGTATTTGTTGAACTAAGGTTCGTATCTTAAGTGAATGTATTACAACTAACTTTTTCCATATTTTGTTTAACTCTGTATATACATGTGAAACCCCAACTATGGACTTATATTTGTCAAGATAAAATTGAATTGACTTTCTAAATCTACATTTAAAGAGCTACAAAACATTGTTGTTAGCACTATGTGTTTAACAGAGACCCTTTACTAAATCTTATCGTACGGTTATCGCCAACTGAAAAAAAGTGTCACCTTGTATTATTTTCTATGAATAATAATTAGTGAAGTGACTTTTGACATTTTGATCACACCGACAACTAACAAAGACAATTATTTCTATTTAATTGCCGATAATTACATTTATTTTGCGTGTTTTCTGTTACAAAAAGAACTTTGACGATTCATTACGTAATTTCTTGTATCTGGTTAATACATTCAAAATATTGAAAACGTTATTAATAACTACAGGGTGCACTTGATTAAAAGCCTGTGTCGCATCAATGCAATTTCACAATAACATAGACACAAGAGCTTGAATTTGAAAGGGTTGTGGTTAGCCTTTGTACTTGTGTAATCAAACGTTAAAATTGAATGACGTTTTCCAATTAAAACTGCACATATATTGCACAAAATAATAATTTTGCTGTCACTAACATCGTATTTTCGTTTAATTATTTAGCCTAATACAATTTTGTATATTAATACATTAGTATTTGCACAACTGAAATTAATTTTTGTATTAAAGAGTCTCACACTATTGTCTACAATAAACTTGATTCTAATTGATGATTATAAATTCAACTTAATGAAAAAAAATTTTTGAAATATTTAGAAAAAATATTCATTTTACACATTTTTATTTCAAATAAAAGTTGTTCATAATTTAATTATACACAACTTTTTTACTTAAATTATTTTTTTATCCGTAAAGTAATTACTGAGATATAACAATCACGTGACACTAATAATTATAACAATATCTCCACCAATATCAATTTTACAAAAAAAGTTGAAGAAAAACAGTAGTAATTCTATTGTTTATAGCTTTTGTTTGAACCATTTTTTTCTAAAACGCAATATTATTTTCGCTTAAAGGAGCGATGTGGAGTTCAGCGGTAAACGCTTGTTTAAATTAACAAATTAATCGGTCTACATCAAATTAAACAGATACTATTAATTGATTCTTTTTATTTTTCTCCTTTTTCTACCACCTCCTTCATCCATTCTGTCCCTTGCCCTTTTCCCCTAAGTAGTGTCCACATCCTCCTTTTTTCCCTCCTTAGCTGTCCGCATTCTTTTGTTAGGTGTTCTACATTTTCCTCCCCTTCCCCGCATATTCTGCACCATTTTTCCCTTCCTTCTCCAACGTTCTCCTCATTGTCAATTCTAAATCTTGCTATATTTTTTTTCTCTTACACTTTTTTCTCCGTCAGGTACCTTGGAACTCCATCTACTATTAGATTGTAATATTTGTTACTATATCTTCTTTTCTTTACTCTAGTCTTTGGCTTCTGCGTCTAGCTATCCTTATCTCTTAGTACTACCTCTTTTTTCTTTTTTTTTCTGGTCTTAACTCTCTTATTTCCTTCTTTGCTTAACATTTCCTTTCATAAAATGCCTTTTTGTTCTCTTTATCGTGTTTTACTTTTTGTTCCTTTACCCATTTCTAACATTCGTCTATTAGTTTGTTACTCTTTCTGTCCTTCATTCCCTCCTCAGATCTCAACGCTCTTCTTCCTGCATGTATTCTTATTTTCTCCAGCTTCAGCTTTTCTTCTGTTGTATACCCTGGTGTTTTCCTATCTAATTCTAGCGCCCATCTACAGTTTTTCTGTTGATTTTTTTTTCAATTCCTCTTGTTTCATCCATCCCCAGACTTCCGATCCGTACATCACCACGCTTTTTACCATTTTACCAATTATCAGCCACATTTACCTTGTCCTTCCCAAATATCCTTTCTCAAATTTTTAATGCTTGTCCAATAATTGTATTTCTTCTCTTATCTATTTACATACCTGAGGTTGTATCCCAAGTACCTAAATATATCTACCTTCATTATCATCTCCTCTCCCTACCATCTTTTTACTTCCTTTTCTCTACCTTTTTTACTTGAGTTTTATAATTTCTGTTTTCCCCACATTAACCTCTAATTTTTCTTTTGAGATGTATCTTTGTTGCTCTTATTCACTTTCTCATATCTTTTTTTCTTTGCTAGAATAACTATGTTGTCTGCATTCGCCAACATAAGTACTACTTTTTTCCTACCTTTGTTTCTGCTATCTTTTATTTTTAGATCTCCTTTTCCATATCCCATATATATATATATATATATATATATATATATATATATATATATATTGAAAAGTGTTAGGCATAACGGGTTTTAACCCTCTCCTTGTCTAAAATTCCATTCCTAACCTCTCTATCACTTTTATCTTAAACCTTGAATTTTTGAATATATCACCTTGATTGCTCCTATCATATCCTTTTTATCTTATTGCATTTTCGCATTTTTTCTCACAGTATTTTCCTCTTTACTGCATTAAACACGGTTCTAATGTTACCCTAAATTTTACCCCTTTCATTTTCAATTCTTTTTAATGTTCGCATATTTGTTATCTGTAAAACAAGTAATGCGCCACAAACCTTTGTTTCTCTAACATGTTATGATTGCTTAAAAGATAGCCTAGTTAAATAATAAAAAAAACGTTTTGCGCAAAATGCCACACCCACCGTTCTCATACTAACAATTTAACTTAATAATTTTAATACAAAATCTGAAAAAATGAATATGTGCAAAGAAAAAAAAATCTACATTGAAGAATGAAATGTGCACCACAAAGAAAATTGTAAAATCGAATTATAGGTTTCAGTAGCGGCTAACAATTGTTAAGCGGAAGCCATTATACGAACGCCACCTGCTATACACTACTATCATTCCTACGACAAAACAAGGTATCGTTTCTTTTAAGACTTGTTGATAATGCTGTATACAAAACAAAAATAAAAATTTAGAAAAAAATAGTTCAACAAAAGTTATAGACAACAAAATTTCCAACAACTGTTTTTTCATAATTTTTCAAATCAAAGAATAGTTTGAACAAAAGTTGTGTATAATTAAATTACAAATGAGTATTTTTCGTAATATTTTAAAAATTCTAAAATTTGTGTAGTTTAACGTCTTTTCAGATAGAGTACACCCAAAATCTAATCAGATTTGCGGTATTATATGCGGTATGATAAATAAGACCCGTATGCAAAGTTTCATAAAATCGGATACGTGGTTTTTTTGATATCGCGTAACTCTTTGTTTTATTTAGAAGATGTTGATAAAATTATAGTAAGTAACAATTAATTCCAAAGTAAACTTTATTAACATCAAAAACGCAATAGATTACGAAGATCATAAGCTTTACCTCAGAAAACCCACTAATGATAACTTCATATTGCAATTCAACACACTTTTACAATTATCATATATTAATATTTAGGATGAAACAAATAATTCAAAAACATTTTAAAAGTAAAAAATTAAAGGTGTACGGAAAATAACATTGACTAATTCAGTAACCGGCGGGTTGTCTTTTGCTACTTATTTTCTCGCCTCTTCACATAAACAATAATTAACACAGAAAATTTAATTTCCAAATAAATGCACATATACTAGAACTTAGTATTAAAGAACAAAAGATTTTGTAAATAATCCTCAAATTTAATTTACAGTTAGAACTGGATGTCGTTATTAAATTAAAATATTTTATAATAAAAGTAGTAAAGGAATAGAAGAGTATCTACATCTATTTAGTGATTCGATTTAATAATTATGGCCATTCAAGATTTTTTGTATAAAAGACTGTGAATAATACATATCATATAATGTTAATTACACAACCCTTAAAAGTTCTGCAACAAGGGTATTTCAAAAACATCACATCCAAAGGTAAGATCTCAACAGTACGAGAACAAAACGGAACATCAAAAGTAAAATTGTTTTCGTCCCAACAATAATTTTTTTCTTTTATTGAAATGATTGCGTATTTAGTATGCAAGAGGGATATATGTCGAGGACTAGTCTCCGAAAATAATTTCACCCAATTATTGTACGATTAATATTTAAATTACTAGACAAAGCCAGCATGGTACGCATGCGTTAAGTCACAAAATAAATTAGCTTCTAAAGAGCAGACAGTCATGAACAATAATTAGCACTTACATTAACATTCACCAGTTGAGTAATCAATATGAATGCAGAGTATGTACTCCATGTGAATTCGTACAAATGAGTCGAGAGTATTCGGGTGTGCGCTCGCAACGAATCGAGAGTAGGTGAGGACGCACAAACGACATAACATATTAATATAGAAGATATGGATGTAGTCCGAATAGAAATTATTTATTAAAAAATATTTAGAAGCGGATTTATTGGCTCGACCGCATTAACGTAATACAACAAAGTTTATTTAGGTGAAATTGACTGTTTGGTTCGCATAACGCTCGCAGTTACGCGTGTGTGAGTCATCAAGTTCGTGCATACGAAGATTTTTGGGTGAAATTGAACCCTCTACAGTTAAAACCATTCGAAAATTTGCAAAATTACGAATATTTTGATTTTTATTCGTGTTTTTACGTAATATGGTTCCGGAGTTATAAAAATTACAGTATTCGTATAACAATGTAAAATTCTTAAAAAAATTTTTTAAATGATAAATTTTTTAAACATTATGTGATAGGGTCATAAAAGGAACGTTTTTTTAAATAAATTTTTTTTATCTGTTATAATTTAGAAATTATAGCCGTTTTAGTTTTCGAATGAAATTTTGTCAGAAACGTTCTTCGTTTATAACTTTTGAAAACACGCGAGATCTAACAAAACTGAAACGGCCAAAAATTTTTATTTCTTTATCCGCGTATGATGCTTTTTGAATTTTGAAAATCGGTCCGTAAATAAGCGAGTTGTGGTCAACTTACGGCTCAATTTGTTTGAAATTTTTTGACTATTTTTAACATTTTTTTAACCTCGAAGATGCCCTCGTACAAAAAAATCTAACTCGAAAAATAAAGACACATCTTTCGTAAACTCGAAACTTTTTTCGAAACGAAAATATCTTAAGCCGTTCTAATGTGAGACGAATTTGAAAAAAGGTTGATTTTCGTATAGATTTGAAAATGAATCGAGAGTAGGTGTGCGTTCACACTAACGACATAACATATTAATATAAAATAAAGAAAATTCTTGTTTTAAATTAACTACCATAAAAAAATCGAGATCGTGGAAGTAAATAAAAAACTAAAAACTTAATTGTGGCAATATTTTCTTTCTAAAAATTTGTTCTGTAATCAATCCAGTTCAAGTCAAGTAGATAAAGAAACGCCTGTAAATGCAACAAAGACAAAAATTAGTCTATGGACACAGATTGTTCGATCGTGTAAGAAAACAAATTCTAAATATTTTGTATTTAATGTAAAAAAGCACAAGTCGTATGGGACTACAAAAAAATTTAGTCAAGATACAATAGAACGCTTTTGATCCATTTAAAAATGTGGTTTTAAAGACTAGAGAAATGCATGAGATAAAAAAGGAAGACAACTGAAAGTTTTTGACCAGACAAAAAACGAGTGTTTCAATTATGCTTTACGGGATAAAAATACTTGAAGTATGAGTAGTTTTATCACAGAGTGGCATAAAACTGAAACTGAAAAAAAATAATTTTGGCGCATCAACATAATTTTCTAGTTGATTCCCGTAAAGTTTTGATCCTCCGTATAAAATTTAATTAAACATATTGAAATGTATCATGCGTTAATTAAACTGAGTCTACTAATGTCATCACAGAATACGAACATAAAGAGTCATTCTCATCGATTACCTTGCACTCAAATTTGACAGTATATGGCGAAACAAAAGCTTTTGATGGATTACGGTCCATTACCTTGGTTGATTGAACACGCACTCAAAGTAGGAACCCTTCTCTTTTGGACAATCATACGATCTATGGCCTAACTGGTTGCAGTTAAAGCCCTTCCGGAAGGGTTGACTGCTTTCCATCACTTTGACCTCGCAATGCATTTTTGGATATTTTTCTCAGTACCCTACTCCAATACTTCTGTTTTGTTTTTAATTCGGCTAATTCGATTTTGTTGAATACGTACAACTGTTGTTATGTTGTGGTATAAGTTGTCATCGCCATTGTGTTTTATAGCCGTTAGTGATAAACATAACTCCTTGGACCGTAATCCAACAAGGGCTTGTTTTTTAAGGTCCTTAAAATAATTTGACCTAGTTGAAATAATAGGAATTTAACGTTTCTTCTTTCTACTGCATTCTTTTGGCCATCAATTGTCACTTTATTGACAAATTAACTGTATGAGCATACGTTTTCTTAAGTGCTTCTTGGAAATTCAACCAAGAATGGATTTCATTTTGCATGTAACTGTACCAGTTCGCAGCATCACTAGTCAAATGTGACTTCGCCGCTTCAAGGGTGAACAAATCTGGCCAGTTCTACGCTATTGATGTTTTTCAGACATTAATTTGCCCACATTCCTCCGCTTTCGCCATCATAATACCTACAGCTTTTGCTAAGGTAATATGGTATTATGTGGAAGAAATCGTTTTCTCAAAAAATTAGAACTAGGAGAATGTGATAAATTGTGGTTATTTTTCCAAACCAATACTTAACTGAGAAATCAAGCGTTCCATTATGGAGTCACACCTATTGCTTGTTCTTACCCCATCAGAACATCAGTTGCATTGTCGAAATTTCATTGTTGTTCTGTCCTGGTTCATTCGCTCAAAAGGCCTATTTTGGTTTAGAAATCCAACTTGACGATAAACAAATAAAAAAATTAGTTAATTTTGAAAAAACGTGATGGAGAAGACACAATGTTTTGAAAGTTTAGGTTCAACATTTTATTCTTATTTGCAAACCAATTGTTACCGTTTGTTGTCATCAAAATAATAATTTAATAGCAACCTCTACCAGTCAAAGAAGGGTCGTGGGTATATTTGGTAGTAATTTAGACAAAGGCTTTCACACTGCAAAAGAAGTAATAAAAGGGCGCTAACTAACAAAACGCGTAGTAAATGCTCTAGAACAACTAGGAACTAACGACACAAAAATAAATCGTTAAACTGTAGAAATATCATTTTTGTAAAACGACTAGACCAGTTATAGGCACAAAATACGTATAAAATACACAATAAATAGGTGCAGGAAGCTACACGATACTAGTTAAATAGAAATGTTAAATTAAGTAATAACCGTTCTATACGGTTCGCCGATTAAAAATAGGTAATTGAATCTTAAAGAGCTCACACAAATTTGAGTACTTTTACTGATGTTAAATATAAAAACTCACATTGGGTACCGGTAATCGACGTTAAATCTAACAGGAAACGCAAACACATAATACTAATATTTGAAAGATCTATTAAATTACATCGAACAATTATAAAACGCAAGAATTATGTAGATAAATTCACGTCAGAATACAGATACAATCGCATTTTAGATAAATTAATAACTTAGAATATGCAGAATTTATCCGGCTTATTGTTGATTACAATGGCAATAAATTTCAAATTTAACAGTGGTTATAAATCAAAAAATGTTACTTACGACGTAGAAGAAGCCGGTTAATATCTCTTTGGTAATATTAAGAACTTGGCACGGGGCTTTCAGAACATGAAGTTTACCTGAATTTTCTTAGTCAAATGCACAATTAGCAAAGAAAAAAGACAAAGTAACGTTTCATTTGAGAACTTGTTAAATAGATTCGAACTAACCAATTTAAAGAAACTAAAAATCCCCAACTTCAAATAATTTTGTCGGCGGCAAGTTTATCCTAATAATCTGCCAAAAATTATTCCAACAAATCATCAAAATTGGCTTTTGTTATACCAATAATCAAACAAAGCTAAAGGATATCCAACTTCTTATGGGTAAAGAAAAAAACCGTCACACATTAAATTTTATAAAAAAATTTTAAGTCTAAATAGAATCATAATAATCCGCTTTGTATGCTCATCTCATAGACATCATCTAGGGATTTGTGTTGTCTTTGAAACTAAAAACATCAGTTTGTTTTTATATGTGTAGTCTGCTTAGATGTGATTATATATATATATATATATATATATATATATATATATATATATATATATATATATATATATATATAAGCACTGCTAAATAGATTAGAGAAGCAAACAGACCACCTAATTGGTGAATACCAGGCTGGGTTTCGTAAACACAGGTCGTGCGCTGAACAGATATGGAACCTTAAGATGATTCTGCAACACAAACAGAACATAACCATCACCTTCGTCGACTTTAAGAAAGCGTACGACTCAATAGACAGAGAAACCCTCTTCAAAATCCTGAAAGAATACAGAGTCGATAGGAAGACACTAACATTAATTCAGCAAACATTAACAAACACGACATCTAAAGTGAAGTTTTGTGGAGAGCTCTCAGAACAATTTGAAATTAAAACAGGAGTCAGGCAGGGCGACGGCCTCTCACCATTGCTGTTCAACATAGTACTGGACAAAATAGTGAAGGAATGGGAAAAGGCACAGAAAGGAGTCCTTTTAGGAAAAGTAAGAGTCAAGTGCCTAGCGTTCGCAGATGATTTAACCAACATAACGGTACGAGAAACAGAAACAATAAAAGCCATAGAGGAATTACACGAAATCGCAGCCAAGACCGGACTACAGATATCATATGAAAAAACAAAGTTCATGAGCGCCCAAAATACTCATCACTACATACAAAGTATGGAACAATACACAGAACAGAAAATTTTAAGTACCTAGGAGAAACATTACAGATTACAGGAAGAAATAACGTATCTAATGAAGAGAGAAAAGTGAAACTAGAGAAAGCCTACAAATTGACTTGGAATCACTATAATAAGAAAGCTATCTCACGAAAGGCCAAGCTACGACACTACGAGACGGTGGTGCTACCAGAAGCACTATACGCAGCCGAGACCACAGTAATACAAGGGCAGACACGAATCAAACAGATAGAGAAGACGGAGAGAAAATACTCAGGAAAATTTTTGGGGCGACGCAAAAGACGGGGTATGGATAAAGAGGCCAGCTGAAGAATTATATGAACACATGGAGAAAATAACAGACAAAATCAGGAAACGAAGATTACAATTTTATGGGCACCTCAGCAGATTGGCACCACATAGGATAACAAGACAGATCTTAGACTGGGTTAGCACAAGGAAAAACAACAAATGGATGAATGAAGTAAGAAATGACATGGAACAACTCAACATCACACAGGAAACAATACAAATCAAAACACTCTTTAGGAATCTGACCAGAAGAAATAAATTACAAGAGACACCATACAATAAACGAACACAATGGACTGAACAGAGACGACAAGAACACAGCCAGAAGATGAAGGAACACTGGGCGAACAGGAAAAAAGAGAAGCCGAAGAAAAGACAAGACCTAAAGTGGACTGAAGAACGGAAGCAGAAACACAGCACACGAATGACGGAAGTTTGGGCAGAACGTAAAGAGAAACAACAGGGAAATGGACATGACGTTTAGTCTAAATGCGCTCTTCAAGGGCATAACACAAATAATAATAATATATATATATATATATATATATATATATATATATATATATATATACAAAACTCAGGTCTAGGAAACTTGCATGGAACTTAAAACATACATCTTATTCCATTATACAATATTATTATGCTCCAATCTTAAAAAGACAGAGGTCTCTTGTTTTCATTTAAGTAATAGAGAAAAAGTAGAAAACTTAATGTTATCTTAAAAAAAAATAAACCATAATTTTAACCCAGTTTATCTGGGCGTAACTTTAGATACGTTTTTAATTTACACAGATCATTTAGAAAAAGTAAAACAAAAAATGAAAACACAATATAACGTCACACTTCATACAGCTGAATTGGCACTAGTTTATTCTACAGCAGAATATTGCGCTCCAGTCTAGTTGAATAGTTATCATACAAAAAAATAGATGCCCAGTTGAATTGCACTATGCGTATAATTAGTGGAACCATTTTATCTACTCCTCTCAATCGCCTTCCTCTTCTTTGTAATATTACTCCATCGAACTTACCAATTTGGAATGACATTGACAACCTTCCTGCTAAAAAACTTAAATCTCAAAGTCTTATATGATTGCACGACTACTTAAATACGATCTTTTCTGAAGTTAAAGAGTGGAAAAAATTATGGTCTGCAGTTGATGTTTTCAATAAACATTTCATTAATGTTCCAACAATAGAAATCCCGGGCTTTGATCAAAAAACAAATATTTGGTCATTAGTAAATAGCATAAGAACAAGCCATTTTCAAAATGCAACTCTAAGTTCTACTATTTTTTTCGTCATTGTCGTGACTGGCGCTTGGACCGGTCCATTATATGTCGTCATGCAATAGCTGTAGTGTTATACTTTATGTTCTTATTTACGTTCTATAATGTTTACACACTTAATTAATATTATTACATGTAAATACTAGGGTGGGTAAGGGTTGGCATGTTTAGGTTTTAGTGGTTTTCCTAAAGCTTGAAGCAAATGCTTTGCCAAGACGAACCAATCTGCTATTGCACACGGTTTTGCCACCACACTGTACAGGTTTATACTAATCATCTGGGGCACCATACATAACACTTACATCAGAATACAATGTTTAAAATGTACCATACGAATAAATAAATAAATAATCCAATATGGTTCATCTTAAGGTTACTTCTTTTATTGTAGGTTTAAAATTATCATACAGGAAAGTTGCTTTCGTCAAATTTAAATTAAAACAAATTTTGAATTGCCATTTTGGCACTGTTAATTTTTGTATTTTTTTTAATATATAGACAAAATCTCTAAAAGAAATCTAGAATTTTAGTCAAAACTATCGTGAACTAAAGTCGGGTTATTAACTTTGCATGGGAAAATTTTTTGGTTGTGAACACCTCAGATACTAACAAAACTTGACATAATCAAAAGTATCTACACCACTGAACTATAAATAATAAGTGTTCAAATAAAAACTGTGCTGAGTAAGACCATGGAATTTAACTGATTTAATTACAAATAGTAAAAAAAATAACAAGTGATAGCGTCAAACTTTACATCAATACCTAAAAATAAACAAAAATGAATGTTTCGTTTGGTTTTGGTCAAAATGGAAAAGAGCTGATCAGCAAGTTCTAAAAAGAACTGATTGTGTTTAAAGCAATGCCAAATTTGAAGTGGAAATATCAAAACATAATTAAAAAACTTTGTTAAAAACGAAAATTACCAAATGTTAAATTACTTGTGATTAAAAATTTGTTTAAAAAAAGCGATCTAGTTCTAACACACATACATATACAGAGTGGTTCACCGGGAACCGCCGCGATTGTTTATGGAAAAACTGTACGTAGGAATCTTCTAAAAATTTGCGAACATACCAAAGTTAATGCGGGTCTTTTAACCAAAATATTTTAAAGATTCGGTTTTACCGAAAGTATGTATCAATTCAATTCAATTCAATTCAATATTTATTTTGTCTTAAGAATTTCTATAACAAAAGATTCAGTTTTTTCCTTTACAAAAATAAACAAAAAACAACATAATATTTCATTAAATTATATTCCACTAATTCCTGTTTCCTTCTTCAACCTTCCATCCCTCTCTTCTCTAAACATTCAGTATTTTTCTTTTCCTCTCCTCCATCCCTTTCCTCCTCTCCAACACTTCCCTCATCTATTGTTTTCCTTCCCCTTTCTGTCCTAGTAGTACCTTCCGTTCCTTTTCCTCGTGTCTTGTTTCCCTGCATCCCTCTTTTACATTTTTATATTTTCCCATTCATCCCCACACAACCTGCATAATCTCTCCTCATCACTCATCAAATATTTATTTTCCTTTTCTTCATTACCCATTCTGAACCTTGCAATCATTCTTATTTCATTCATTCTTTTTTCCTTCTGTTATGTACCTTGGTGTCTTGTCTGTCATTATTTTTATGTATTTATCGTTATATCTTCTTTCCTTTATTTTTGCCCTCCTTTCCTGCTTCTAAGTATCTTTATCTCTTGCAATTATTTTCTCTTCCATCTTTCTCCCCCTCTCTTAATCTCTTTATCTATTCTCTCGCGTATCCCACTCTTTCATAGTATTTTCTTCTTTCTTCTGCCCCATATTTTACCTTCTGTGCCTCGATCTCTTTCCAAACTTCATAAAGTATTTCATTTTCCTTCCTACTTCCCATTTTTTCTTCATACCTTACTGCAATTCTTCCTGCTTGTATCCTTATTTTTTCTATTTCTAGCTCTTCTTCCACTATATACCCCGGTGTCTCTTTCTCTAGTCCTAACGTCCACTTCCAGTATTTCTCCTGTATTTTCTCCAGCTCTTGCCATTCCCTCTAACCCCAAATCTCCGCTCCATACAGTACCACACTTCTTACCAACTTTTCAAACATCCATATCCTTTTTTCTATACTTTTACCAAATATTCTTTCCCTAACCCTCATACTTGTCTTACTATTCTATTTCCTTTCATTTTCATCTCTTTTATATGGTCTCCATCTTTGTTGTCATATCTGATGTTGTAACCTAAGTATCTATACTTGTCTACTCTCTCTACCTCCTCCTCCCCCCACCACCATTTCACCTCCTTTTGCCTTTCTTTTCTTTTTTTAAATTTCAATATATTTGTTTTCCCGACATTTGCTGCTAGTTATTTATTTTCTAGGTATTTCTTCTTAAATTTAACTACTCCTCTCATCTCTTCTTCATTTCTCGCTATTGCCACAATGTCATCCGCATAAGCTAACACCCATATCTTTTCCTTCCTACTACTATTCCTCCTACTTGATTTTTTCCATTTCCTCCTCAAGATCACTAATGTATATCGAGAATAAGATTGGGCTTAGCGGACATCCCTTTTTAGTCCTTTTTCCGTCCTAAATTCTCTACCTAGCTTCCTCCCTACCCTCGTTCTACACCTTGTTTCTTTGTATATTTCCTCTATAGCATTTTTTATATCTCTGTTTATTACTACCTCCTCCATAATCCCCCTCTTTCCAAATTATCAAATGCCGCTTTAATGACTAGAAATATTGCGTACATCTTTCCTCCTTTCTTTGCTAACTCTTTATTAATTATGTGCTTTAATATGTATATATTGTCTATCGTTCCTCTTCCTTTCCTAAATTCTGCTTGCCAATCCGGTATTATATTCTTTTCTTTTATTTCTTTTTCTAATTTTTTTCTAACTATTTCCGCATATATCTTATAGCCCGCATTCATTATACTCACTCCTCTATAGTTGTTCGCTTTTTTCTTATCTCCCCTTGTAAATTGGGCATATTATTGCCTCTCTCCATTTTTCTGGAAACCCTTCTCCTTTCCATATTCTCTCGAATACTTCTCTTACTTTTCTCTCATTCCTTCTCCGATGTACCTCCATTGTTCTCCTTGTATTCCATCCGTCCCTTCTCCTTTTCCTTTTTTACTTTATTTATTGCTCTCTCCATTTCTTCTTTTCCTATTCCACCCTCTCTGTGTCTTATCCTTTTTTTTCCAACTTCTTCATTTTTTGCTGTTTTTTCACTCTTTCCTACTAACTTCTTACAGTGTTCTTCCCATTTTTCCCCATCTATATTTGCTTCCATCCTTCCTCCTTTTTTCCTCTTTTTATTAATGAATTCCCATACCTGTCCTTCATTTTTATTTCTCTAATCTTTATCTCGGTTTGTTTTTTATGTTCTTCTTTATTTTTACACATATTCTCTTAAAATTTTCTTTTAACCTTTTGTATTCATCTATCTCTATCTTTCTTTTTCCCATTTCCTTCTTCCTTTTCTTAATTCTTTTTTCCCCTTCTCGCATTCTCCGTTCCACCAATCTTTTCTTTTCCCTAATTTTTGTTTTCTTAATCTATACTTTATCTTCTCTGTTGCCAATTTCATCCTGGCTGTAATTCTCTCCATCTCTTCCTCCACCTCTTCTTTAGTATTTACTTCCTCTTCTATTTCCTTTTTATATCTTTTTATACTCTCTTCAGTCCATACTTTCTTTTCTCTCCATACCTCTTCTTGTCCTTGTACCTTTTTCTCTCCTTCTTCCATCATGAGTACTTCTAGCGGCTGATGGTCCAATTCTATCTCCTCTCCTATTCTTAGTGTTTCTATGACCTCCTTACTTTGTTTGTTTATAATCACATAATCTATTACTGACTGGCTTCTTTCTCCCACATATGTAAATTCCCTTTTTTCTTCTTCTTCCAAATTTCCGTTCATTATTGTCTAACCTCTCTCTTCACATAGTTCTATCAAAATTTTTCCTTGTCCGTTTATTTTCTTATCCATTTACCATTATTCCTCCCTCCTCTCCTATCCTAGCATTCAAATCTCCTCCTATAATCAAATTGCTTTCATCCCTTTCTTCTATTGCCTTTTCTATATTTGCTTTTGTTGTGTCCATTTTCTTTCCATATATCGTAAAAATATTATACTTTTCCCCTTTTTCCGTCTTTACTCTAATTTTAATCATCCCCTCTACATTTTCTTCTTTTATTTCCTTTTCTATTTCCCATTCTTTTCTTGCCCCCACTATTAGTCTTCTTTTCGCCCTTCCCTTCCTCTCTTTTCTTTTTGCATACTGAATTTCCCATACATATTCTTTCGGCATCTTATCTTTCCATGTACTCCATTCTTTTTCCTCCATCCAAGTTTCTACTAAACCTACCATTTTAAAACCCTTTATATAATTTCAAAAATCTACACATTTGTTTTTTATCCGCGCAATGTTCCAAAATAAGATCTTATTTTTCTCTATATTTTTTACACCCCACCCTCTTTCACCCTTTTTTTTCTTTGCCCTCCCAACCCCTTCTCAATTTTTAGTTTTTTGGTGTCCATTTTCCACCCATCCTCTTTCTTCTCCCTCCACCCACATTTTCCTGTATCCAATTTTCACTCTCAAACCCCTTCCTCCACTTTTTTGCTTCCATTCTTATCTTCATCTGTGTTTTCCTCTCCCTCTTTGTCTTATCTTCGTCTATGCATATTTTGGTACCTTTCATTCTACTTTTGTTCTTTAGTATCTCTATTTTGTCCTCCAAACTCGACATTTTTATAATCACTATACCTTTTCTTATCTCCACGGCTTCTTCTATTTTCTTTTCCAATTCTAACTTCATCTTTATCAGCTCCTCCATTTCTTGTTTTATTTCATACTTTCCTCCTTTTATTTCCAACCCCTTTACTACCAAATTTTTCTTCTTCTCTTTTTTTCTAAGAGTTCTACTCTTTTTTCAGACCATTACACTTCTCCTCCAAGTATTTGCACGAAAGTATGTATCAACTTGCTTATTTTAAATGGAACACTCTATATTATACTACATTTTTAGATTCTATGTCTAATTCTAGGCATATTTCATGTACAATGTCACTTCACCTCAATCGTTTTTTAAATTAGTTTTTGGTCTGCAAACGCCAATTTTGTCATAAAACATTAAACAAGTCAGAAACGATTGAAGTGAGGTATGTGACATTGTACATGAAATACGCCTAGAATTAGACGAAGAATCTAAAAATGTAGTAATATATAGGGTGTTCCATTTAAATAAAATTGATATATACTTCCGGTGAAACCGGAAGTTCTGACATCTTTAAAATATTTTGGTTGAATGGCCCGCATCGACATTGGTATGTTGGCAAATTTTTAGAATTTTTCTACGTACAGTTTTTCTATAAACACTCGCGGCGGTTCCCGGTGAACCACCCTGTATATAAAAGAAGAATTATGACTTTTTATAACAATTTAATATTTAACTAATAATATTGAATTAAGTTATCGACCAGAATGTTCATAATAAAATGTTTACAACTTTATAAACTGGCAAGTAGTCAATGTCCATTAAGAGAGAGTTCGTTAGTGTTATAGGATTATAGGGGATGCGGTTTCTCTAGACACTTTAAAATGATACTTCAAATGAGACAAGTTATCCTTAAATTAGAATTAACTGTAACATTACGTAATTAAACTTATTTACAAACGTTTTATTACTTAGAAAAGTATTACGACTATATTGATTGTATCGAACTTACTTTTTTTTTGAGAATCTTAATATTTTTTTATAAAAACAAAATAAAACTCAATTTGACATCTTTCTACAATTAATGATGAGGTAAAAATTTGAAAATGTAACTAATTGATTTTGTTGTTTTCAGGTAAACTTCTACTTGTTTTACTTCTGTTTATGTAGGTAAGTCAACAAATAAGTGCGTGTTTTATTATTTGTTAATAATTGTGATTTTACTTTTAGCGTAATGTTATCAAAACACAATAACAACAAGGGTAAATTGTTTACATAAACGATTATACAAATTTTAGTTATTTGCATGGTCTAATTCTTATTCCCTGATGTCTTGTTGGTACATAAGACAAATATCTATGTTCATATAGTTTAATATTGAAGTTTTAGTTTTTTTTCTATCTCGCATACGTAAATAGAAATATTGTGATTGTGCTTTATAAAAAAAGTATGTATGTACTCTGACCCCTAAAATTGAAATAGTGTAAATTTAAAAGAATTCATTTTCTCGAAAACGGTTCTAACAATTTCATGTCTCAGTATTTTTTTTTCAAAAACAATTAAAACAATTTTCTTTAAAATTAGTTCTTTGATGTATAAACTTGATGACCTTTTTGGCCTTTTCAAATTTCTTCTAAATTTTTCTAAATTTGATTAAATCAATTTCGATTACTTAAGATCAGCTCTAGAAAATTGCTATTTAATAAATAAATTATGTTGTCAAAAATATCATGCTATCGATTTCTTTCGGAATAATTCGATGGTTTTTTTTGTAAAAGAACTGCTAAATATCGATTTAGAAAATATGTAATATCTTGGAATAACATAAAAAGCCAAATTATTTTTAATTTTTAATAAAAATATTTTATATTGTGCAGTACAGTAAATAACTGTCAATTACGTTCCCTATACAGGGTGTTCCACCCCAATCGATTTCAAGGAAACTAAACGTTTAATCATTCTAAAAACTTGGTCACATACTAATGTCAACAGGGCCAACTCAGATAAGAGATAAATTGTGGCACTTCCGGTTATACCGGAAGTAACTATCAACTTTGTTATTTAAAAAAAAACTTATATATTCTTGCATTTTTAGATTCTACGACAAATTTTGAACAGTTTCGATGTATAATGTTTAATACCTAAGTTTACCCGTTTCTGATTTATTCAAGATTTTATGTCAAAATGACATTTGCTGGCCAACACAGAAGTATCAATATTAATACAGGGTAGTCAAACAAGGAAAGTAAAAATTTTATTGAAAAACTCGTCAAAAATTGATTTTTTTAAATAGAAACGCCTTATTTTTATAATCTTATCTCGTTTATCATAAAAAATAACAGTAACTTCATGTAAGGTAGTTTATTCCAAAGAACATGCGAAATATTTGCTTGTACGAGTAGATATCTTGATAAACAGAAACCTTCACCCAACAGTATTAAATAATTTATACAAAACTTTAAAAACATTTCTATACCACTTCATTCTATTCTGTAGCTGGCCTTGTTAACTGATACCTGTGTTTCTATTGATGAAATTGTAAAGTTGCGAATATTTCAAAAACTACAAATTTTTGGAATAAACTACCTTACATGAAGTCACTGTTATTTTTTATGATGAACGAGATAAGATTATAAAAATAGGGCGTTTCTATTTAAAAAAATCAATTTTTTCAATAAAATTTTTACCTTCCTTGTTTGACCACCCTATTTATCATAATGGCATGAAGAATCTGTTAAAGTAATTCTTGTTCTACAAAGAAGTCATCTCAAATTAAATAAGACGAGTTCCCGTATAGGTAAAATTGATACTTCTGTGTTGGCCTGCAAATATCATTTTTGACATAAAATCTTGAATAAGTCAGAAACGGCTAAACTTAGGTATAGAACATTATACATCGAAAATGTTTAAAATTTGTCGTAGAATCTAAAAACGCAAGAATATATAGGGTGTATTGATACGTTAATTGCTAGGTAGCAATTGCTGGTTCGTTTATATTTTTCTATTGCTAATTTTTTCGTGTTGTGTTGACTTTCTTGGTTATTAAAACTTCCGTAATTCGTTTGCTTGTATATTTGCACTATTTTACACTTATCTTCACTACATTTATTAATTTCATCTTAGAATTTAATATGCGCTACATGTTTGTTAACCGGTACTCTAGACGGACTATTATTGAATGCCCGATAAAACAGGGTAAGCAGTTTCACCCTTGATTTGCAAAAGATGCGCACGCAGTTCTGTCTGTAGTTTTCTTAACAGGGTGTTTATTTAAAATAACAAAGTTGATAGTTATTTCCGGTATAACCGCAAGTGCCACCATCTTAAAAATATTTCAGTTGAGTTGACCCTGTTGACATTAGCATGTGACAAAGTTTTCAGAATAATCAGACGTCTAGTTTCCGAGAAATTGATTGCGGTTATTCAACGTGGAACACCCTGTATATTACAGTTTTAAGCTTCTCAATATAATCCAGCTTTACTTTGGTAACCATTTGTTACACTTCATTACTTGTATGGTCACAAAATATTGCACTACTGGAACAATTACAAATTTACTTTACTCTTAAACCAAGAGGAGCGTATGTGTAACTGACAGAACTTTCAATGAAAGCCATTCCAAGTTTGGGGAATTAAAATGTTTTGAAATTTTTTAATATTGGGTCGACTATATTCTTTTTTTCTAATGGTTTTGTTGTATTTAAAATTTATTTTAAAAAATTTGCACATACGGTGTTCTTCCGTCGGGCGGCAGTATTGGGTATTTGAAATTTTTGTAAAGTTTTTTACACCGCTAATCTGTTCTGAAAAGCACCTTTCTTTTCAAAAAAAAAAACTGTGTATTTACTTTATTTAGTTATAATAGCATAAATCTAATGGTGCTATAGCATTCTTTGGCATTTCGATTTTTTTATTGAACGAATCATCCACATAACTCATCGCAATTTTGATGCTTTTTCACACTCCAGCACGCTTTAGTGCTAAAATATCTTTACATGAATCCGCAATCTTGTGGCTCCAGTTCTACGAAAAGAGTGCCCGGTATGTAACTTTTTTGCAATTTGCTTTGGAACACTGCCAATAGTGTGCTGGCCGGCATTAACGAAAATGCACTTTCCATGTCGGTATGTCAAAAAAAAAATAGTAGGCTTGTGTGCCAAGGACGACGAAGCGCTTGAGCTCTTTTCTCGGAAGGAAGGGTATTTTTTATTAAGCATAACTATCAAATTCTACAGTTTTTGGTGAAGTTTCGCATCTGTTTATTAGTAGGTGCTTCCACAGATCAGTGATAATTTCTACCGGAAGAATTAAAGAAATACAACTTGTGTATTCTGTACAACATGCAGAGCTTGAAGCTGTAGTCATCATCGGTTATGGTGAATATTCTTGTTGTTAAATATTTTGTTTGCCGCAATAGCGAATTTTCCCAAATTTTCTACATCATTTACGTTTGAGGAGAGATTTTCATCAGTGCGAGCGTCCAAAAGAAATCGTTCAACCACTTCTTTACTTAACCATTTTAAATTATCGTTTTTTTGTTCTGCCATGTATACAGTGTTTTGTCGTTTTACTAGTAGTAGTGGCATAGAAGTGAGTCGTAATTGTATTACAAACACCAAACGTATTGAGCATAGGTGAATGGCAGGTTCTAAGCAAAACTTTTTCCGATCAACTCCCTATATCATCGCCAAATTTCGCCTCTGATTATGAATTTTACCCTGCCATTGACCTTAAAAAATGCAAAGCCTCAGTCAATTGTTTTGAGTGTTTTATAACTCCTAATATCGTCAATAAATTATGTGAAGAGACGAATAGAAGGACTGAAATGTATTTTTTACATAACATAAACACAGTGACAGTATATGGCTTCCAAATATGTCAAATATGAGATGTATGTTTTCATTGCCCTTCATTTTGTTTTCAGCCCGAGTCAAAAGTTTTTAATAAGTCTATTATGAGTCGGAGCAGATACCTTCCTATACTTAAATTTATTTGGTACTTGTCAACCAAAACAGCAAAAAAAAATATTCCTATGAGCAGACTTCATATCCTAGGCACAGAAAATTTTTTGGTTTCTGAAAGAATTATCGTGCGCTTAGCTCTCAATGTTCTCAATGGTAGTCACGGAATTATTTTGGACAATTAGTACACTTTCGTGCGACTTTCGCAATTTTGACTCTCTCAAGGTACGTATTTGACTGAAACTATCTGAAGTAATCGTGGAGGTCCCGTTCAGTTAACTAAAATTCCTCTAGAAACGTTCCAATCATGCTACTACTTGTAAGATACAAAGACAAAAAAGATATGCACTTGTTGACAAGTAAACAGGTTGCAGAATTTTGTGAGAAATCTCTTTACATGGTAGGCGGGAAACTAGTTCATTAAAAAAAACTGTTCACATTGAATTTTATTATAAAAATATGGGCGTTCTGTTTATGCCGTCAATCAAAATTTGGAACTATGCAATTCATTACAAAAAATGTATACTTGGTTTGTAAAAGTGGGATTTCAATTAATTGTTCAGATGCTTCTGATCTTTAAAGTTTTGTACCAGGTGTCCAAATAAGCGAGGTAAGCGGTTGTATCTCGGAAACCGTTAAACGCAATGACTCGGGGTAAAAAATGTATAATAAAAGTGATACAGAAAAATTCTTAAAATGACCGTTAGAGGGCGTATTAGTCACGTCAAATGAAAATTTTCGATTACTTGCACTAGTAAGCTTAGCGAAATAAGTAAGCTAAATCAGTTCTGAAAACAACTTTAAAATTAAGGTCTTTTGTATCTCTTCAAATAAGGTGGTGGGGGTAAAATAAATATCGATTTAGAAAAAATGTAATATCTTGGAATAACATAAAAAGCCAAATTTAGTTTTGTTTTAGAGTATTTTTTTTGTATTATCAGATGCGTGAGAAGGAATCTACTTGTCGTTCTTACCACGTTCGCTAGATGGCGCATTAAAAAAATATACATATTTTGTGATTTTTTCAAAAATGTAAATACAACGTTATATATATAAAAAAAAATTAATAAAAAAAATTAAAAAAATTATTAAAAAAAAATAAATAAAAAAAAAAAAAAAAAATTATTATTATAATTTTTATTAAAATAATTTAAAAAAAAAAAATTTTAATAATTAAATGTTTTTTTTAGAAAAAAAAAAAAATTTTATATATATATATATATATATATATATATATTATACTGCTATTAAATAAAGAATTAACTGAATCGAATAGTGCAAACCGCAAGACTCTATCTTTTTTCTTGTCAGGGGTATTAACCGAAAACGTATCTATAGAGACTTGCACTGGCCTTTTGGCGTATAACGCTATTTCTTTTTGTTTAAGAAACGCTATTAACTTTTTAAATATGCAAATGACAACAATTTTTGTTCTGCCACTTTTTGAAATCACCGTATTTGCGCTCGTTCTTTGAAGTTAATAAATTTAAAGCTGCACTGCTGGCTTTTGCAATAATTTCTTTTGGAACATTCATTTTTGCTTTTGCAGAAAAAAATAATAAGATAAATAAACATTCATGTTTATTATAACGCTTCTATAGCTTATCACGTTTACGACAAATCATTGAGAATTTTTTGTAGTCGAATCTATTTACAAGTAAGAAACACATAAAATATAAAACAGTACACGCAAGTTTTACTGGCTTAATTATGTCCTCCATTTGCCAGTAAAAACCCTCTTACCATGCTGGTAATGTTATATAGTATTCTTAGTTGGAATCATTTTTTTATTACGAGTGTTGATACTTAAGTTTTGAAATAGACAAATAAAAACAAATATTTATTCTCCATTAAGATTAATTGCACTTTTGCATGCGTTTGAATCAATTGTCAAAGCACTTTTTTCAGTCCGATTGAGGTACCTCCAAAACATGTGATTTGAACGCATCAACTTCTTCTTCAGGCGTCGAAAAACGTTGACCTCGCAATTTATGTTTAATCTGCGGGAATAAAAAGAAATCATTGGGTGCCAAACAAGGACTGTACGGCGGATGACCCACCAATTCGATGTTTTGACTGCTCAAAAACGTTTTTGTTTGAGCTGATGTGTGAGAGCATTGTCGTGATAGAAAATTATTCGTGTTCTGCGATTGGTTTCTCTGATTTTTCTGCAAACTTCTGGCAAACAAATGCTGGTGTATCATTCAGAATTGACCGTTCTACGTTCCTCTAATGGAACAGTGGCGACATGTTCAGTTATTCCGAAAAATCAGGCGACCATTTGCGTTGTGCGCAAACTACTTTTGTTGGATTTGGCTAGTTTGGAAAGACCCATACAGTCAATTGTAGTTTAATTTTGGGTTCATATGCATAGATCCATGATTCGTCGCCAGTCACAATTTTATAGACGTCTTTTAAAGCACTGCGATTGAATTTTTTCAACATTTCTTTGCACCAATAGACACGAGCTTTTTTTTGAGCGATTGTCAATTTATGCGGTATCCAACGCGAACAAATCATTTTGACAGCCAAATGTTCATGCAATATTAAATGTATACGAGTGGAATTAATGTCCAAGTATGCCTCAATTTTATTTATGTCACATGACGATCTTTCAATTATCAGTTCACGCACAGCATCGATGTTTTCTAGCACAATAGCCGATTCTGGACGACCATCACAAAATTCATGCTGTAGCGACGTGCGACCTCGATTCGGAAAACCAGCACGGTGTCTCGAGATGGTGCTTTATCACCAAAAGTCAAAGCGAGTTGATCGGCACACTGCTGTTGGTTTAATCCTCGTCAAAAGTCATAGAAAATCATCACACGAAAATGATCGCGATTTAATTCCATTTTTTGACAAAAATGAATGTTTCAAGTATTTGTAAACAACTCAAATAGCACTCGTATGACAACACGTTCTGAGTACGTTTACCATTAAAAATGTCAAACTTTACGATGACAATGTCAGATTTGGTATCATATTCATATCAGTAACCCTCGTAGAACAAATTCAACAAAGAATCAGACTATTATTACATACAATAGGTTGTAAGTATGTTGTTATAACAGACGTAAGTGGGGGTATTAATCTATGAGGTTGTGTAGGAGGTGTCACCGTTCCTGGAGCAAATTTCCAATGCCGTTTCTTCGTTGTCCATATGACGAATTCTGTAAGATACATTCCAAGGAAAGGTATTATACTGCAAATGGGTTTTGAGTGAAAGCGCTGGATAATATCATTGTTGGGTCGACTTTCACAGCCCCAGAACTGACAACCGTATATCTATATTTGTCAATTATATACTTGTACAAGAAAACTATATTGACTAATAATAGTGACGAGTCTCTTACAATTAACCAATATCAACTCCTTTAACTTTAAATTAATTTCTCTGTGCTTCTTGGCAATATGAGTTCTTCACGTCTGGGAATGGGTTTGTTATGTAGGGTAACAAGTGGTTAAATTTGGTGCCTGGTTAATGTAAACGTATTGTGTGATGTTTTACTTTCATACATTTTGATTTGCCGTTTAATTAGCCACTGTTCTATTTGATTTAAATGGATTTGTAAAGATGATACTATTACCGAATATTCATTGCATGTGAGTATCACCATGTTATGAGCGAACGTACCAATTTCCGCTTGTTTAGTTGTTTGTAGGTTGTAAGTGAATAATAGGTACGACAAAGACCTTACTGCACTACCCTGAGGTATACCTGCATTGACGTCTTTAATTCAAGATACTTTCTTTTCTTGCTTAATTTTGGAGTGTTCTGTAGGTAAGGTATAACCGTAGCAGTATATAATACTAGTGTGATAATATTTTAAATTTTAAAAATAACCATTATGCCACATCCTGTCAAAGGCTTGTCGTAGTCTAAGAATACGACCAGTTTTGAATCTAGTTTAAATTATATTAGTTAAATGGTGGCATTGTTGAAATAGTTGAGTTTGGTTGTCAAATGGTGGGTAAGCAGCCCAAGCAGAGAATTTTCTTTAAAACTACGTAAGATTATGTTTTCAAGCAACTTTGATACTAATGGCAGTAGGCTGATAGAATGATAGGAAGTGATTTTAGTAGAAGGTATTCCAGGTTTATGTTTTTTAGCCATTTTATCTCGTGTTTAATTTCTTGAGAGCGAATTTTACGTATTGGTAGTGACAGTTTGAGTAAAAATTGTAGTTCTACTTCAATTTCTTCATCTCTATCGTCTATCAGTTTTTGCACATGAAACTTGGATCAAGTTTGAGTATTACAAAAATTTAACAGACAGACATAAGGTGAGGAACAGAAAAGCTTTTAAAGAGCATTAGTTAATCGACAGTTGTAATAAGTACAGGCAATCCATTGTAACTGTAGAAAAAGTTGCACGTCGCGCAGGTAAGGTGTTGGAGTAGGGACCCGGTTGTACACTCAAAGGTAAAATGATTTCGTAACTGTTGGTTATTCCAGCATGAAACACTGGCGGTATAAGATATCAGCGTAGGTACACCGTAGATATTTAAAATATTGCTTCACATTCATTTATTCAATTTAAATTTTTATATGATTATAATGACCGTCCTTTATAATGTGAAATATAACATTTTATCTTTTATCTTTCTAATTTTAATTTAATAACTACACTTCCGGGTCAAAATTCATATCATTGGAATGTAAAACTTTCTTTTAAAAATGACTAATTTAGAATACAAAAGCTTGGATGTACAAAACAAAATTAATTCTATTGTTAAGTAAATGTCTTTCTGATTGGTTAAAATTTAAATCTTAAATCCTCTGATTGGCTAACAAATTGTTAATATCTTTTGTTAACTAAAGATTATGCTTTACGCAACCGGGTAAAAATGAGTATTAGTTGAACATTATCAGTTTACTTGCATAGCTAGGTCTATATATTTAGTTTTAAATTAAGAAAATGTCAAAGTTAGGACAGGGAAAAGCTATTAGTGCTCAAACTCGCGAAGTAGTGTTTAAAGTTTTTCAATATTTTAAAAAATTGCCAACAATGAAGTGAACATCATAGATGCTTCTGAGGTTGAGTTAAAAAGCCATTTATCAGCGGCTACAGGTGTTTCACAGAGTATGCTTTACAAAATTATCAAGGAAGGGAATGACGCACCAAATGATCCTGAAGCTGAAGAGGACGCCAATGTTTTTAAATCTCCAAAAAGGAAGCGAAAGAAAAATTTCCAATTACTGACATACATGAAACAGAACTGCATCACATTAGGCGTATCATTTATAATTACCATAAAACAAACAACCAACGGGTAACTCTTAAGAATTTGTTACAAAAATTAAAAGAAGATTTAGATTATGTCGGTGGCAGGTCTTCACTACACAAAATTATTAAAAAATGGGGTTTAAATTTTCTTCGGCTGAAAATAATCGAAAATTATTACAAGAGAAGCCCGATATAAGACACTTAAGAATTGCTTTTTGAAAAAATTAAAATGTACCGCAATGACAATCGACCAATCATTTACATGGACGAAACTTACATCCATGGCAGCCATACAGTTTCAAAATCGTGGACCGACAAAACAAGAAATGGTTTATTTGGTAATATTTCTAAGGGACAACGATTAATTATGTTGCATGCAGGAGGGGATAGTCATGGTTTTGTGAAGAATGCACTATTAATTTTAAATCTGGAACCAAATCAGGAGATTATCATCATGAGATGAATTTCAATAATTACGAAAAATGGCTCACCGAAAAGCTGATACCAAATTTGCCAGAAAAATCGGTGTTAGTGATTGACAACGCGCCATACCATAATGTCCAAATAAATCCAGCGCCCAATTCAAACAGCAGAAAACAAGTGATGATTGACTGGTTAACGCAAAACGATATTCCCGCATCATTGGATTTGACTAAAGCTGAACTTTATTTTTAATAAAAAACAACAAAAACAAACTTAAAAATTCAAAATAGACACAATAATGCAGGCAGCTGGTCATACTGTGTTAAGATTACCCCTTATCACCCCGAACTTAACCCAATCGAGATGATTTGGGCTACCGTAAAAATTTTGTAGCATCCCACAATGTAACTTTTAAGTTAGAAGATGCGAAAAAATTAGCGGAAGAAAAATTTGCCTCCATTACGGTAGAAGATTGGAACAAGGTGTGCGCTAACGTCAAGAAACTGGAAGACGAATATTACGAAAACGAAGTTTTTATGGACTTTGTTACAGAATCGTTAATTATTAATGTTGGAATTGAAACTGATAGTGATGATTTCGGGTTCAGTTGCAGCTCAGATGACGATTCTAATACTGCGTCGTTGTTACCCTGAATTGCCGCAAATTTAATTGTGTTCATTAAATATTTCTATTTTTTATTCGTTCAAAATTAGTATAAACTTAATGATTTATAGTTTAGGTATTCAAATCCAAAATAAAAGATCGCTCTGTATTTATTTTATTTATTATTGTATTTATTTGTTTATTTGTATTTACCTAATTATTATTATTGTAAAAGCATAATTTGTTAATAAAATGCTTGAATTTTTTGTATATTGTGTACCTACTAACCAGAAAAGTAATAAATTATTGGTGTAATAATTAATATTTATCTTGCACCAATTTGTATTATATGCTAGTAATACCTACTTCTGCCCGGAGTGTACTATTGTCTGGTCACGCCTTGAAATTCTATAAACAGCTACATTTTTCCTGCGCGAGATTTCTTAAGTTACAATGGATTGCCTGTATATGTATGTACATTGAAATTGGAAAAAATTGAAAATATTGGAGTCAGAGTGTTTTTTCAGTTATTTCAAAAATTAAAAAAATAAATTGCCTATTAGAATAAATTTTAGAAATATACGCATTAAGAAATGGTAAAATCGATAGACGTTTTGGTTACAGACATTGATATTTCATTTACCAACAAACAATCAGGTAATTGAATAATAAGTACTAGAAATGAAAGGAACGTTATAAAACCAAAGAGATTTGATACTTAATAATATTTTCAATTCAATGTTGATAAGTTGGAAAATTATTATAGGTCCCGTCAAAGTTGCTTATCACCGTATTCTCACAAAAACAATATGCTACTTTAGTTCCCAACTAGACAGAAGGACTTTTGCTAAAATTGAATTTGTGTAAACTTCTCTTTAAAATTAACTGTAGTTCGTTCAAATCACAATAAGAGTGTTATTATCACATCACCTTTTGCTGAATATAAGTTTTCCCCAAATTCCTCAATTTCCAATTTCATTTCACCTTTCCAGTATGTATTCAGTAGAGCCATGGTACTTTCCTTATTAAATTCAGACCATATTAAATTCGGAATACCCGATTTTATAATGTAGTATAGTTTTGGAAATGCCTGAGATTTTGTTTCTATTTTTGAGGAGAATTATGGGTTTACAATTGTGTAGTATTTTGATATCTCTTTCATATGCAATTTGCCAGTATTTGAAACTTCTTTCAACTGTATTTAATTGGTTAAAAAAATGAGTTTTGTTGAATAATAAAAAATATTTTTCTGAAAAAATCTCCAGTCAAATTTTTCAAATAACTTAAATAGTCATAAAGAGAATAAAATACCATCAAAATTAGGGATGACTCAACCCCGTTTTCGTGGTCTATTTCTAAACTACTGTGGTCTAAATTTGAGTCTAATGGTCGTCGTAATTGAATTCCTTCTTAACGTTTCATTAACGCGTGGTCATCTTCTTCAGAGGTTTTTTCGTCTCCAATATTGGACGTAGATTGATGAGGTCTGATTCGTAGATTGTGTGTTTAAAGGAGGCGGGGCTTGGATCGCGCTGATGAAATCCAGTTTTTCGTGAAATGCTTTTTAGGTGTTCTTGAGAATTGGATTCCAGACCTTGTTAAGTCTCAAGGTTTTTCTGTTGTACATAGTTTTCTAGATGTTTATACATGTCGACAACTTCCCTAACTAATCTGTTTTAATAACCGTTACCTACTGCTAGCCACTTGGATCTTTTGAAGAGTATCTTCTGATGCTAAGCGCCTGTTTGCCTACCGCTACCGTTCGATCTCTTTTTAGTGTGCCTGTTAGCCTGAAAGGCAGTTTTCAAGTGTTCTGCCTGAAGATTTTCTTTTTAGAAATCATTTGACTTTGTTCATTCAGAATCTTGGTTATTCCATTCTTTTGGCCTAGTTGATGGTTCTATAAAGCATAAGGGTACCTGTCTGTGTGTGCAGGTTTTCTGAACACTGTGTGACCTAGTTTGTTTTCTCGTTTTTTTCTTCGACACTTAAACAGCCAAGAACCTACTATCCAATTTACTATGGTGACAAAAAGATGAACAACAACTGGCCTTCTTGGATGTACTAGCGCAAAAACAAGAAAACAAACTAAGTCACACAATGTACAGAAAACTAAACACACAGACAGATATCTACATGCTTTATTGAACCATCATCAAGGCCAAAAGTATAGAATAATCAAAACCCTGTCAGACGTGTAAACCAGAGAATCCTTAGACCAAACTCAAACACCTGAAAACTGCCTTTGAGGCTAACGGGTAAACTAAGAAGATAATTGAGAGATTAATGTGGTCCAAAAGATTAAGAGTACCGTGATCCGAGAGTCGATTCACTGGCGCCCACACATATCTTCCATACATATCTAAAGTCAAACTGCATAGAAAATATTCTAAAAAGGCACAACATCAAAACTATCTTCAAACAAGCCAAAAAGGTTCAGCAGACCATCAAATCAACAAAAGACAAAAGAGATCTTTTTTAGCAGCCGGAGTTTACCATATAGCCTGATCAAGTGGCAATGTATACATTGAAACCACCAAGAGGTTGATTGAAACTAGGTTTAAAGAACATTGAGCAAACTGTCGTCTGTCGCTTAGCAATGAGGATCACAAAATACTCTTTGAAAACTCCAAGCTACTAGCAGCGGCTAACGGTTATCATAACAAATTAGTTAGGAAACCCATTGAGAACCATAACTATCCCTAAAATTTCAGCAAAACGGAAGAAACTCTTAGGTTTTACCAGATCTGGAATCCAATCCTTAAGAACACCCAAACGCCACCTCACAAAAAACCATGATTTATCCTACGCGATGGATGCCTCGCCTCCTTTGAACCAGTATAAATGTAACCTGCGAAACCGACATCATCGTGCATGCTTTAAGGCAAAAGCAAATGCGAAAATACGCTTTATTAATTATTAAAATAGCAAGTTAAATAGATATAAGATGCTGGAATTGTCGAAGAGCGAAGAATCAATTCTGGAAGAGAGCAATCATTTAAAAACCATTTCACAAGCTACTGGAAACTACAGATCACCTGATAGAAAAGATACAGACTACGAAATATCAATGTCAAAAAAAAGGAAAGTAAAAACGAAAAAATTTGGAAGAAGAAGGCATAGAGCAGAAGAAAATAAGCGGCTTGAGAACTATCACTTAGAGGAAACAAAAGACGATATTCAAATTCCGATATTTGGAAGAAGCGGAGATATGGGCGCAGGGGGAAGAAATAAACAAGATCAGACTGCCACAATAATAGAAAATGGCAGTAAAAAGTAAAGAGGGCATTTGCATTTTTCGGCTGACAGTGACGATTTCAGGAAGACAATTAAAATCTTGCACGCGTTTCAAACTAAGAGATTACGTATGTGCTTGAAGATAAAAAACCATTAAAAGTTGTAGTAAGGAATGTACCAGATTACTTTACTGAAGAAGCAAAAAAAGATTTAGAAGCACAAGGATTAAAATTAGAGTCAGTTATAAGGATGATGAAAAATAAGAACAAAGCGTACACAGAAATCAGAAAAACGTTGTGGGTAAAAAACTGTTTAAATGTAAGGAAGTTGTGGGGCTATGTGTTAAGACGGAATCCAAACACAAGGGATTAAAAAAATACAATGCTGCAGGTGTCAAATGTACGGTCACGTTAGAGCTAGATGCACTTTCTGACTAAAAAATGAGTGTAAGATGTAAAGGAATGTCAGATAAATGTGCCAACTGTGGAGGAGACCACCTGTCTTTCATCAAATCGTGTCTTGAGAATCCACAGAACGTGTATCACAAACATTACATGGAAAAGTTCAACAGTCCGGAAAAATATAACAGTACAGTTTCAGAAGGCTTATCCTATGCAAGTATAAGCTTGCAAGACTCTTTGAACAAAAAAGCGGAAAAGGGTGTGGAGAAAAAAATCGAAAAAATACTGGAGCGTTTACTACCTAAACTAATCAGAAACCTAAATGGATAAACAAGCAAATTGCAATAAACATTACAAGATGATAAATGTCATATAAAATGGTTTCAAATTAAAAAAAAAGGTGAACTTTTGATTTATCTTCAAGAATATGACATTCCAATTCTATTAGTGAAAGAGTTTCTATATTAAAGGCTAAAAAATATGTAAAGGAGACAGAGTAGAAAGAGTAGGAGGAGATGT
Source organism: Abscondita cerata (assembly GCA_030710515.1). Taxonomy (NCBI): domain Eukaryota; kingdom Metazoa; phylum Arthropoda; class Insecta; order Coleoptera; family Lampyridae; genus Abscondita; species Abscondita cerata. Next base: position 194,219 of record JALBCR010000881.1, on the reverse strand, counting down.
CGCGATAATAATAACAATGTATTAGAAAAACTAAGGAAGCTAGGAAATAAGATTTCTTATTACGCTAGCAAATTTTTTTAATAATAATAATAATAATATGATTTATTGTCCAACTGCTACTTTTTTTTTTAAAGGAAGAGTAAGAAATGAAGTTCTTATCAGACTGAAGAATCTTATGAAAGATCAGTTTAATAGTGCAAACTAGAAAAAACAAAGAAAGATGAAAAACACTTCATCAATCTACATCCAACATCGGAAATGGAAGGACCTCTGAAAAAGCTGACCACTTGCGTTATTAATACGATAAGAAGAATTTGGATCACACTAGGTCACTAAACTTTTAGCGGTTTTTAAATTTTTACTTCGATAAAGCCCCTTACAGTAGTGAGCAAGACGTTGGCAGCTCGGTTTATATTTTGACACGGTCCAATCATGGCATCATGAAGCTTTATCTATTATTTTGAAAATAATATCATTTTTGAGCAATTAGCGGATTTTTTTTCAACAATATGAGTTAGAAAACAAAATAAATTTTCTATAATATTTTTTGTTCACATTCATATACTATTACATTGTAACTTTTGTGTTCTACTTTTATTAATTGTTTTCTTTTTTTTTTTACTTTTTTTGCAGTCGAAACAAAATATTAATTTTGATTTACTCTTAGGTATATTTTATAGTATATTTTTATAATTAACTACGCCGTGAATTGCGTCACGTAAACATTTTCCCTTCTGCGCAAGCACGCTTAGAGGAGAATGGTCGAATTCCGCGCACTTAAGAGAAAAAAATCATATTTCTGTTACTTGCTAATCTAACAAGCTAAAATACATGGTACCCACTTTCCACCTTGTTTCCTTAACATAAGATACAAAAAATGCATAAATTCAAGTTTTAAGTAGATTTAATTCAATATTTAAAAAGTGCATTTGCGCGAAATTACCCTCCGAAGGGGCAATTCCGTTAATGGAAAAAATAATGTGAAAAAAGTTATTATAAAACGTATGTACCTAATTTGTAAACAATATAGGTACCTACTATAATTCTCATTCATACTAATTAAACACAAAAATCACAAATATAATTTGTGGGTGAATTGCGACCACTACACTCGGCATGCGTCCATTCTGAGCACTTAACGCAACGATACCACAGTTCATTATCTCTGCCAAACTCCCCACAGATACTTCATATATCTTTTGGATTTAACGGATCGATATCGTCGAGTTCATCGTCATCACACAACAGATTTTGATCAACCTCGTTTTCACTACTAGAGTCTTCAGAATCAATAAGCTTCCTAACAACGTGCATTCTTGCAGATGTGTTTTTAGACTTCTTCACCTTTCCTTTCTGCAATATTTCAGCTTTTTTGTCTGCAAAAGTCTTTTTCTTACGTTCGTTTTCTTCTAGTACAGTCTTCATGGGGCTACTTGTAATAATTTCAGAATGCTTCTTTCTGGTACTTTTGGAAGCTTTTGAAGTCGCTGGCTGAGGGATTGTTGACAGAGCTTCAAAAGTGATCAATTTATCAGGTATTTTTTGTGATTGGTTTTCGAATGAATTAGGTGGTACTAAGGTTTTTGAACAACTAGGTTGAGGTTAAGAGTGTGATGAAGAGCTGAAAGGATTCGTTATCGCCGCTGAACCACGAGCTATATCTTTTCTTGAAATGTGTTGTTGAATTATCGGATCTTGATTTGGTTGAAAATTCTCAGCGTCTTCTATTGGCCTAAAATGTTGAGCTGGAGCAAAATCTTCTTTACTAAACTTATCAGGGTTATAGGGGCATATTCCAGCCGTCTTAAATCCCGATACAGCCTTTTCTATAGTAGCAGTTTGGATATAAGCCATATTAAACAATTCAGCCAATTCGTAATGGGTGATTTTTTATGAACATTGGATCTTAGATACATATCGCATTGTTTATTGTATGCCAATTTTAACGGTCCATAAAACGTTAAATCTAATGGTTGTAGTTTATGTGATGTGTGCGGGGAATGGACACCATCACTATACCATGATCTTTGCAATAATTGTACACATTGAGAGAAATATGGGAAACATGATTGTCAAGGACTAATAAAACGGGATCTTCTTTTGATGATTTGATGCACTGCTGAAAATGCTTAATCCAATCTAAGAATAAATCGCCGTTAATCCACCCATTTTTGAACATGAATATATGGCACCTGCAGGTCCACCTTTTCTAACTGAGGTGAATGTCTTTGTCTCGGAAATATAAACATGGGTGGAATATATGTTCCTGAGGCGCTAAATGCACAAACTATAGTGACGTTTTTGCCACGTTCCCATGAAATGACCGACCCCACTTGTTTTTGTCCTTTAGGACTCAAAATTTTGATAGGTTTTTGTACTGTGCTGATGCCGGTCTCGTCCACATTATAAATGTTATTTTCGGAAAAACGGTATTTTTCTAGAACATCTCCCAAATTTTTAAAATATCTTTGAACTTCTTCTTCATTAAAGGCAACAATCCTGCTCACACTTGTTCCTTCTGGTTTTCTCAGAGATATTACGGGGTTTCGTTTATAAACAATTGAAACCAATCTTTTCCGGCAGCTTTCTTATCTTCGTTGAAACGATGTGTGATATTATTTTGAGATGCATATTTGAAGACCACTTCACGTAAGGTTGTTGGGGTTATTCCATAAAACATATTTGATAATTTGATAATATGGTTTGCCAATTGCTTTTCTACTGCAGGCGGAAAAGTAGGTTTGCGTCCGAAATTTGGAAAAGGCTTGCACCTTCTTTTAATTTATCCCTCAAAGTGGATTCAGGAATATCATAAACTCTTGCTGTGCTTCTGATGGGATGTCCTCGTCCAATTTCAGCAATTGCAGCTTCTAGTTGATCCACAGTCCACCTCCGCTTATTAGTTTTTCGCCTGTACACTTTAGGCATCTCTACAAGAAAAATTAGTGGAAAATATTATGGGGGTAATTTCGCGCAGCGCGGAATTACCCGTCCTAATCTGCGCGGAATTACACCTCGCGCATGATTACGTATTGTTTTTAAAAATTATATTTTATTTTGAAATTTTGAATCATTCAAAAACAAGAAATGATAGATCAAACCACACGCTATCACATACATACAATGGAAATTACTGTATTTTATTAGGTAATTATCTTACCGATAACAGGTTATTTCACTATGTAGTAACAAAACATGTGCTTCGCGAATAACACTATTACCAACTTACCAGATTACAGTACACGTTAATCATATGTTAGAGTAATTTATATTTACAACGCTAGATGGCATGTTAGGTATAAGAACTCAGTTTACACACATTTTCATTGTCTATGACATATGCGCGGAATTAACCGCTGCGCGGAATTCGACCATTCTCCCCTAATCGCAAACGCCATTCTGTTCATTGACCTACACAAGTAACAATGTGGACTTTAAGTATTAATCTTTCTTATAACTTTACCTAAAGCCTAAAAACTGTTTTAGTGTTTATTTTAATTTAGGGTCTTCTCTTTTTTATTACCTCGTCTTTGTCTTAACCTTCCTTCGTCTTACAAATACTCAGTATGTCGTTGCTACTGGTTATCTCATGCAGGTTTTGTAGAACCAAAGATGATTCAAGAATATCTTCCTCGTGAATTAACTAGTTTTAAATATTTTAGAAAGTAAACCTTCATTTCAATTAAAATTTAATTAACTATTTTATGTATTCTACTGTAAATTTGGATCCAAATCTAATATACCCCATGTTATAATATTTAGTTAACTTTATAATTAAAACTGCAATCACGTATCTACATTTTTTAAGTTTATTTTAGATTTTATGATTTACATGTTGAACCCATATTTTTTTAACTTAAACGTTTGATTTTATAATAAATCTGTTTCCAAAATGTACTCTCTACTGCTGGCTATTTTACATTGCGTCCAAATTTAATTAAAATATTAAAATTCTTATAAATAACATTAATTCAGCGTGAATGTTGATCAAATAAAAGGATAAGGTTTGTTTTACATCTTATCTCGGTAAGTCTCATAATATGAAAAATTTGAAGACCCCGACACCGTTACAATACATATTTAAGTAAACTAAGAAAAAATTATTATTTTAATAAATAGCATTTTATTCAATGTACACATAAATTGAAAATGACATCATGTTTCATCATTTTTATCCTTCATCTCAATGAACTAAACGAAATTAAATAAAAGCGCTTAGAATTTGATTTCTTTTGTGTCCATTGAGCTCTCATCTCTTCCGAATTAACTTTTATTTTTATCTGAAGTTATTTCGGTCTTCTTGAGTTTCTCTGCTTATCGACTTCTTAAATATCGTAAACATCTACCGGATTTAAAATACTTTTTGTCTATTGTATATATTCGGTATTTCATTCTAAATTTCACTTTATGTTTCGTGCTGCAATCAATACGATCCGTACATTCCATTTTCTATTTATATCTTTTGTATTTTTTGAATCTATTATTCTCTTTATATATCTTATACTATCTAAAAGCGGTTTGACACAAAAATTCGTTATACTTATTTTTATTTAGATCTTTATTACACTTGGCATTGTTATATCTTTAATCAAAAATAGGTTCCTGTTGACTTCCAACTGTTGAGGCAGCGCTTACTTTAAAGATATACGCACACTTATCGGCAGCGGTTTGACCATTTTAAATAAAAAATGTTTATCGTAGCTTACATTATACACCCTCTACTTGAATTTAGTTATAAACCACTCCTTATGAGTTAGTTTTTTCTTATTCTTTCTACTTATAATTTTATATTCGATTTTGTAACATTGCAGTTGTTTTGATAATTTTTTTGAAAATACAAATTCTCACCAATTTAAAAGCAGTTATTTAACTTGTTGCGTTTGTTTCAATCGTTTTAGCTGACGCAAGGGGGGCAAACTTTGCAATATAACTTCTGTAAAATACAGAATTTTGGGGCACAGTTTCAGTTTAGTTGCTCTGGGAGCTCTTTTTAATGGTTTATTCTAATATGGACTTTGTGAAACGTTTCAATTTGTTCAAAACAAGGACCGGCTGTTTATTGAGGTATTTATTGAAATCTATACATTGTATTTGATATTACACTTTATTATGTTCAAAATCAACAAGATGAACATATTTTCTTTTAAAATTGTAATCTTTCTTTTCGTTAAGAGTTTAGTTTCGAAAGGTATAAAAGCAATTTTTCTTAAAGTCCTCAACTCTAAGGTTCTCTAAAGTCTAAATAGTTTTTATTTTTTTAATGAAAACTTAAGAATTAATAGGTATATATCTATTTATAGTGAAAGTGTACACAAACGAATGCCATAAATAAGCTTTCAAGATTCGCGTTTTTGTGCCTCTAAAATTCACCCTTCACAATATGATCAGGGTGTGGAAGTTAAATTTCGCTAATATTCGATGTTAAATTTCTGTAAGAGGAGCTAAGTTACTAAAGCAGGGCTTATTATCGACAGGGTGTGCCGCGTGTACAAACCGTAAGTTACACTTTTGTTAAGCTTGCCACTCCCAGTTTACATCATCCAAAATTTCCTTATAAATAATTTCTACGATCTTATGGTGTAATTTAAACTTATTCTCTAAATTTATATGATGATCGTTTGTAGAAGTTACGATAAAAGTACATCAAGTTGATCATTAAAAATAGTTTTTGATTTTATTGTGCAGCAAACTTGTGTACTTGTAAGCCCAAGATTGCGCGATGTCGTTTATTACAAGCTTTTACAAATACTCTGTATTGCTTCTATCTGCTCTGGTAACTAAGTAGGGATTACTCTGTTTACGTTGTTAGTTTCGAAAAACTATTTTAGGTTTTCTTAGTTGAATTCATTTTAACAACTTTGTTGTTATTTAAATTACTATTAATAACTTTCAAAGCAATGTACAATAATATTTATTTACGTATATGTAAGATTAATGTAATTCCCCAGTAAATTGTAAAGATTTTACACAAGTTTATGAACTCGGCAATCACGTATAAGGTATTACTTACTTTCAAAATAAATTTTGCTTATGAAAGAAGTAATTAAATACAGCAGTTGAACAAATAAGGTTACAGTCACCGAAGCAAGAGCAAATCGATTAAAATATTTAATTTTGTTCTAAAATGTAAAATAATTTGGTAACATTATTAGTAAAAATTATACCAAATTAAATAATTCATTTTAATTTTTAGTTTGATATGTTGGGCATGTATTTTAATGGCTAAACTATCATTATCAGCAGGATTTGAACGCATATTTCAAGACAACACTAATCCCCAAGACATCTTTGTAAACTCTGACAATGTCTCAATGTCGTTACAAAAAAAATGTTCCAACTTACATCAGCAAGCTTGTCAAAATCTGTGTTACGGAAACTTACTTTTTTTGGAAAGGAGACTTCTTCAAAACAGAGTGGCAATGAGATGTCCACTGGGTCCAGTAATAGCCAATCTCTTCATGGAGAATTTTAAAAATAAAACCATCCAGATAGCGGAATACTGGCCAGTAACATGGTTGCGGTATATAGTGATACCTTTGTTGTTTGGAAACATAGTATAGTGGAGCTTAACCAATTTCTTTGACACCTAAACAGTCAACACCCCAGTATTCAGTTTACCATAGAGATAGTAGAACAAAAAAACAAGCTAGCCACAATGTACCAAAAACTTAGGCATACAAACATTTATCTCCATGTGTTATCGAACCACCACCCAGGTTCTTGCGGCAAGGTATACATATTGCTGTGAATCATAATAGTGAAATCGAAATTCTTAAAATTTATCGTTTTATTTAAATAAAAATAAGATTGGTGACCGTTATTGAAGTACACTCATGAAAATTAAAACTTGGACACCACAATTTCTGTAAACAAAAGTTTGCTCATTGTGAAGCGGGCTTAAGGGTATTATTTACAATTCTAACAGCAGGTAGTCTCAGCAGGGATTATCTTATAGAAGGAAGGTAGAATGAATCATTACACTAAGCACGTTTTAGAATATAGGTAATTTACGTTGCTTACTTAATTTTTTTCTTTAAAGAATATATTTGAAGGTATCGCTAATTAAACACTATAGCTCGATTAATTATCGAATTAAAATTTTGTTTAGGAAATGTTTACAAAATAAAATTAGAAATAATTTTGATTTAAAAAACGTCTACAAGCAATAACTTTTAAATTAAATCAAAAAACTAAACATGGTTATTTGGGTTGACTGATTATTACTTATTTTTAAATAAATCTAACCTACTAATTATTGTAAGTTATTAAAAAAAATCAAAAATATTTAGTCCTTACAAAATGTATATTTTATGACGTTTCATTCCGAAACAATCCGCGCTTTCAAATCAGCACCGAGATGAGGTGGCATTTTCACAACACTTGAAATTTTAAACTAAAATGGAATTTACATTTCTTACTTTATTTATTGGTTCACACTACCCCTTCTCAAACAGTAGGTAATTGTTTATTTATTACATACTTCTAATGATCAATGTAACAACCCTTAGAGCAATATGACTCAAAGGAAGTAAATTAAACAAGCAAGGACATTCTATTGTTATTGAAACTTTTTCATAAAGTAAAAGCCATTTCCTTATAATGCTAATGGACAGGATTTTCTTTTAAGTATTAAGATTACAATAGAGGACTTATAAACTTTCGAAAATATCTAATTATAAATATTTACACTGCAATTGCGCTTTTTCTTAATAATTTCTTAGCAATAACATACACGTTCTTGGTTTTAAGTTGTCATAAATTTGATATGATATAAATTTGTGTTTCTAATATTACATCACAAACTAATCTTTATTCGCCAAAAAATTGTTGCTTAAGTTGTAAAGCTTCGTACACACCTGAACAACAAACCGAGCAACAAACATAACAACGAACCGAAAGTCAAACAGAACGACAAACGATCTTTTATGATTTCCACAATCCGAACAACAAACGGAACGTTTGTGCTGTTCCCATAATTATTTTCAGTAGTTTTCAGTTCATATATATTTATTATTGAAAGAGAAAATTGCGGAAAACAAGAAGATAGTGCCAACCAAATTTTTACGCACAAAGAAGAGTAAAAATTATAATTTACTTCGCTTTTTTTATTTTGAAAATTTCCCGCCCAAATGATGCTAATAGGGACATCATTTTTTCTTGCATTCTTAAACACTGATTAATTTAAAACATTTTTCTTCTGTCAACTCCATAATATTACCTAAAACACAACAAACCCACAAAAGGGAGGACAAAAAATAAATAATTTAATTCTCCCGCATAAGTTTGTTCGCCGTTTTGTTTAGATTCGTCCAAACCTGCAAACGCATTCGCGCGCATTTTCTTTGATGTCGGAGAAAAAACCGACAAGTTGCGGGAACGCCGCAAACCGTTCGTGGAACAATCAGGACTTGCGAATCTGTTCTAAAATTCGTACGTAGCACCGTCCAAATTAATGTTCCGATTGCCGTTCGGTTCGTTGTTCTGTTTGTTCCTCGGTTTGTTGTTCAGGTGTGTACGAAGCTTTACAATAAGCATATTAATATGAACTATATCTTATGAAAGGAGAGTTATGTAACTATAATTAACGACTTAACGTTACGTTAGTAGATTCCATTTACTATTTACACATATTTTCTTGGAACATTCGATAATTAACTATCGGGATATGATGACCCTATACTTCGCAGGTTGTGCGCAACTGGATACAAGCAAATAACTTGGAGCTGTTACCCTGGCCAGCAAAAGCCCAGATTTTAACATTATCGAAAATGTTTGGGCTCGAATACTTGCTGTTATCCGAAGACAACAAGGGCCAAATTTTATACCAGTAAACCGTAATGCACTAATTGCAGCCATTGATACCGCATGGAAAACGATTAATATTAATTATATTGATACCTTGATAGCGTCAATGAGCAGACGCCTCCAAGAATGTATCAATAATAATGGAGGTCACACCCATTATTGATTTCTTATATTTATTTATATAGTAATACCTTTATTTAAAAAAAAAAGTTTTCATTTAATTTTAAACTATAACTTGGTATCTTAATTATAATTATGTAATAAATTCTTGTCAAAAACTAAATATATACGTTGACAATAAGAATTGCCTTAGTTTTTATTTTCACTTTTTATATTAACTACAGAAAAAAAAGAAACGTCAATATTATGAATAGAGAGTTTAATGATTTTTTTTAATAACTTACAATAATTAGTAGGTTAGATTTATTAAAAATAAGTAATAATCAGTCAACCCAAATAACCATGTTTAGTTTTTGATTTAATTTAAAAGTTATTGCTTGTAGACGTTTTTTAAATCAAAATTATTTCTAATTTTATTTTGTAAACATTTCTTAAACAAAATTTTGATTCGATAATTAATCGAGCTATGGTGTTTAATTAGCGATACCTTCAAATATATTCTTTAAAGAAAAAATTAAGCAAGCAACGTAAATTACCTATTTTCTAAAACGTGCTTAGTGTAATGATTCATTCTACAGTCCTTCTATAAGATAACCCCTGCTGAGACTACGTGCTGTTAGAATTGTAAATGATACCCTTAAGTCCGCTTCACAATGTGCAAACTTTTGTTTACAGAAATTGTGGTGTCCAAGATTTAAATTTCATGAATGTACATACATGTTCATCAGGCATCCTGAAACTTCTGTACGGGTGGGCCATTTTCGACACTTTTAAAGGGAAACTCCTTCACCCAATTAAGATAGGCAAAAACTGATGTCGATTTCTGAGCCTTATTTTTAATAAGAAACACAATGGCAAAAACCGCATGGCGATATCCATTGTAGTGTCGAAGATACAGGGTGATTTTTGAATATCTGCATTTTAGAAAAATGTCTGTAAATTGTTTCCTGTTGCAGTTTTTCAATTTTTGCAAAAACATTGCTGCAGCACTTTTACGTAGACTCCAACGCCGTTTTCGAAATGAGTATACGGGGTCACGTCAAAAAGTAATCGTACCAAACTTAATTTTTTTTTAAATAGAACGCCCTGTATATTTTTATCTATTTTATTTCTCTCACAAATACCCATTTGAAAATTTCCAACAGGAAACAATTTACAGACATTTTTCTAAAATGCAGATATTCGAAAATCACCTTGTATCTCCGACACTACAATGGATATCGCCATACGGTTTTCGCCATTGTGTTTCTCTTCAAAAATAAGCCTCAGACACCGACATCAGTTTTTGCCTATCTCAATTAGATGAAAGGAGTTTCTCTTTAAAAGTGTGGAAAATGGCCCACCCTGTACAGAAGTTATAGAAAAGCTTGGACAAAAACGGTTAGAGGAGTCGCTAATTATTAATGTTGAGACCACGTCGGGTCGTTAAAAAAAATTAAAGAGGGTTACCTACCTTCCGAAAAGTTGTATCGATGTGCGACATAAAGTAAAGTCGGGTTATGTTTCCGAATAACAACAATGACAATGCAGAGGCATTTTAAATAACTAAAATTATTAATAATAGGTGAAGTTAAACAACAATAAGCTCGAACCGACTATTAATAAAAAAAATATATGTACGAACCTGAAGAATTAATACATGGTTACTAGGCACTTTAGTGAATCGATGTAAAATTTAGGACTAACACATCCATAAGGAAAACAAAGTCTTCTGATAGTGGGATACCATAGAAAACACTTGTAAACATCTTATTCGCGCAGACGCAAATGTGAAGGAGGACTAATGAACAAAAAAAATTATGTTACTATTTTCAATTGAGTTTCTATTCTGAGTATATGAAATGAGGTGCTAGCTGTCTATAATTTAATCAAAATAAAAATTAAACAATACATTCTTTAAGTTATTGAGCGTGAAAAATTTTAATGTCAGTGTTCAAGTATTTTAACAGGTATTTCAGCACTACACCTTACTTATGTGTTGGTACTAATGTAGAATTGAATTAAAATAGTTAATACGTCTTATTTTGTTACATTTCAAATTTGATTTTGGGAAATTTTTATTCGTATCGTTCTGTGATGTGTTGTTTACGTATGAATGTTGGGTTGCCTAAGCATCTTTATCGAAACGTCGGACCGTTCTGGAGTTATTCCAAATATACAATATTTTTTTGAAAAGTTTGACGCCCTCTAGCGCCCTTATGGTGCACTTTTGGTTAAAGGTAAATTGATGTCAAACGGTCTATTTTGAGCCAGAGAACCTCTGGTAGTGCCATGTACACACCTTTCAGTAACACCCTGTATACTACTTCAAAGTTCAACTACTTTCACTGAAACTGTTTGCAAATCCAAATAATCGCAATAAAACGAAGATACAATGCAAAATCTAAACTTTCCCTAAAAAGTGTGCGCGTTATAAGAATAATTTTGCGTCCGCATCCTATAACAATTTATTCGATACAATTTATTTTCTCAATAACATTTTTCTGTCGAAAAGCTTATCATTTTGAACTGACTCCGCAACCTCATCGAATACTTCTTTAAATCTTTATATATATTATATTAGAATTTGACTATTGGATGTGGTACAAAAATGAAAATTTAAAATCTTATTTGTATAATCAATTTGCAAAAGTAGGTTAATACATTTTCGTCTAAAGATTTTTATAATATTGAAGTGAACCTCGGAAAGTGTTTGATTGATGCCTCAACTTACCTTTTCATCAATAATTTAGAAATTCGATATCGAAACAGACGTTTATTTTCTGTTATAATTACAAAGATAACAAACATTCGAATAAGCCTCGAGTTGAAAAGATTTTGGCACGGAATTGTACAAATTACACATTTGGGAGATAAAAATCAAATCTGGTGATAAATTTCGACTTGTTGTTTACAATCAGTGTGAATTTGCTCATGCCGAAAATTGAAGTTTAATGAGTTCAACGATCTTTTACCAAGTAATTTTTTTTTGAGCTAAATTAATACAAATTATTTCGAATAAAATTCAATTTTAATTGCAACCTTCGTATAAAGGTATGCAACGAAGGATTTAAAAAATTATAATAAAAACTCAGGCAGACGTGTATTTTGATTAGTAATGTAGGTATAAAGTATTAGGTAACGCAATTATTGCGCAATTGTAAATCCGTTATGTATTAAAATTACATATAAAAACTTCGGATATTGTTTATATACACGGTCACATTTAGTCCGTGACTATATAAAATGTACTAAAGTATAATGTTCACATTATTTCGCATTTTTGGCATCGCATTGTACAGAAATGAAGTTGATTAACGTACTGGAAACTGTTTTCTCCCTTATTATTATTGTAACCGTTGTAAATGGTAAGTCCTTTTCATGTTGAATATTTTTTAATGTTAATTTGAAATTGTAGGGTGTTGGTACGAGTGCGAAAAACCTAAATGTTGCAGTTTAAAATGTTGTTTTACTGTTGGAAGCTGTAGTGGTTATTGTGATGCTAATCGAAGATGTATTTGTGCAAGCCCGCAGTATTATACTTTCACTTTTAAAGGATAATCATTTCGGTTTATTTATAGATGAACATAATGTGATTGCGTTTATTTTTAACAAACAATTTGTCTTCAGAATACTTAAGCTTAGGATAAACCTTAGTTATACAGTGTGCCATTTAAACTGTTTTGCTTGAATGTATCTTGTATCCTGCCACCCTATTAAATTTCGAACGATATTTGTATTGCTCCCAAATTAATTGTTTGAAAAAAATCTACCCTTTTCGCAAGAGACAATTAATTTATTTCTCTCATATAAGTTTTATTCAAAAGCTAAGCGAATTTTTGACTTCATACTATTAAATTAGGTATTAAAAATTCCCAAAAGCTTTATTCAAATATAAACTCATTTATGGCTTTTAGATTAAAAGTATTATAATGTTCGATTTTATGGCTTCGGCATTTTATAGTTTAAATCATGCAGATTTTGTGCGTCTAGATATTTTATTATAATAATAAAAACGTTGTTAGTATTTTATTTTTCAGTAGTAAACTTTTTGATATCCGGTTAATATGGAAAATGAACGCCTTTAAATTTTAACAACAAAATTGAACTATCGGATTACGATGCGACTCTATTTCCTAGTACAAACTTTTATGATTTATTGTCTGGTAGTCAATAACTCATGATAACTATGTAATCCTTTTTGAAACTTTTGTGCGGCGAATGGGTGAAAATATTTTTTAAATTCAGTAAACGGGATTTTATAATCTTATAATAAAGATAAATGTAATGGAGTAAATTTTAAGGAAAAGAAAGTATGATAAAATTTATGAAGCATAAATAAGTTGAGTAAATTTGGGTCTAAGCATATAGGCAGCCGCAATTTGAATAATAATAAACGCAAATTGTCTTTAGGTAAATATGTAAAGATCAAAAAATTTGCATTAAAAAAGAAAAATGATTTTTGCGGAATCCTCAGATTGACTCTTATCTATCAGGACTGTAAGATGAAAACTAAACATACAAAATAATAGAAAATTATCGAGTATTATCTTTAAAAAAGAAACAAAATACATATTAAAGGGTGGTGAATTAAAAAAAGTATGAAGAAGCCTGAAAAATTAAGAAAATCTGAATAAATATCGGAACACAAGGTCGTGTGACGTCACTCATACTACGTTTTTACCGAACTTTAAATTGAGAAATTTTACAGCGAAACACTATAAACGTATAAATAATGATCGTTTCTCAAAATTAATAATTGTGTTTTCTTTAGGAATAGACTAGGTTTCCTAGAGCTCAATTCACATAGTTTCTTGTTTTGCCGACATTTCGACAGGATAGTCCGGTCTTTTTCAAAGGCATCCGACCTACGTTCATATCTTCGCGACCTCTGCAACTCCTAACCTTCTCGTCAGTAGCCCGAGATACCGATGAAACGCTTTAGTTCCCGCGCAGCGTGTATTTGTTTACAACGATTTTTTTGCGTTTGTCGCAATTTGCTTATTGCTTAAAATGACAGAACGAACCGAACAGCAAATTTGCATAAAACTTTGAAATGTTGCAAAAGGTCTTCATCACGACAATGCTCCAGCGCACGCATCAAACCTTGTGCAGTAGTATTCATTGAAACACAGTATTGCGCAGCTCCACCAGCCTCCATACAGTCCTGTTATAGTTCTTTGCTACATTTGGCTGTTTCCTCGAATGAAAATGCTGCTTAAAGGACATCGATCAATTCGACAATAAACAGACTATTGAAACTAATGCGACGAATGCACTAAAAGCGATTCCGAAGACTGACTTTCAAGAGTGCTTTAATAAGTGAAAACATCGACATGAGCGTCTTGTTTAATCAAATGGGGACTACTTTGAAGGATGACCCCCCTCCTCTTATGACGAATAATAAATCAAACGCCGAGAAATCGAAATAGGTCAGACACTTTTGGGACAGATAAGTTTAAATATTATAAAATAACCCAAATATAAGAAAAATGACACGAAAACATTAATTTACACGTCAAAGTAATGTCGTGTAAGGATATCATATAAATGTATTGACGCTACAATTTGTGAATATTGTTGAACATACAGGGTGTCCCAAAAAAGCACAACAAAACATTTTTTCTTATAAAATGACTAATTTTTTATTTTTTTTATTGTACTTTATTATTCGATTTTTTCGAAAAAATTCGACTGTTGCAATAGTATTTAGAACCCTCAGTATCTCAGTTGATATTATTTTAGAGAAACGTCAATACGATAAAAGTAGTATCTTCGAAAATGCAAAGTAACCAGATTCAAATCAAACATAATGTTTAGATGTCCAAATGTCGATTTTTTTAAGTAGAACACCCTGTATATTTTAATTTTGTTGGGTGCAGAATTTTTTTTTCTTCAATTAGGTATACGGTTTGGTATATCTAAAATGAGTAGTTTTTTAAAAAATCACAGTTTTGTATCATTTTCAGCATTTTCAATTTAACACTGACTCTGCAGAACAATAGTATGCCAGAATTTTGACAAGTAAGGGTAAATTTCAACATTTATGGCATGCAAAGGTTAGTTTTCTTTTTAATTGTTTATCAAAGTAAATATTTTTTCTTGGATTAGTTTAAATTACAATAAAAAACTAGTATGATTGCAATATTATAAATTTCTCACAAGCTCAAATGGTAAATATAGTTATACATTGGTTGAAGTAAAGAGAAATTGTTCATTGGTTTGTCGTTTATATTTCGCACCCTATCCTGAAGCCACCTAGAGTTGAAGTTTTCATGAAGCTGAAAAAGGAGATTTGGGAAAATGGAAATGTTGTTTTATCAATGAAAGTTGTTGTAAATAAAACTTCTGTGGAGAGAATAACGAAAAAGCATCAATATCATTCCTATCAAATTTATCTCCACCAGCAATTACATGATAATGATTTCCAACCAAAACATGACTTCCTTCTAGATCACC
The DNA here is from genome assembly GCA_030710515.1 of Abscondita cerata. Taxonomy (NCBI): domain Eukaryota; kingdom Metazoa; phylum Arthropoda; class Insecta; order Coleoptera; family Lampyridae; genus Abscondita; species Abscondita cerata. Next base: position 178,856 of record JALBCR010000881.1, on the reverse strand, counting down.
AACACCAATGGTCACTGATTGTATGAGGTGTTATCATCGAAGTTTAGGTCATCGGGCCATATTTTTTTGGTGGTTGCTTAACGAAGTGTCACGGTTGTAGTTCACAAATAATAATAAAAAAAAACGACGGCTCTAGCGATACAACCTAGAGAAAAACAATACTATTTGGCTCGAAATAGCGCACTAAATTCCTGGAAGATCCCGTATTTGTAATAGTTAGCTCAGCAGTGTCCGGTTTAGTCAGTGAGTTAGGGAGGTTCTTGAGAAACTGAAAGAAATAAACTGCTGCCTAACAAGGCGCCACCTGATCGGTAATAGAAAGAAATAAAACCGACCAACATAAATTTAATAGGTTTTACTTAAAGTCTAATACGCTAAAACAAACACAAATCAGAGAGACAAATAGACAATTAAGGATCAAATCGAGAAACGTCACTCAACTTTAAATTGAGTGAAGGGAGCACTCAAATTAAGCGACTCAATTTGCAAATGGGAAGTCACTTAATTTGTGTGTTGCCTTCACTCAATTTACAGTGATGAAGTTTCTCGATTTGAGCCTAAATATAGCAAATAAAACTTAAAATACTAGGAGAATATGTGAAAAGTAAGGGATTCTGTCGCATAGACTTACGGGCGTTAGCTCGAAATCAATATGTCTAAGTTAAAATAAGCTTTTGTTTGTTACATCCCAAATTAAAGTTAGCGTTCCAATTGAGGATTGGTTACTAAGGAAACTCGACGTATACACGTCACTTACACACGGTGACTTAAAAATTAAACTTAAACTTGGACTAGCACGGTAAGTAGCTCCCGCCAACCCAAAAGGTCTTTTATTTTAGCCTTCACCCACACCCACTTTATCTAAAGCGCCCAAGCTATTATGGAGCTAGTTAAAGACAAAACCGAACGTCGGTGGATGGAGTCTACCCCGAATAAAAATTAGCTGTGTTCTAGTAGTATGCAGTTCCGAGAATGAACGTTCTAGCCAACGACAGCAGTTGACAGCTGTAGAAGATTGGTAGCCACAGAATTTCTCTTAGAAAAACTAGACAACGAAGCACGGAAGGCAGATAGGCTCCCTCGAAGCAGCAATCACGCAGCGTGAACAACCCTGAACCGGTTGAGTTTATCGGCCGTTGGCAGCTTCAATGCAGACAAAACCGTGGTAGTCGTCAAGTTTTTATAGCGAAGGATTCTTAACTAATCGTTCCAGCACCCCCAGGAATTATCCAGATTGTAATACACAAGTAGAGTTTAAGGTCAATACACGTGCTAAAGCATATGTCGTAATTAGAAATAATACAACCACGAAAGGAAAGAAAACAACGTGTACTTGCGGTGAATGCGATAGGGCTTAAATTTACACACCAATTCGACTTATTATTGAAACACACATCAATAATTTGTGTAAAATTTTAGCTTCTAAATGCACGTCAAACACCCATGTACAAGAAGGAAGTAGGAAAATCTTTGTTCGTGGTCTCAATAAATTTTGTGAATTAACGGATCCACCAATGGGAAAATCGTCGCGCGCGCGGCAAATTCGACTTTCGTCTTAACGTGCAACTTACGACAAACGTTATTAAAAAGGCTTGCAACATACGTTTAAATTTGAAAAATTTAAACCGTAACAGGGGCAACATACCTAAATTCTCAAAAAACTGAAATAATCAATTAGAAAATGTTGACCACCATATGCGAGCAAAAATATGGTTTCAACATGACGGAGTACCTCTTTACTATTTTGCTCCAGTTCGACAATATGTGAACAATTTGCCACCTAATTATTGGATTGGACGAGGTGGGACTTTGATTTGGCAAGCTAGGTCCCCGGATCTGATCCCGTTAAATTTTTTCTTGTGATGATGACATGAAGCAACTGATAATACTAGTTTTCAAAAGTGTCAATCCTCGGATGCTAAATCACGTCAGATTCCGCCGTGTGTCGAGCAGGAAGGGCGGACTTTTGAGCAGTTCCTGAATTGGCTTGACTAAACATTTTATGCAGGAACAGAATTGTATAATTCATTATACGTAAACCTGTAGATTCCTTACAAAAAGAGAAAACTATTTTCCTACAACAAAAATTTCCTGTGAGATTTTGTTCTCAATTACTTATACATGGTATCAAAATATTGGAAAAGACAATCATTTTTCGGTAATAACATTTTTATTTAATAATACTGCAGAATGAGTGTTTACAAAGTGCAATATCTGATGAAAATAGTTTGAGTGATTTAGAAGTTATTATAGACAAAAAAATTTCATTATTTTGATTTAAAACGAAATTCTTTAGAAAATTGTTTGCAGAGCAAACTCTTTTCATTTTAATAGGGAATCTACAATTTGAAGTTGTAACACTTACTCTGTAGAACCCTTTATAAACGAAATAAATATTTCTTGATCTTAAATTTTTTGAATTTCAATTCTTGATTTTCTCATTTTCAATTTTAACTTTCTTTGATTTTTTGACATAATTACTTCTTGTTTCATTAAAATTTAATTGAGAAAGTCCATCATTTAATTTTTCCCATATAGTATGAGCAAAAACTTTAAACCGAAATAGCAATTCTACATCCGCTTGCAGTTATGTTTGCGTTCGCCAGAAAGTAAACAGACGAGAGATAGAATTGTTTTTCATTGTTTGGTAGGGTGCACTAAAAAAATGTTTTTTTCAGAAACATCTAGTGTTATTTTTCTATGTAATTGTATTTGTAATTGTAATTTATTCACTCAATAGCCAAAGACTAAATACAGAGGAACAAAACTTATTGTAAAATTCTTAGGTAATATGTACTTGTACACATATACATGTACTCAACGAGACGGAGCTTACTGGGAAATCGAAAAATGATAAGAAAAATATAAAATAAAGTGACATTATTTTGTTCAGTATACTCCAAAGTAATATTAAAATACAGAGTGTTCCATTTAAAAAAACATAACTTTGATATAACACACATTTCTTAAACACCCTGTGTAATGTTCCAGACTTAAAAATTAAATAATAATAATAAAAATTATGTATAATTACCCTGAAAGGTAGACGACATATTAAACCGCTAGTTTTTTTTGTACGCTTTTGTTCTTGAAATATATCGGAAATAATTCTCCGCCTTATACTTATTTTTGTTTGAACTAATGAAATAAAGGCGATGCAGAGACACTTGTGTGTGAACCTTGTAACGTGTTACTAGAGGTATGTACACTCATGAAATTTAAAACTTGGACACCACAATTTCTGTAAACAAAAATTTGCACATTGTGAAGCGGGCTTAACGGTATCATTTACAATTCTAACAGCAGGTAGTCTCAGCAGGGGTTATCTTATAGAAGGACTGTAGAATGAATCATTACACTAAGCACGTTTTAGAAAATAGGTAATTTACGTTGCTTACTTAATTTTTTCTTTAAAGAATATATTTGAAGGTATCGCTAATTAAACACCATAGCTCGATTAATTATCGAATCAAAATTTTGTTTAGGAAATGTTTACAAAATAAAATTAGAAATAATTTTGATTTAAAAACGTCTACAAGCAATAACTTTTAAATTAAATCAAAAACTAAACATGGTTATTTGGGTTGACTGATTATTACTTATTTTTAAATAAATCTAACCTACTAATTATTGTAAGTTATTAAAAAAAATCATTAAACTCTCTATTCATAATATTTAGTCCTTACAAAATGTATATTTTATGACGTTTCATTTTTTCTGTAGTTAATATAAAAGTGAAAATAAAAACTAAGGCAATTCTTATTGTCAACGTATATATTTAGTTTTTTGACAAGAATTTATTACATAATTATAATTAAGATACCAAGTTATAGTTTAAAATTAAATGAAAACTTTTTTTTAAATAAAGGTATTACTATATAAATAAATATAAGAAATCAATAATGGGTGTGACCTCCATTATTATTGATACATTCTTGGAGGCGTCTGCTCATTGACGCTATCAAGGTATCAATATAATTAATATTAATCGTTTCCCATGCGGTATCAATGGCTGCAATTAGTGCATTACGGTTTACTGGTATAAAATTTGGCCCTTGTTGTCTTCGGATAACAGCAAGTATTCGAGCCCAAACATTTTCGATAATGTTAAAATCTGGGCTTTTTGCTGGCCAGGGTAACAGCTCCAAGTTATTTGCTTGTATCCAGTTGCGCACAACCTGCGAAGTATAGGGTCATCATATCCCGATAGTTAATTATCGAATGTTCCAAGAAAATATGTGTAAATAGTAAATGGAATCTACTAACGTAACGTTAAGTCGTTAATTATAGTTACATAACTCTCCTTTCATAAGATATAGTTCATATTAATATGCTTATTGTAAAGCTTCGTACACACCTGAACAACAAACCGAGGAACAAACAGAACAACGAACCGAACGGCAATCGGAACATTAATTTGGACGGTGCTACGTACGAATTTTAGAACAGATTTGCAAGTCCTGATTGTTCCACGAACGGTTTGCGGCGTTCCCGCAACTTGTCGGTTTTTTCTCCGACATCAAAGAAAATGCGCGCGAATGCGTTTGCAGGTTTACGAATCTAAACAAAACGGCGAACAAACTTATGCGGGAGAATTAAATTATTTATTTTTTGTCCTCCCTTTTGTGGGTTTGTTGTGTTTTAGGTAATATTATGGAGTTGACAGAAGAAAAATGTTTTAAATTAATCAGTGTTTAAGAATGCAAGAAAAAATGATGTCCCTATTAGCATCATTTAATAAAATAAAAAAAGCGAAGTAAATTATAATTTTTTACTCTTCTTTGTGCGTAAAAATTTGGTTGGCACTATCTTCTTGTTTTCCGCAATTTTCTCTTCTCAATAATAAATATATATGAACTGAAAACTACTGAAAATAATTATGGGAACAGCACAAACGTTCCGTTTGTTGTTCGGATTGTGAAAATCATAAAAGATCGTTTGTCGTTCTGTTTGACTTTCGGTTCGTTGTTATGTTTGTTGCTCGGTTTGTTGTTCAGGTGTGTACGAAGCTTTACAACTTAAGCAACAATTTTTTGGCGAATAAAGATTAGTTTGTGATGTAATATTAGAAACACAAATTTATATCATATCAAATTTATGACAACTTAAAACCAAGAACGTGTATGTTATTGCTAAGAAATTATTAAGGAAAAGCGCAATTGCAGTGTAAATATTTATAATTAGATATTTTCGAAAGTTTATAAGTCCTCTATTGTAATCTTAATACTTAAAAGAAAATCCTGTCCATTAGCATTATAAGGAAATGGCTTTTACTTTATGAATAAGTTTCAATAACAATAGAATATACTTGCTTGTTTAATTTACTTCGTTTGAATCATATTGTTACATTGTTCATTAGAAGTATGTAATAAATAAACAATTACCTACTGTTTGAGAAGGGGTAGTGTGAACCAATAAATAAAGTAAGAAATGTAAATTCCATTTTAGTTTAAAATTTCAAGTGTTGTGAAAATGCCACCTCATCTCGGTGCTGATTTGAAAGCGCGGATTGTTTCGAAATTAGCGGCGGGCCGTAGCGTGCGTGAAATTTCACGTATGTTAGATATACCAAAAAGCACCGTAGGGCATTACCGAGTAAAATGGAATCTTGAACACACTTTGGAAAGAGCCATCGGAAGTGGTAGACCTAAAGTATCTACACGTGCTCAAGATCTCGAGTTTTTTCATTACGTAACAGAACAACCATTTGCTACATACTCCAGAGCTATAGCAGATACACATTTTCCCGGATGCCGTATAACTGCACAAAAAAGATTAAAGGAGATGGGAATAAAGAAGTATAATGCTGCTGCGAAAGAAGTTCTCAGTGACGAAAATATGAGACGTCGTCTGGAATTTGCAAGGCGATATGTGAACGAACCTTTGGAATTTTGGAATCGAGTGATTTTTAGCGACGAAAAAACGTTCAATAGCCGCAACGATGGACCACTAAAAGTTTTTAGAATGGAAGGAACTCGTTACGAAAATAATCACATATGTCCTAAAAAACGAAGTGGTTATTTTTCTGTGAATGTGTGGGGTTGGGTTAGCGCGCGGGTCCAGGAGTTTGTTGGGCTATCGATGGACGTCTTGATTCTGCTGCGTATTTAGATATTTTGGAAACTATTATGAAACCTTCAGTCGAAGTGTTTTATCCAGACGAAGATTATATTTTCCAACAAGTAAGTATTCTTATTTCACTATACTTTCTCCAAAAATAGTTTGAGATCTGTTGAATTAACATTTTCATAATGTATAAATTAAGTAAACAACGTAAATTACCTATTTTGTAAAACGTGCTTAGTGTAATGATTCATTCTACAGTCCTTCTATAAGATAACCCCTGCTGAGTCTACCTGCTGTTAGAATTGTAAATGATACCCTTAAGCCCGCTTCACAATGTGCAAACTTTTGTTTACAGAAATTGTGGTATCCAAGTTTTAAATTTCATGAGTGTACAATATATGTTTAGATTAATTTTGGGGATGCTTTATTTTGAACCAGATTTAATTTTGCCCTCTTGCACGTTTTTAGTTTTACGTTTTACGATTTAAACCACAATTATAGAAAAATTAACTAATTAGGATCCGCTAATGTAGTTTCTTTGTCTGAAAATTTATTGCGTTGAGAATTGTCTCGCGCGTATTTTCTTTTGTAAAACGCCTTCATGAAGCGTTCGTCACCGATTTATCAAATTTTTTTTATTACGGTTTAATTTAAATTGAGTTCATATATATTGCTATGGAAACAATAGATAAATATAAGTTAACAATGTTTTGTTTAGATTGTAAAATTACCACTGTTGCGGAGGCATAAATTTGGGTGTTTTCAATCTATTTTTAGAACATGTGAAGGGATTTTTCTAAAAATGCAACAAGATGTGGAACGCTTCTAAATTATTATTTGTTTTAAATCGTTTGTTTTAGGGGTCGTATACATCTATTTGAATTGAATTAACGTACATAAAATTAGGAACTGACAAATGTTTAGCACCATTCCGCTTGCGTATACGGAAAATTAACGTGTATACGAAATTGTTGTGTCAACTTTAACTTAACCCTTTCAGCCCTGACTTTTTTATATTTGCTTTAAAATTAAACTATATTTGTTTTAGGGAATAGATGTGTATAGACATTACAAAATAATTTTTTTGTAATTTTTGGTACACCCGTAAGCACGCCAGGAGGCTGTGGCATTTGCCACCACTAGGTCCAGAAAGGTAAAGAAAACAAAAAATAATGTATCCAAAAAATACCTTATTTTACGTGGTACTGCTTGAAGCAGTTATTTTTCTTATTATAACATAAAAACATTGCACTTTTCACACTTGGTGCGAGATCTTCCGGTACAGCTTTCTAATTTACATCTCTGTTCATGACCATCAATAAGGTTTGGCCAATGGCCAAGATTATCAAACCTTACATCAGGGACGGGTGCACACTGCTTCTGTTTTTGGAAGCTGAAGGAGCTACGGCTGGAGATGCTGAACGAGACCGGGGTCTTCCTACCTTAGATGTTCTTACCAATGCCTTCGAGAAAGCTAAAGCTTCGGCCACATCGAACGTAAATTCCAGCAAATCTTTTTGCTTTGTAATATCTGCCTTCCTGGCATCTCGACGATATTCCAGCCAGGAGTTGCACACAGCAACATTGAAATAATGGAAAATTACGCGGAGGGTCCATTTTTTGGACCTAATAAATGTTCGATAAAGAGCCACTAAAAAATCGCTCTTGTCGACTCCCCCCATGCTTTTATTATATAATTGAATAACCGCAGGCCTTTCAATAGATATGTGTGTTCTCTGTTTCTTGTCCCATCGCCTTACTTGGTCTACAGGATCTATACCTGCAAAATTTGATGCCATATTGACGGCTTTGTTGTCGAACCATCTCACGGCTACGATGTCCCCTTCTTTGGTTACTCTGGATTCGGATGTTCCTCTGCCCATTTTTTTTAGTTCTTTGTCAGTTTTAAAATTACATTTTCCTAGACGATTAGATCTTACTGTACCAGCCGCTAAAATTCCTTTATTTGACAATTCGTGTAGAACGTCAACCGAATTCAAAAAATTATCAAAATAGAGTTTATATCCATGATTTCCTGGTAATCGTTCAGCAAGATGCAAAACTAACTGAGTCGTAACTGAGAATTGGTGTTGCTCAGGTAAGGTCGTACTACCCTGATAAACAATTGATCGATATATGATACCAGATTCGCCACATAAGTTGTAAACCTTGACACCCCAGGGATTGGGCTTACCCCTGATGTACTGCTTTATCGCTAACTGCCCTTTGAAGGGTATAATAGTCTCATCAAGGCAACAATTTTCTTCTGTTTGTAATTCTTCACACCTTTTCTCGAAACTATTTATTATAGGTCTCACCTTCCATAATTTATCTTTTTCATCCCTATCTTTGTTTACATCCGTAATGTGTAAGTTATTTCGAAGAGATTCAAATCTATTTCTGCTAAGTCCAATGTCGCGGACTAAATTGAATTGGGTTTGTGGTGCCCAATAAAGACGTAATCGAGGATAATTTATAATTCCCATAATGATATGAAGTGCCACAAGTCTCCTCATTTCATTTTCGGTTGTGTTTACAGATTTTCCAGAGCTAAAAACCGAATATATGTTTGTATATTCAGCTAATTGGGTGAATATGTTCAATGGAAAATAACGTATGAAATACTCGAATGGAGAATCCGAATCTGAAGCGCTGCTGGTGTTATCATCTTCTGGAGTGAAAGTCGTATCAGGTGGTATAAATCTTCTTTTGTCCAAGATATTGTATTTTCCTGGTTTTGCGTTTAGACGTACTGGCAGTAGGGGCAACTGGTTCTTCATCTGACGATGAATTTGCATCGTCATCGTCATACTCCTCTTCCTCAAAATCTTCATTTAGATCTTCTTCGTCGCCGGAATTGTCCTCAACTTCTGATTCAGTGTCCCTCAGAGCCGATAATGCTCGGTCTGCATTTTCTAATGAAATTTGAACTCGGTTTCGTCCATAAAACCGAATCGCTGGTATTTCACTTTCTGTACAGAGAAAAAAATCATATACATACATATTTTACAAACTTTGAATATTTGGCACCGTGTACACCTGATGGTGGCAATTGCGTACGTATTTTTTTACACCACACTGTAAATTATCGGTGTGGTGTAAAATAAGAAAAAATGTACTGTACACAATCCTCATTATTTACACAACTTATGGCAATAATTGATAAAACGTTTTGTACTATTATTGTTGAAATATAAATAAATAAAGTGGCACTTACCGGGCAATTTGTTTTCCATGTTTCGACACGAAGTTTGAAGATAATATTAGCTACAAGAAAACATCTTTTTTATCCATAATTTTTGCATTGTAGGAATCTATACAAATGGTTAGTGCCATCTATACGACAATAGCGCGTAATATAGCTTCTGGTGGGAGTTTAAAAAATCGGAAATATGGTTGGTGGCAAACGCCACCTCCAGGGCCGAAAGGGTTAAGAAGTTACTAGACAGTTTATTATGTTTGTGTGCAGTTTTACCATGAGTGATTGTAAAGTAATGTTCAATGAGAACTTCTTAAGCTAACTTAGTAAATGTAAGCGGAAAGCTTCGTGTATTCGTGCGTTGATTCTTATTTTTTGTGTCTGCATTCGATTTAGTTTAACTGGATGTGAACGATACCTTACTCATGAATTCGTTTGTACTTAACTTTTACAAGTTGGGAACGTTTTTTGAATGAAGGCTCTTATTAATGTTGTTTTTTTGATATATTGATTTAGTTTGAATCGGATGGGTGTATTTTAAGCCGCCTGGTAACGACCATTGGTTGACTTAATTGTCCTACCTGGTTTGTTGCAAGTGGGTAGCTTGTACATCTCCACCGTGGAATTATTTGATGTTTTTTGATTTAACAAACGTTGGGGAGTGTTCGTCAGAAAGGGAGCGGTTCAAGCCGCCTGGCAACAACCGTTGGTTGACTATGTCCTAGCAGGTTTGATGCAAGTGGAGTAGCTTATCTCTCTTTCAATTTAACATGCGACTTTTACTATGACATTTATTGTCATTGAACTTATTATTTACCTGCTGATACAAAGAATATCATAGTAGAGGTTATTGATTTATGATCTTGATTTTATTTGATATGATACATTTATTATGTATATGCAATGTGTTGTTTTTTTTGTTTTCTCTGTGTTTTTACTAACATTCGACAAACGAAGTCATGAGGCTATTTGATTATTATTTATCTCATAAGAATTAAAATATGATGAACATGTCTTGGATGCAGTGTTTTATTTGATTTTGTTAATATTTTGATTATTGACATTTTATGTGTTATCCTTTTGCGATTTGTGTGTTATTTGTGTATGTCCAATGTACTTTATAGGTTTTCCTTTTTGTAAGCAGCCTATGCAGGAATTAAATATTAAATGTTATTGTGGTTTGCATGTGAGTTTCATTTTAATATATTGGTTTATAATACATTATCCAAAGTGAATCAGTTCTCATTCAATCCGAATCTATCCAAATTTTGTAGAGAAATTAAAAATAATAACAACGTAGGATCCTTTTCCATTTTATTTATTTGACGATCACAACTTTTTTTTTGTCAAGGTCAAATTTTATTAACTTTATTTTTGGATTGGGTTACTGACTTCTAATTTATGTACTACAACATGGGTTAGTTTTCACCTCTGATACTCGTGACTTGTTTTGAAATTTTGTATTTGTACACCTGTATATGTCTGATTAATTTAGAAAAGTAGTCGTCACTAACCTACGTACTCCTGCCAAATAACTTTTTCATATCATTTTTCGTTTTTCCAGTAAGCTCCGTCCCGTTAAGCGTGCTCCACCCTGTATACAAAATAAAAACAAAAACAGAAAAGGCAGCACATGAAATACAAAATAATAACTAAACATAGATAATATAACTTAAATAATATAAAACCAATTGGTCAATTAGTGTCATTGAACACATTTATTACATTTAGCCTTAAAAGTTTTTAAATCGGAAAGTATTAACATTATATTGAAATTGTGTATAAGTATGAAACATTATTACATAGGTGAATTGCTGAAATGATTTGTCGAAGGTGTTGGTTATGTAAAGGTTATACAATTTTTGAAGCTATTCTAGGTACGTGATAATTCACCTGATTAATTAAACAAATATCATCAACATAAATAAATAACAAACAAAAATTGTTTTATATTTATTTTGAATCGAGATAACATTAAATTCATGTAACAAGTCATCGTATGAAACACTAAAATCACAATACTTACTATATTTAAAAAAGTAGCAATATTTAAAAAACTTCTTCTGAACACGTTCCAAGGTGTAAACAAATTTATTATACACCATACTACAGAGCAGTAATTGATCTTGCTAATTATAGAAGAATTGTATAAAATTAATAGCGTCGACAAATTAACGAACATTTTACTGTTACGTATAATAAAACCTAACATTTTGTAGCAAGCATTTGCAATTAACATAATGTGATTGTTAAACAGAAGCCCACTGTCGAAAAATACTCCAAGATCTTTAAACTCTGTAACTCTATTTAACAATTTATTCAATATATTATATTTAAAGTGTTTAGGTGTATTACTGCGTGAATATGATACGACGCAACATTCATTAATATTAACTGTAAGGTAATTTTTCAAACACCAATCTGCAAATACGTCTATATCATTCTGAAGCTCAAGACTGTCGTTACGTTTATATATACAGGGTGGCCCATTAGTGCGAAAAAGTTGGATATCTTGGAAAATATTGGGGTTCGAACTAAATTTTGGCAACAAAAGTTGTGCAAATCAAAGAGCTGCACATTTTAAAATTATTTTCGTTTATACAGGGTGTTCCATGACAGTGCGACATACCAAAGCTATGTTTTTTTTAAATGGAACTACCCATTTTTTATTACAAATTTGGATTTCTTGGGAAATTCTAATATAACTTTATGCATTATACATAGTGTTTAAAATTGAGGGTTTTTGCATTATTTCACTTTTTCCGGAAAAATTGACTTTTTGGAAAAATTAAATAACTCAGTTATCCTGGAATTTATCTAACTGCGATTTCGTCGCTTTAATATCTATTACATGTGCTAACTAAAGCTTGTTGTTCACCTTTCTAATCTTCCTAAGTTTTGAGTAATCAATTATTTAACACTAGAACTACCGACAAATTCAAATACCTAAAACATCCACGCTCGGTCATTTTGACCGTTATATAAAGCTATCATTTTTGTTTTGTTTTTTCTAATTGCAACAACATGATATCCTTGTGGTATACTTATTTACTTTCAAAACTGCATTTTACTTACATATTTTCATTTAATATAGATTATAATTGTAATAAAAACTGCAATACAAAATAATTACATTCAAATAAACAATTATTTTGAACAATTATCACAAGTCACTGTTTTTGTAATTGCTCCTGCACACTTTCCACAAACATACTTTTGGCAACATGAACATTGTTCCACAGTTTTATTACCCTTACACAGATTAATTTGACATTGATGTCTTTACGCGAAACGTTCTCGTTTCTTCCGCCAACATTAATTTTACCGTCTCTTGATTTTCTATACATTTCTGCCAGTTCCTCTGCTAATTTGAACATGTAGTCCCTCCTTTTTAATTTAGTACCGGTTACTTCTTTGTAAATTATCCACGAATTTATTATTGCCATGTCCAGGATGTTATAAAAGACCTGAACTGGCCATCTTCGCGAGCCTGCTTTTGTTGAGTATTTACGTGCCATTTGATCTAGTACATCAACTCCAAATTTGCTTTCATTATAATATAAAACAGTTTCAGGCTTTTTCTTGGCACCATCATCGATGTGCACCGTTGGATGAAATGTACTCAGAATAACGACGTTTTTACCTACTTTGGCTTGATAATTCGTAAGAATGCTTTCTTCAGCTTTTAGAATAGAAGTGGAATGTAACTGCATTTTCTTGTTTTTTATAATTGAGGGAATTTCTTTGCGTGCTTTATTGACTGTTCCCACTATGGTAGTTTTCTTTTCTAGTAGCTTTTAGCCAAACTGAAACTTGTAAAGAAATTGTCTGTTGTTACGTTTCTACCTTGATTTAGGTAAGGTTCCATTAGCTTCATTACCACGTATTCGGAAAGAGATTGGTCGATAGGGCGCACATCATCTTTCCCTAGATAAGGGAAGCCATTCAATAAATACTTTGATTCGGTATCAACTGCTAACCAGAATTTTATCCCAAATTTATCAGGTTTATTTGCCATGTACTGGGTAAACCTACATCTGGCCTTTGTTGGAAAGAGCTGTTCATCTATGGTTATGTTGGGTCCCGGAATATAACAATCTTTGCAGTTTGCGATAAATTTGTTCCATACCTCTGAAGCTAACGCAAATTTGTCTGTTTGAATACGCTGTGTTCTCGATGATCGAATATCAAATCTTAAAAATTTTAATATTTCGCAAAACTTGTTCCGCGACATAACTTCTCGAAAAAATGGTGGACCCCATACATTAGACCATAAGCTGTTCAACTCTAATGCTCGAGCACCGTAAGCACCTCGTGCTATAACTATAGCAAAAAACGCATCAAGTTCTTCTAAAGACAATATCCAGTTATTGTCTCTCAATCGCAATCTAGCCTCAGTTTCAGTACACTTTTGTATATGTTTTACGATATAATCATCAATAAAGAGTCTAAATGAAGTTATTGCTAAATCTTTTGACACATACCTTTTTGCATAAGGTGTTGGTCCAGGTTTTTTATGAATTATATTTCTTTGAGGTGTTCGTCCAGTTGAAGATTCATTGGGTTTTATAACTTCCCATACAACACCACTTTTAGAGCTATGCTTACTACCAATCGGTAAAAACAACAAATTTTTAGAGTTAATTTTTCTGTTAGCTTCCGGCATCGTTTGCAAGGGAGTAACAACAACATAGCTTTGGGCGCTACTATCTCCCACGACAATAGAAGAATTTTCAACAGAATCGCTTTCGTCGCTACTGCTTCCTATTGTAGACCGGTTGCCAACGTTTTCGTCTTCTTCACTGCTGCTATTCTGGCAAAGCGTACTAGAAGCAGTCATTTGTTTAGAACTTCCGTTTCCACTACACCCCGAATTCGTGGTTTCGACGTCAGATTGTTTTTCACTTTCTGATCCGGAATCGCATTCCGAAAGGGCTTTCAATTCGGCTAAATAATCTAAAGCTTGTTGTGGTGTAAGACCACGTGAAGACCACAGTTCAGACATTATTCACATAACAATAAACGACAGAACTTGTTGACAGATGTATGCACACTATTCAACGAACAATTTATGACTAATCGTTGATGCTTTATTGCATCATGCAACAACCGTTCTGCTATTGCCGATGTAATCCGAAGAACTACAATAAGACACGAATGCGTAACATTGACTGATAAAAGTTTGTAAAAACTGTTATTACAAATAATAAAATATATATAAGTGATTACATTTGATATTTCACAAACAGATTCTACAAATAACGTAAATTATACTAAAAGGTTAAATTGACCGCTGTGGTAATTTTAGGTAAAAATAACAAAATTTATATTAATTTAAATTTTAAAAAGTGAATATCTTATAGAAAGTGAATATACACCAAATTAATAAAAGTCACAAGATGAAAATGTTCCTACTTCAATAATTGTGAATTGGCAAGAAGTTAAAGTCCACGAACGGTCAAATTGACCGGAGCGGTCGTTCTAGTGTTAAATTAAACTCTCTAATTCATGCACAACTTGATTTTTTCAAATGGTACCACCTAATTTCTTATGTGCCGTTAACTGTGCAATTTCATAAGTTTTCTAACTCTTACGGATTTTTGCGGATTAAATTAAATACCCACAGTAATTGTGAATGCAAATTTTAGCAAAGAAATTATTAATAAGGAACAATCAGGTAATATTTAATCCTGTGCCCGGATGTGATTTTTGCTATTTTCCATTACATTTTGCTTAAGAAATTTTTTGACTTATTTTTTAAATTAAACATAAGTAAGTTTATTGTTTTTACTGCAATTAAATTATGATGAGTGGCGTAAATATCCACCGACTTTTATATTGATTGGTTGCGAACCCATTTTAAATGATTACCGCGTTCGGTACGGTTATTTTAAACTGCATAGACATTGCAGTTCTTGTTTGAAACTGTAGGAGGTGTTAAAAGCTTCTGTCTCTTTCTTTAGCGTACCACAAGGTTCAAAATTATAATGTATCACGGATAGGAAACACACTATACAAAGATATTCTTTAACGTATTAAGTTGCCTCTCTTCCTATATTATATACTCTTTGCTAAAAGTTATGAATCTGCGAAACTACATTTAAATAAAATCACAAGTTTTTTTTTCGTCTGTGTTTTTTAGGGGTTTTGGTGCAAATATAACATATGGAAGGTGATCAGTACTTTACAGTACTCCATGGTCAACATGAAAAACATGTTGTTCCTGAGAATCACCACTTTGGTTTCCGGTCAACAAGAAAAACATGTTGTTCCTGAGAATCACCACCTTGGTTTCCGGACCTGGTCATCACAATCACATTACACACTTAATTAATATTATTACATGTGAATACTAGGGTGGGTAAGGGTTGGCATGTTTAGGTTTTAGTGGTTTTCCCAAACCTTGAAGTAAATGCTTTGCCAAGACGAACCAATCCACAATTGCACACGGTTTCGTCACCACACTGTACAGGTAGCTGTAGCTTTGCGGTTAAGTGATTAGCGCTTAATTTCAGAAATCACATACTCTTATAGTGTTGTCCTCTTCTAACATTTTATATTATACCTACCTAAAATATTGGGCATGTCTAATCGCCTCGAGCAATAAACAGGTAAACAACACCATTAAGTATTGTTTGGTGACAATGGAATAATGAGCTCCCTTTTGTTCAAATGTAAACTTTTAAATAAGAAGTCAGGGGTTCTAAACCATTTATTTTTATAATTGTTACATTATATTGATATCTCCTCATTACCACATTCATCGTCATTTTCACTATCACTGTCTAATTGATTTATTTATTCTAATAATAACAATAACAAGCTCATTAGTGATAAGGGAAAATGAAAATAACATTCCTAGCCAATTGCAATTTTAATGACGAATACCTATGTAGAAATTTTAAGTACCACTGACTTTCACAAATATTGAAGCATATAGTTTGCAAGTGGAAATCCCTAATCACTTAACCGCAAAGCTACAGCGAAAATACTATACATCACAATACAATATTTAAAATGTACCATATCATTAAATAAATAAATAAATACTTAAAATTATGATCATGGGGCTGGATATGTTGTTAGATTTAGTAAAACGAATTTACCGGATCCAAAAAAAGTTACCAGCCTCTTTATTTTTTGTTCTTTCTCTAGTTTTCTATTTCTATTTTGAACACTCGACGCTCTCTATTTACCATTTGCTAATTCATCTACAACCAAAGCACTAGAATGAAGATAAATCCTCACATCAGGTAGTAGAGACCAGTGTAGAAGGATGTATTAAACTAATTTAAAAAAATAATTACGTCAATCACAATAAAATATATCAAATCGATAATTAAAGTTAGCTGTTATATTTTTATTTAAAAATTGTATTATTCTAAACCACGAGGGATATTCGTAGCCGGCTAGCCAAGATTTGAACTTGATACCACAGTGGTGAAGCAAGCGCAAAATCCTAAACTGGCTGTCAAATAAAATAAATAAGTTACTGTTTGTTTATAGTCTTAAGTTTCTGATGGTAGTGATGATGTTTATTGTTATCATTACTAAAATCATAGATTTTTGTTATAAATGTTCTAATACAACAAATCATTCGTAAATTTAAAAGATAGAAATAATAGAAAAATGCCAACAGTTAATTGTAACGACATGTGTGCGTTTAAAGTGCATAGCGCTATCTAAGCGACAGCTTTAATGCTTGAAACACACGTGTATCGATAAAGCCAAGTAAAACTTGTGAAGAAGCATAACACGCAACGAAAGAACACCTGATGCAGCATTTCGCTTTTATTATGAGCTCATCAGAGGTGTATACTTAAGTGTGGTATACAACTGTACAAGACGGAGGTTGGTCTTTTAAACTCTCGTGGAGCAATCAACATAAGTAAAATGTGTGTCTTACGACATATCGTGTAAAACATTAACACGTATGAATAGTATAAACTAAGAAAAATGCCAACAGTTAATTGTAACGACATACGTGTCAATGTTTTACACGAGATGTCGTAAGACACACATTTTACTTATGATAGAAATAATGTAACTTACTTTGATAAATTAGTTTTAATGTATAACACACAATATTGTAAGCAAAATCGTGCAAAAAATTCAGTTGAACTTACTTAACAGCATTTCTTGAGAATGCCTTTTCGCAAACCGGGACGGAAGAATAACACTGTTTACTGGTGGAATAGCACCCTAGCCAACTTAAAGTCCGCTTGCAACAAGACAACGCGGTCCCACTTAAGGTGTACATGCGACTCAGGTGACCACAGGAAAATCGCTAACAATTATAAAATAATAAAGAAGGAATATGCCTTTGCAATAATGAAGGCTAAAAACGACGTCTGGTAGAACCTCCTTAACGATCTGAATGTGGACCCGTGCGGTTTGGGATATAAAATCGTAACGGGCAAATTAGGTAAAGCCGCCGCCCCTGCCACCCCCTCAATTACCGAGGCCGAATTAGCCCTACGCAAACTTTTTCCGGTGATGCCAACCACAGTGTGGCTTCATTTCTCCAAAACAACACCCAAGCCATTTGACAAAATGCTGATAGCCGCAAATAAAATTAATACAAAAAAAGCTCCTGGAGTGGATGGCATCCCACCATTGATACTATACCTATTAACCTATAACTTTAAAACTTTCTTTGCCAATTTCTACAACATGTTATATGAAAAGGGTGATTTTCCAAACACATGGAAGTGTGCTAGGCTGATTCTTTTACAAAAATAACCAGGCTTATACCGACCCACATCTCTCCTAAATGTTATTTCAAAAACATGCAAAAGGGGGTATTTCCCCTAGGTAATTTGGGTCCACCCTAGTAACACTTGATATAGCTAATTGTTTTAATGCACTACCATGGTCCAGCTTTCTAGAAAAATTACTAAATCGGAACATTGATCCGCACATAATTAACCTTCCGCTAGTCGCGTCAAAATTTTTATCGTGAGTAGTCGCGTCGGTCTCGCAGACCGTACAACCTAAACTAAGCCCCAAATAAATTGTGGAATGTGCTTTGCAAAAAATACTTGTAAGGAGGTTTTGAGAAACACAATAAATGATTTAAAAGATAAAATGAAATATATTTGGCCAATTTGTCCAAATATACCACAAAATCTTGTGATATGGTGTTTTTTTTTAATACTTTACTTTATTAAGACGTATACAAAAAATAAACAAAAATATAACTCTTATACAATAAAAAAAACGCTAAGCAAACATGTTTAAATTTATTCAAGATTATTTTCTTGGCATTGCTGACAAACATCAGTGATATGATCTAAGCACATAAATGTATTGCACACAGTGAACAGTGGGTTTTACGATTTTTTTTTTTTTGAGGGACAGTAGGCGCATCTTTCTGGTAAGACATTCTGTGGAACATCAGGTTCGATATTTGACCCAGAAATTTCTATCAGTCTCAGTCTTAGACTTCGAGGAATATTAGTCATAGCAGAACGTATTTGCAAATGAAGCTTGACTAAATCGTTGGCCAATTGTCGTAAAAAACGCCTCTTTAACATTGTTGTATCAGAGTTATTTGAAGCGTAGACCACCTGCGAATTGTTTACAGCTATGTTCAATAAATTGTAGAAAATTACCATGGGCCATCTGCGCGTGTTTCTGGAACAGTTATAGCTCGCTGTCAGCTTATCCACAGTATCTACGCCGCCTTTATAACTGTTCTAGTCGGTAATTATAACTGGTTTATTGGCATCGGATCTTGCATCTATTTTATCAGTATCATGCATACTGGACAGCAACAGAACATTTTTCTTATTTTTAGGTATATAAGAGACAAGAGTGCACTCTTTTGAAAACCCAAACATGCTGGTATGTTCAGGTCGCTGAACTGGTTTAGAAAACTCTAGCGGTAGTTCTCTCTTGTTTTTTCTTATTGTTCCAATCACTGTAAGTTTATGGTCGAGAAGCCTCTTTACAAGAGGTACCGAGGTGAACCAATTGTCCATTGTAACATTGCGACCGGATCCAAAAATGTGTTGACAGAGTCGTAAAACAACTTCAAATGGACTATTTGAAAGCCTGTATAGCCCCTCGGGTTGTGTGCCGACATAAATCTCCATATTGCTGGTGTAATACAGTTTAGAGTCACACAATGCCAAAATTTTTAGCCCGCATTTGTTCGGCTTAGATGGAATATACTGACGAAATCCGCATTTTCCTCAAAATCCTGCCAGCATCTTGTCCACGGTCACAAATTCTGAGTGATGGTAGCCGTTCTGACAATTAGCAACGAAACGGTCAAAAACATTACGTATAGGAGCTAATTTATCTGTTTCTCTACGCACTGCTTGAGTTCCTTTGCTGTCAAATCTTAGACAACAAATAGGGAATCTAAACTTTTGCAAACTCTTCGTGAGGCAAAAAATCTCTACACCGGACCCGTCAGTACTCCATAATTCTTCGGCATTTAGACGATTTGCATGATAGATACCAGCCATATAAAGGAGTCCAAAGAAAGCACGAATTTTAATTTGATTAGTTGGGATTGCATCTCTTTCTCGAGCAAAGATGTTACTTACAAATTCCATGTACTCGTTGATGTATTCCACAATAATATTGATTATTTCCTTATTGAAAAAATACTCCCATATTTCTAGTGATCCTGCTAAGTTTCCGGTTGCTAATGAAGAACCTAGCAAACTTTTGACAATATGTTTTTGCCGTGTTTTTACTGTTTTAGGTTGTGATGCGACTTTTCTCCAACGCGTAACTTTATCCTTTCCTATAAACGATACTGTATTGCTGTGAGTTGCTCCTACCATTTTCTCGTCGTCAGAAATATCTTGCTTAGACTCACAATTGTCAAGCTAGCTTTTTACATGATCAACCTCGTCTTCATCAGACTCATCCCTATCTGAATGTTCGTCGTATGGAACTTCTTGTTCCTGTTTGTTGTCCAACATTTCAAGCATTTTTTGCAGTCGCGCTTGCTCTCTTTCATAAGACCACATGACTAAAAAACATGATTTTACATTTCTATTACATAATATAAAATAAAAAGGTGACTAACTAACCTCAAAATCCAAATAACACAATAGCAAAAAATAAAACGTGATTAGTCGCGCCCTTCTCTCACACCGTAGGGCGAAATATTTTCGGCAAAACCACTACTTGCAACACACCCGTTAGCACTGCTGTTCCATGTCAACATCTTGAGAAGATAGAAGGAGTGGGAGGCGACTCCCACCTTGATTTCTAGAATAACACTCAATAAAGTCTATAGTCGGCAATTATCTCTCCGATAAAAAAGCCTCTTACACTGATCCCTAAGGTAAAACAGTGAACATCGATATCACCAGCGGAGTTCCCCAGAGGTCGGTTTTTGGTCTCACCCTTTGGAATGTTTCTTCGACGAACTTCTTAGCATGAAACTTCTTACTGGATGCTCGTTATTGGCATATGCAGACGACGTGGCTCTCTTTGCCACTGCGGAAGACGTATCAACTCTTGTTCATATAGTTAATCAATCCTTAAAATAGATTGTTGAATGGATTAACTACAACGGCGTGAAAATAGCTGATCACAAATCAGAAGTGGTCGTTTTCTCTGGAAGAAGAAGATTAAAAACCTTCTAGTTTATCATAAATAACAAAACTATTACGCCAAGCCCTAATCTAAAATATTTGGGTGTAATTTTAGATAAAAATCTTAATTTCAAAGACCACTGCTTGTATGTAACAAGAAAAGCCAAGCGTTCTTTGGCTGCCCTGTACAGAATTTTACCAAACCTATATCGACCTGGGTCCGCAAAGAGGAAGGTAATCGTGGCAGCAACCATAAACATAGTTCTATACGCAGCCCCAGTATGGGCATCGTGCTGTTCGGTTGCCAAATATAGGAACTTGCTCGTTAAATTCCAAAGGAAACTCGCGTTGCGCGTGTGTCAGGTATATCGGACGGTATGCACCGAAGCGGCGCGTGTTATTGCTGGTCTTAAACCGATTGACTTATTACTGAAAGAACGAAACTTATTTCTTTAACCCTACGGACACAAACAAGAAGGATTTTCTTGTAAACTCCTGGCAACAGAGATGGACTGGGTATGACCAGGCCCGCTGGACACGGCTCATTATTTCTTAAATTGATGTTAGGATAAACAGGAAATTTGGCAAAACCGACAATTTTATGACACAATTCCTAACAGGCCACGGGTCTTTTAACAGCTGTTTGGCCTGTATGAATAATCTTCCCTCTGCAGTTTGTGACTACTGTGATTCTCCTGACAACGACATCTATCCTACTTTCTTTGAGTGTTCAAAATAGTCACATCTCAAGCCTGTAGGCGTCACACCGTCGAATATCATTGCATATAATGAGTAATATAAACAACTGGAATAAGTGTCAAAGCTGGATCCAGAGCATCATCAAACAAAAAGATGCTTACAAACGACTGCATCAAGGTTAATCTGTGAACATACAACAACATAATTTTTTAGTTAATGTAAATTTGATATCATTAGTACTAAAATTACTACCTAGTTATTTATCTGTCATCTAGTAATAATTGTTTGGACTACGCCCAAAAAAAAATAAACTTAGTAAACTTAAGTTTTAATGGGCGCCAGGCTGAAAGTAACATGGAGATATAACGTAAGCCAGCCAAATTATGCTGCACTTCCTAATTATCAAACAAACTCGTAGGTAAAAAAAATGTATCTTGTCAGAATGATAATTGCAATTCCAATATTTTAATTATGGTATTTTAAGTTTGCTTATTATTTAATTATCTACCATCTGTTGTAACTTAGGTGTAAAGCAAAAATCGTATCACGGACCTTGTGCATTTTCAATATTAATCAATATTACGAATGTCGCCGAAAAGAATCGAATATGTATCCACTATCATTGAAACGTTGGTTGCGGTAATTAGGCGTTTTCTAGATTATTAACATTATTAATTTACGTTACTTAATTTTTTTTTTAACATTTGACACATAACAGTCTTAAGGGTTATTTACTTTGTCGGTTATTATTACCATTGAACACTGAAAACTCTTTCTTTTCCATCAATTCATTTTAAACTAATATCATTGATTATAAACTTCGGAAAGATGCGCATCCTATTTGGACGAAATACGACACAAAAGCACAAAGAAACGTAGATGGCTCTACCTTTGAATTGCGGCAAGATTTTTCAGTTTCCCCCTTCTTTATTTTTATGTCAGTTTCAGTGTACCTGTCTCGATGCGTGTTTCTTGAATAGGAATATAAAAGTGATTCCAGGTTCGAAGTTACTACATTATTACAAGATACTGCATTGATTATAAAATTATTTACCATAATTTTTGTGGCATTGAGTAAATATGAATACGTTAGTTGCACAAATAATAAAAAGAACGGCGTAGACGCCGTAGACAAACGTTTTTTTAAGATTTTCTACAAAAAATGTGTAAGAGTAGCAAAAAAAAATTGTGGAAAAATTGGTATTAGGGTTGTGGATTTGACACTTTAGGAAATAAGTTAATATGTGAAAACCTTTTTTTACCCTCCAAAATTATTATGAACAATAAACCTAAATTATTAAACGTAAAATCAGTGCCTGTAAAGTTTGAGAAAGAACGTAAGCAAATTACTATTATTTTTATTTACTCAATGAAATAATTTGTTATGGTTTTTTTATAATTCCAATTTGATGAGATAAACATTATGCTTAAGCATTCATGTAGCGTACGTATATATAGCGATCAAAAAGGTTTCTAAGAAAATTGAAAAGTCCTTTAACAAGTTTTTTTGTTATTTGTCATTGGAACATTCAAAGTTGTCATTAGAAGGTACTAAAGTTTTCTGTCTAATTAATTTTGAAAAGAATTTTCAAAATGAAATACAATTGACATGTTTTTTATCAGTGATTTATGTTAATTTTTTTCTTAGAATTAACTTGCGCATCTAATCAAATTACAACCAAGGATGTCCTTTACGATTCAAAAGAAAACTCAGCAGATACATCTTTTCCAACTGGGTCCAAAGCAAATAAATTGTTTATGTAAATAATAACCACAATTATATGAAAATACATGAAAATGTTTGTCTATCATAACTTGTATTAATGCAAATAAATTGTATTTCTTACAAATTAAATTGTTGTTGTATTGAAGTTTGAAACAAAATTTAAAAATAAATTCGTGGCATGATAAATTAGTTGAGTGCAAATTTTTTGTTCTTTATTGTGTACGTGCAATTTACTTATTTTGCTATAAGATCGAATGAATCATTTTTGAATGTAGACACCGATGTTGCATATGTTATGCAGTTACAGAATCAATGGTTACAGTATTAATCGTTCGTGCCAGCACTTTACAAATTAACATTTTGGTGATCAAGGGTGAAAGGGGCATCCGTTGTTTGTGGGAGATGTAGTTATGAAAAAACGTTAAGGCTTGCATGTCTTCCGAAGTTTATAATCAATGTTATTACTTTATTAGTGTCGAGAGTTACTGTTGTACTACTTCCAGCTTACTAATATACCTGTTTTGTGTCTTATCGGTGCTATTTGAACATGTAACACTTAAGGCTCATATTACATATTGAATGATCCAATTACTAACCTGTAAATTCTGAACACTCTGTACAGAGATGTTTAACATTTGATCATGGAATACAATATCCAACTATTTAGATGTAAGAGTAAATTTCTTATGATTTGTTGATTTAGAAGATATTGAATTTTTTTTTGATATTCCATATTTTAGGAAAAGTCGAAATAACTTAAAAACCGACATCAGTTTTTTTTTTAAAATTGAGCAAATTGATTCACTACGTCCACAAACTTTTATTCTCAACATGAAAACGACAACTTTATTAAATTATGATTTGTACAGTTCCTGTATAGATTTTATCTCGTTTCATAAGGATCTTTATTTTGTAAGTTAGTAAATCAGTTTATGTTTTTCTTGCAGACTATACAATAGTAATAATAACTTTGCGTTTAACTTAAGGGAAGATAAATATGGAAGTCATTATAAGCTAAGGTTGTTACACAATACTTCATTGTTCACTTTAAACGTGCTGGGGTTTATAGAAGACGCCTTCAGTAATGTGATTATAGTTGTATCTCAAACACATAATAGCTATTGAATTTAATCAAGTTGACGATTGACCAGAAAATCAAATAGTTTCTACAATAATAAATCAATGCTTCAACTTATTAAAGTTTAGATCGAGAACATATACACGTAATATTGAGGTCATAAAAATGACTGGATTATGTAGGTGTTGTTTAAAAACGTGTTTTCGTGTACAATTACAATAATGTGAAATTGATAGATTGAAATGTGACAATTCGGCACTGTTAAAATGACAGAAGCACAAAGTATATGCTGATATAAGCAAACTCGGATAACAAAACCAAATATCATAATAACATTCACGTCATGAATATTACGTCTGTCATTTATCGCAAAAATGTTGACACCATATTTGATGAACTATATTCAATATACATACAAAACAGCCATTATTGAATGTTACAAAGTTTTCACCCGGTTGCATAAAAGGTAATTAAATCTGTTGTTAGGTAACCATCGCTCTAATTAATTAAAATTCATTTTTTAGTCATCTGATTGGTTAACAATTGTTAACGGTTTGTTAACGACTAATTACGATTTATACTCATGGAGAATTTTTTTTTTATTACTTTAAAAAACGAATGATAAAATGAAAATTGAAAACCGAGGTAGTTTTAAAGTTAAAGTAATTTTAAAAGAAATCTAACTACAAAGTTAAGGTACGCGTGAAGCTTGAGCATGAAGTAAACACCCTTGCATTAGAAACTTAATTCTAACTTGGGACCTACAAATGTTTTCTAAAACGAATCTTTTAGAAACCATTGGCAAGAAATACAGTTTAAACTTCAATATACAGGAATTTATCTATATACAAATTTGATTATTTTGTTGTTTACTGAGGTACTCATTAGTACAGTGTTTTTCTTTGTTCTCGTTTTTCTTGCATTTTTAAAATAAATCTAGTAAAAACTTTTTCAACTTGTTTATACCAATAAACAATTTTTGACTGGTTGTAAAACCTAATAAACTTGAGGTATGAGAAATTTGACGTCGGGAACAAGGATTTTGGCTTCATCGAATATTAATAAATTGCTATTGATTTACTTTGACTACGCGGCGTGCAATTTATAAATTGGAAGGTTTCGCCATATCACAACGAAAATCATGTTAACAGATATAATAATAGTCAAATATCAAATTTTATTAAATACATTTCAGCATTCCAATTATTTTGACGCCGTTCATAATTACGATCTTTTTCAAGGATATTGTTATTTTTTATAACTCAAATGTCCAGTATAGGATGGTTTAGAAACAAAATTTAGCAATAAATCACAGAAGTTGAAATTGTTGAATAATAATGAGCGTGTAGGTTCATAAAATTACCATAAGTTAGTTTAAGAAGCGCCACTTTAATCAATATCAAGTAATTATCAAACTTATAGTATGAAATCGTAATAATCCTTAGAATTTCTAAAAATCACTAGAGAGATGCAACTTCTTGTGTAAGAAAAAACCTTGGGGTAATGTTATAAGATGTCCTATACTGAGTTTTTACTCGCACATCGAGTTTGTGTTTTTGTGTCTTTATAGATAGGTAGTTGCTGAGTTTTTAATGTAGGAGTGTACACCATTCGTAATAAGAAATTATTTATCGAATTGGTTATCCGAAATAAATTCGTATACAAAGTAGACTAAAAAGATGAATCAAACGTAAAAACTCTAATTAGAAGACACTCAAATTTATATAATGGCTGCAACGAGATGACATCGAAATTTTTGCCTACGTTAACTTTATGCGAACTTAATAGTAATCATCTTTTCATTCACATATTTATTATGAAATTTTGCCTTAAGAGTAAATGGCTATTAGCTAACGCAGTTAGCAGAAAGTGTTCTTCATCACAGTTCAGGCAAAAGAAATGACACTAGTTAGAAAACCGACATAGTCTACCACGAGTAAAGCAAGGTCTCACAAAGAATCTAGCATTCTTAAGCGGTTAAACCACCAATACTTTGAAAACAGATATTTAAAAGGAAAAGAAGAAATTTACGCTACTGCCAAGGATTAAGTAATCCTAAGAACAAAATAATCCCCCAATGTGGCTGATTTGTAAATAATTAATTTCTAGTAGTGAACTGTATTTAATAACTTCTTTTTGTAATTTGACCAACAACATACCTTTTACAAAGACAACATTCTAATTAACTACATACATTCTCAAATAATACATTTAATTCAACGTCTGCCCTGGATCATCGTGCAAACATGGCCGGAAAGTGGTGGTTGGTGCGTTTTTTTAAACAGTGGCTTTAACCTAAAAAAAAACCCACAATGGATTTCTACTATATAGCGGTAGACACTAACACAACCAAACTAAAAAAAACAAAAATCTAAAAAAATTTGGAACAAGCGGAAAAAAAAGTTTGTAAAGAAAATAAAGGAAAACAGTTTAAGAGAAGAGCCAGAGAAAGTTGTCTGTCTCAGTTGAGCAAATAAAAGAAAACCTGCTATGTGCTGTGCTCCGTAACTCATATTAAGCGTATAATAACATTTTAAGTTGTAAAAAAAACGAAGCAATACTTACTAAATAACCAGAAAACAAATGAATTACTGTTGAAAATCCAAATTACAAGCAGCAAATCACAGAAAAGGAAAACCAACTTAGTAGCAAAAGACTTCAACTAAAGAGGAATATATCAAAAGAAAAACATTCTGGCCAAAAATCTGCAGGTGTTCTGTAAGAACAAGTAAACTCAATCAAACTCAAAAATCAAAATTAAAAAGATCGGAAACAAGGCACGGAAAACAAATCGAGTAATAAGAAATTCAGTTTCTTTTTGCCTGTAGATTAAACCGACGAGTCTTCGGCTAGATGTAATGCCGGTTACTATTAAACAAGTGACACTAGTAGTATTCTCATCTAATACATGCCCTAGTAAAGAAAAATAACTTTTGCAACAAACTAACGGATTTAAAAATTATGTAGTTATACATTTTTTTTTCTATTTTCAAGGAGGGTCGTGATGACCAGGTCTGGAAACCAAAGTGGCGATTCTCTGAAACAACATGTTTTGCTTGTTGATTATAGTGTATTGTAAAGTACTGATTACCTTCCATATTTTATACAGAGTGGCGTAAACTTCTGACATCGGAAGATAACTTAGTTAATAAAAAAGATATAACTTTCATAATATTATGTGTATTCTGTAAGAGTCCTTCTAGGTAGAGGTGGGAATAATACTCAACTCAGTAAGTTGTAATTGCCGACGTTTCGCCCACCGTTGTGTGGGCTTTATCAAGGCTGGTTTACAAAAACGAGTTGGTAGTCAATTTACTACCTTAATCTGAACCGACATTGATGTGTCTATAGTTTGCTGTAACTTACTAGGCAACAGAGGTAGTGTATTCTTTAATTTTCTCGACATCAAAAGTTCTCCTGGGGAGAATCCAGTATCAAGAAGTGTTGTTCTATAAGCCAACAACGCCATGCATAAATTATTATTATTTTTTATTAAATTTCTTGCAACCTTTACTGCCGCCTCTATTCCCCAGTTAGAATGAGCAACATATGGACTTGAAGTAACGTGTTTAAAGTTTAGCTCTAAAGCGAAGTATTTAAACTCCGTTTGGAGTTGTGGACCATTATCTGTCATAACAATGTCAGGAATGCCATACCGTAAAAATAGTTCTTTCATTTTGTGTATAATTATTTTTGTTTTAAAT
The DNA here is from genome assembly GCA_030710515.1 of Abscondita cerata. Lineage (NCBI taxonomy): Eukaryota > Metazoa > Arthropoda > Insecta > Coleoptera > Lampyridae > Abscondita > Abscondita cerata. The sequence continues at coordinate 150,823 of JALBCR010000881.1, read as the reverse complement.
CATGCAAATTGAAAATTTCAAAGAAATGAGAATAGTAATCTATCAAAATTAAATACCATCTATCTTTACATTTAAATTAATCAGCTGAAATTTTCGACCATGCTCTAGTGACAATTTCATCTTTAACAAAAGGTTCTTTTATATATTTGACCTTTCTTCAATACAATTAAAACAATTTTTTATCAAATGTTCCAATTGCGTTGATAACCCTAGCCACCAAACTGAGGTTTTAGCCCTCTCCCTACTTTTCGTGATACCTTGGTGACCTTGATGAATGAACTTTATAATTTATAGCTGTAACGAAAATGGTATAATAATCCTACTTCCCTTTAAGAGCAAATTTTCACCAACCGAAATTTCATGGCGGTATTGATAATACGGCAAAATTTCAGATTCTAACTTACTCTTTTCTGGCCATTCCGACGTACATATTGAATTAGCTTTTTGCTTTTTCTAGTAAAAAATCATCTTTAATAGGTAACCTTTTGATAATAAATGATACGTGTGCTCCCGCTTCTTCCCCAAGTTCATCTGTACCCGCGACTTCTATAGGATCTTTGCTTAGAGATCTGCAACTACTAATTCTTTGTCCGGTGTATAAATAATATCATAGTTATACCGCATTAGCCTAATTCTAAACCGTTGCAGACGAGGAGTCAGGTCATCTAAATTTTTTGTCGCTAACACCTGCAACAGGGAACGATGATCTGTCTCCAATATTATCCTATCTAAACCCGTAATGTACTCCGAAAATTATTCGCACGCCCATGCTAACCCCTCTTTCTCTATTTGTGCGTATCTGCGCTCACTCGTAGTTAATGTTCGTGAGGCGTACGCAACAATTTCTTTATTTTGGTCATCTCGTACCTGTGTTAACGAAGCCCCCAAACCGTATGAGGAAGCATCCGCGCTAACAATGACAGTTTTTGTTGGATTATAATATGCTAAACATGGCGCTTCTTGTAATAACCAAATACTTTTCTCAAAAGTTTTCTCTTGTACATCACCCCATATAAACGTTATATTGTTTTTCAACAACTGCGTAACTGGACCTAGAATTTCTGATCTATTTGGGATAAACTTTGCAGCAAAATCTACTATGCCCAACCACCGTATAAGTTCCGTCTTATTGGTTGGTCTTTTGAATTTAGAAATAGCTTCTACCCTTTTCTGGTCTATCCTAATTCCGTTTGCTGAAACCGTATGTCCCAAAAATGGAACTGACGACACTCAAACATACATTTCTCCCTGTTTAGCGATATACCTTCCCTTCTAAACCGTTCTAGAACCTCCCTTAGAATATTATCGTGCTCCTCCATTGATTCCGCAAAAATCAATACATCATCAATATGGTGTACCACTTGTTTTAACCCAGTTAAATTTTTGATAATTTTTGACTAAAGTATTTCGGCGCGCACGAAATTCCAAAAGGCAAACGTGTGAATTTAAACCGGCCTATTGGCGTTATGAAGGTTGCCAAGTTTTGACAGTTTTCCTTTAATTTTAAATGATAAAATGCAGAGTTTGCGTCTAGTTTTGAATAAACCTGAGAACCTATCAGTTTAGCCAGTTAGTTTCTACCCTCGGTATCGGAAAATGGGTTCTCAATACACTCTTATTTAACCTTGTAAAATCACAACAAATCCTTACCGAGTTATTATTAGGGACCACCACTATAGGTGCAACCCAAGAAATAGGCTCCTCTACCGGTACGATAATTTTCAGTTCCCGTAACCGTTTTAATTCTGCTTCCAATTTACCTAGCACCACTCTCGGTGCTGCCTGAACATAAGGCTGTGCATCATCTTTGTTGACAATTTCTATTTCATCTTTTAATTCACCAATGGTATCAAAAAGGCCAGGGAATTCCTCAAAAACCTTAACGCTAGTATTCTCTTTTAGCACGCTCCCTGAAAATTTCAACAAATCTAACATTAGCATACTTGGTCTACCCAAGATAGCAACTTTTAAATTTCTCACCACATAAAACTCCATTACATGTTTACTTTTTCGGTATGTCAAACCTAATCTTACAATTCCTACTATCTCTAAATTTCTATCGTCTGGGCCGGATATCACCTCCTTGCATGTCTCTAATTTATTCCTCAACTCAGAGCACAATACCGCTGTAGGTAAACAGTTGACGTCCGCTCCAGTATCAACCAAGAACTTGACCTTATTTCTAAACCCTTCAATCTCTAAATAACAATGCCATTGAGAATTAGCTTCTGAATTAAATCCTAATATTCCTATAAAAAAATCTGAATGTCCCTGATCTTCTTCCTCCTCATTTAAAACAGTTTTCCCAAATTTTATGTTTTTACATACCTTATGCCAATGTCCCAACTTATTACATTTTGAGCACTTTGCGTTCCTGGCTGGATACTTCTTCCTTGCATGTCTCTCTTTACCGCAAAACCAACAGCTACGTTCTTGTTTCTTACTTGAATTTTGACCATTGTTCTGTCCCTGCAATGCTGTTCCTGCACCCAGAATCTTCTTGTTTTGATTTTTCACTTTTGCTACTACCCTTACTTCTCCACCAGGATTTATACCCCCTTGTCCGGAGAATTACCCCTTGTTCTATAAGTTGTTCAGCCTGTCTCGCAGTTAATACTGCCTTTGCTAATGTTAAATCCGCTTGAAATTGTAGTCTTTCACTGGTTTTTTTATCCAACATACCGACCACTAACCTGTTCCTTATTAAGTCATCTCTTAAATTTTCATATTCACAAAATTTCGACAAAGTGTATAGAGCCGTAATGTATGAATCAATTGATTCGCCTTGAATTTGTATCCTCGAATTCAATTTGAAGCGTTCGAAAATTACATTCCTTCGAGGTATAAAGTAACTCTCAAATGCTTTTAAAGCTTCTTCGTATGTCTTGGGAGCTGCCCTAAACTGCACTAAAATTAGCTCCCCCATCGTATACAAAAATATGTCTATTTTTTCTTTCTCATTCCTGCTATTTAAACCTGCCATGTATCTTTCAAACCGTTTTATCCATTGGGGACACATACTTGGTACCCAAAAATTGAATTTCTCTGGCGTAGCTACATTTAAATTGAGACTTCCACTGCTTCCCGCTTGTTGAATCTGGTTTTCGTTGTCCACCATTTTTCTCCCTTTTTCTTCTCTTTTTTAATTTTTTACCGCTGCCACCATGTTTTATTATATCTTACTTTTATTAATTAATTCCAAAACCCCTAACGTTACATGTGCTAACTTCACTTCCTTCTTAACACTTGCTGTGTCTCACATACCACACACTTAGACTACTGATCCAACATAATCAATTAAATCTAAGCCGAATTATTACAATGGAATTTGACATCAAGAATTATGTCAAGTACAAATATGTAGCGCAATAATAATTAAGAAATGCGTTTTGTAACATTTCTCTGCGGCTTTTAAAAAGCTGGATCCTCAGCTCTCATCAGCGACGACCTAAGAAAAAAAAATTCGTTAACAACGGGGGAATTATGGTGGGAAATAAGGAAGGGATGGGTGACGTCAAGATAATTTTCTTATCATAAAAACGTCACCCAACTTATTATTATTACCTTATATTCCTATTGTCACTGCTTATAATTTTTCATTGTATGCAGGAAGTAAAAAAAAAATTAACTTTAACTTCATTGCTTTTTTTTTAATATAGATTTTTATACTGACACTTTACTAGAAATGTGCGATACTTTAATATAAAAACCAATATCATATTCCTGAGGAAAGGTAACAGAATAGAACAAAAGAGTTCAAAAAGTTTCTTTGTACTGACATCTAAGTAATTGCAATTTATTTCACGGTTTGTTTTATAAAAAAATACTAAACAAAAATATATTGTGTGTAATCCATAATCTAATAAAAATTGTATGAACACGTATGTACTTTTGAATGTTTTCTTTGGTATTTTTATTCAATCTTTTTATTCAATTTGTTAAAATCAAAATAAGTATTTTTGATTAAAACGTTTTTTTTTGAACGAATTTGGAATTTGGTAATTAAAAAAAACATGTGCGATTCTTTGGTTCTATTCATTCGGTTAAAAGTTGATTAAAGCTTTTAATTTTTCTTGCTTGATTGAACAAATGTTCGCAGCTGTATTTCGCTTATTGGAAAAGTTGTGGTTGGATGATTGTAATCACATATATTACATATAGCATCGTGAAAGTGAAGTTATTGAACATTCAGCTATGTGATTGAATCTTCCGGTATAAAGCTTTATTTTTTACGTTTCCGACGATATTTATAATCAGATTCGATTTGATGTTTTGTTGTTCTTTGGTTCCACGTCTTTTAAGAATAGGTTAATGAATTAAAAAATAAAGCTCATTCATAATTTGTCAAATAATTTAACAAAATTATACTTTTTTGAGTATCATTTTTTTATCTATCAGTAGCGACTTAGTTTCATTGCAAGTCAGCAGAATTTCTTCATATAGGACTCGGTGTTATTGACTCAAATTTCATTGATTAAATTCTTATGTTGCTTCAGTTAAAAGAGTGAACATTAAAGTGACAACTAATTATATTTTCTTGATATTATTTTTTGAAGTACTGTAATTTGTATGAAACTATTGGAGTAGGGCGTTATTTACAAAGTATTACGTTTGCAAAAATGTTTCAATTAACGCGTTAAATTTCAATTGTTTTTTTTTATTTTGCAAACCAATTTTGAAAGAAAAGTACGGATTCCATTTATAATCTTACAACATTGCACAATACAATTTCAAATGTATTAGCATCTTATAAAATACAAGTCGTATACACATAATGTAAATTCAATTTTAATTGGAAATTCAAATGATATAAATGCTATGTAGATTGTTAAATCCAAATATAGTATTTTTATTTTTAAAAATACATTTTATTTTCTTACTCCAAATTTGATTACGTGAAGATTTGGTTAGATTGATTGAATAATAAAATGGGAATTAGTTTGTTTGCAATTGTACGGATTTAGAGAATTTTAATTTGATTACAGTACACAACAGGTGTTCTTGTGCTTGTGCAATTTTAGATTGTTTTATAATTACAAATTTTTAAACGTATTACTTACATTATTTAAATCAGAAAGTAAATGAACCAATGTTTCATTTTTTTTTGGTTGTGAGATTTTAGCATGTATTGGTTACCCGTACAGATTTTTTTATTGCTAGTTATGAAATTCGTATAGAATTCGTAACTGTAATGAAATATGGTAGTCTCTAGTTTAATGTAAGAGATGAGAGGTGATAGAAACAACTCGCTGAAAAATTTCAAAAGAATAATTAAATAACATATTTTTTATTTATATTGAAACCCAATGATCAAAATATGCAGATAATTAGAATATTAGCATTGATTATAAATTTCGGAAAGATAAGCAAGCTTTAATATTTTTTTGTATCTACATCTCCCACAAGCAACGGATGTCTAACCTGTTAACTTGTAAACTGCTACCATTAATTCTGTGAGTGCATCCTCATAAATGCATCGGCGTCTACATTCGAGAATGATTCAAGAATCAAACTCAGCAGTTTCTCAAGCCGTTCGTTGTTATCGCAAAATAAGTAACTTGCACGTGCACAATAAAAAATAAAAAATGTGCACTCAACTAATTTAGCTTGCTACAAATTTATCCCAGTGCATCATAATAGTTTAATTTGCAAATTGGTTTTAAATTTTGTTTTAAACTTCAATAAAACCATTGATTATAAATTTAATTTGTAAGATATAAAATTTATTTGCCTAAACACAAGTTATAAGATCATATGGTACGTTATCATAAAAACGGCGTCGTTTTTTAAGTAAATCAACGTTCAAAGAAAAAAATTGAAGCTATTTAAAAATTCCTATTTTTTGAAAACCGACTAATTTTGAGGGATCATGTTTCGAAGCGTAATTATAAAATTTTATATTATTCTTAAAAGATTGCATCAAACTAAACAAAAAAAATTATAAATCAAATTTATTTCAAAATTTGTTAAATCTGCAGCACATTAAAAATAGATTAAATTTTATGAAATATTTTGAAAACAATTTTCCGGCACTTAATATCAATAAGATTTTTGGACGTACGCGATTTCACAATTTTCTTTGTACAGGGTGAGCTGAAAACGGTTTATTGTACACAATTAGAAACAAAATTATTATTGGAAAAGTGACCATAAAATATTTTTAAATTTATAAAACAGTCATGGATAAATCATTTTTTGTTATTTTTTCTCAGTTTTTTGCATATTTACAGGGTATCCAAAATAGTTTTAATAGAATTTTGAAACAATTTTAAATATTTCTAACTTTTTGTATTTTTAAAAGTAAATTAGTGGAGAGAGCACAAAATGTTTTTAATTTACAAGCTAATTACTCTGAATTGCTCAACGGAATTTAATAATACTTAAATCCGTTAGAAAGAGGTTGTTTAGTTTATCGACAGCACTTTATTTATCTTAATCTTATTATTACTGTTGCCGCTAGAGAGTGTTAAATATGAAATCAACAAATAAAAGCGTTTTTCTGAAAAAATTCAAATAAAAAGTCATATGGCAAATTTTACACGATAAAATAGAGAATTACTAGGTTAACAAGATTGTTATATTTTAAAACTATTATTATAAAGTGGATATTCAAACAAACAAGCTACGGGACTAAAACATAACTCAAAATCATTTTAAATATAAAAAATAACAATACTTACTATAATTACAAGCAATTGTATCGGTATACAGGGTGATTTTTTGAAAACGATCCGCCTGAGATATTTCAGAAACCAAAAGGAAATTAAAAATTTCCTGGAACAGGTCCACTTATATGTTAAGGGAGAAACGGTTTGACTTATAATTCACACTTTTGAAGTGGTGGCGTGTAGGGTGTATACTAGACACCTCTTTAACTAGAGAAAGAACTGCGTTGCCGTTTCGTGTTTAAATGCGTTTATTTGCATTCACTTACAGTAGGTGTGATAGAATATTTACATGCATCAATAGAAGTTGCGTAGGTCGTGGAATGCACTTGGAGCGTACGAAATGCAGTGTCCGCGGTATGAGGCGCCGTTCGTGTTACATGTTGAGTCGTAAATCGCCGGCCGTTTTGAATGCTGGTGACGCGCTTGTGGTGATCGCTGCTCAGCGTCGCGAAATGGTTGATGCGAGTTAAGTGTCAAATCGAACTGTACTTAAATTACACCAAACTTAATTTCTAAATTGTCTATTGATCCTACTTCATTTTATATGCATTTAGTAAGCTATTTGCTTTGTGTGCGAAGTCGTGAAAATATCTTTCTTGTTGTCAGCATTTTTAAATCGGGTTTGTTACGCTAAGTGCGCTTTCCGATTTTCGCGTGTTGCTTTATACGGATGAGAATTAACGATGTCGATTACGATGGGATTGAGACGGAAACTCCTATAGGTCCCTCCTAGTGAATTGATCTACGATTAAGCGTGTCGGAAGTTTGTGAGCATATGCAAACAAGTTTTTTTTTGTTCCTCTAAAGCAGCGGTCGTGGCCTTTGTGGTTGTTGCAGCGGTCGTTTGTTAGCGAGTGTTGCAGCAGTCGTTGCGTTTCATCTTGGCGGGTTTTTCTTGGGCCATGGCGTTGATGAAACATCTTCGTTTGTGGTCCATCAACCCAAGTTGATGTGTGTTACATCTTTGAATGTAGCGGGCGTATTATAGAGCGGCGGTTGGAGCGGCAGCAAGCGTATCGGGTTTAGTGGCGGTCGTTTTCCCGTTCATATCGTGCACGTCGTAGGTATAAAAAAAAATTTGTAGCTATACCTGTTTGCGTGTTGCTGGATTACTTCTCCTTGAAAGTTGACTTTTCTCTGATTTTACATCAGTCGGGGATCACCACTATAGCGTCTAGTGTAAATACTAGACGCCGGTTTGATCAAAGAATGAACTGGCGGAGTCGTTTCGTGTTTAAATGCGTTTATTTACATCCTTTTACAGAAGTGCGATGTAATATTTACATGCAAGAATGAAAGTTCCATAGGTCGTCGAATGCACTCGTAGCGTAGGAGATGCAGCGTTTGCAGTATGAGGCACCGCTCGTGTTACATGTCGAGTCGTAAATCGCCGGCCGCTTTGGGTGCTAGCGATGCGCTCGTACTAACCGCTGGTCAGCGTTGCAAACTGGTCGATGCAAGTTAAGTGTCGAATCGAACTGTCTTTAAACTACACTAAACTTAACTTCTAACTTGTCTATCAACTCTACTTTATTTTATATGCGTTAAGTAGGCAGTTTGCTTCGTGTGCAGGGTCGTGGAAATATCTTCTTCTCAGCATTTCTTAATTGGGTTTGTTATGCCAAGTGCGCTTTCCGCATTGAGACGGCAACCCCATAACGTTTATCCCTGCGTTCCCACGAATACCTCCCCAAAAAAGTTGAATGGAATGACACATCGCGTGGTATCGCAAATGAAAGCTTATATTATATTATAAAGATCATAGTGATGTGTCACTTAGGCAATTTTTATATAATATTTGTCAACGAACCAAAAAAAACTTAAAGAACCTGTTACAATCTGGTATACGGACGATTCTAAATCAGAGAAGAAAACTGGATCAGGCAAGTACAATAAATGGTGCAGGCTTGGCCCACCTTTAGGGCAGCGTATCTATATTATGTCATACAGCTAGGCAGCGCTGAGAGTTCTCAAGAGCCAAAGATTATTACCTAGACTGGTGCTTACATGTTTTAATACAATCTATATACTGCTACTTCAAAGCACGGTCACCCTTGTCTAATCCTTTCTTATTTGCGTATATATATATATATATATATATATATATATATATATATATATATATATATAACATAAATCTACGAATTAACAAATCAGGAAGCTTCAACACCCTATGTTGGGACAAAACTAGCTTTGCGTGTTAACAAAAAGTCAAGTTATCTAACAGGCAGCGAATGGACTGACAAAGAACACAAAGCATACTAGGCATCAAGGTCAGGGCTGATACCTAGTAAGAGTATGATAATAGAACATTACGTGAACCAAGCCTTTTAGATTGCATTGCATTCAGTATTATTAATGATTAATAGTACAAAGGGTTAAAAAAATAGTTTAATTAAAAAAAAAATTTATCTTTCTTCAATCTGTTTAAGACTACCTCCTGTAATTCACTTTTTTCTTTTCTTCAACTAAACTGAAGTGGTTTTATATGCTTGTTAAGATGCATTTATAGGTGGTGACTACTAGTGGTGGCCAAACCGTCAAAACAAGAACTGATTAATCGTTTTTAGAAAAAATCGATTAACCGAAAAAATCGATTAATCGTTATTTCTTGAAAATAGATTTTTAAAATCGGTTTTTAAAATCGGTTTTTAAAATCGGTTTATAAAACCGTTTCAATATAATAAATTTTTAAAATTGGTTTTCAAAATCGATTTAAAAATTGTTTTTAAACATTTATTTTAAAATATTTATGCATAACTGTTTATCAAAATTTGCAGTAATAATTTTTTCATAAACTTTTACAAACAATATGGATTCTTTTTTGAAAACATTAGTAAATATGTTGCATTGCGGTATTTTAAATAAAAACCCCTATTTTTTATTTGGTTATATCTAATGCAACTTTGTAAATCTTTTTTTTTTTTGACTACTTAAACCGTTTTAATTTAAATCCAAATCCATTTAATTTTAAAATGTTCAAAAGTAATTCAACTTCTACCCTTCGAGCAGCAGACGTGTCAGTAATAAACATTATTGTATTGATTGCCTTACTAATGTTAATGTTGTGAATAATAATAGAGGTTAATAATTAATAATAGAGTGTTAAAAACGTGTTACGGTTTTATTTGCAAAGGTAGAACGTATGTCAAGAGCCTTCTTAAAAACGTGTGTTGTGTGTAGCACGTTACAACGAAAATCAAATTTGCCGCGCATGTTGCTAATTTTTTATTAGAGAAAATTTAATTCACAAAAGTTTCGAAGACAATCAGCGGACATTATCTTCTTCTTTGTACATGGGTGTTGTAGCGTGCCTTTTGAAGTTAAAATTTTACACATAAATTATTAATGTGTGTTTCAATAATTCCAAGTCAAATTGGTGTTTAAATTTAAATCCGGCCGCATTCACCATAAGTTGTCTTAGTTCTAATTACGACGTATGCTTTAGTACGTGCGTTGACCTTATATCTTCATCGTGTATTACACCTGGATAACTCCTGGGGGTGCTGGAATGGCGAATTCACGACTACCACGGTTTCGTATTCAGTTAAGTTGCCAACAACCGGTGGACTCTACAGTCTACAGGGGTCGTTTATGTTGCATATTTTTTACTTCAAGGAAACATATTCACTTTCCGTTCTTTGCTACAAACCTCCCCTAAGGAAAATCCTGGGGTTCCTCTCTTCTAGAGCTGTCCAATACTGTCGCTAGCAGGAACTTTCATTCTGGGAACTGCATACTACAGAATACAGCTAAGTTTTAATGTTTAAGTAAGCTATTCAATATTAACGCGTATGACGCTCACGTACATGTGACATAGTATGGTTTGATCTCTAATACATAAGCAAATTTTTATTTGGGGTAGACTCTATAACCGACGTTTGGTTTTGTTTTTAATCAGCTCAATACGAGCTTGGACGTTTTATATAATGCCGTTGAAGTTAAAACAAAAGCCCTTTTGGGTTGGCGGGAGGTACTTACCTTTTTAATCCGAGTTTAAGTTAGTTTTAAGTCACCGTGTGTAAGTGTCGTGTGTACGTCGAGCCTTCTTAGTAACCAATCCTCAATTGGAACTGTAACTTTAATTTGAGTGTAACTAAAAAGCTTACTTGAAATTCGACACATTAATTGCGAGCTTTATTTATTGTCTGTCTATTTTAGTCACATTCTCCTAGTATTTTAAGATTTGTTTGTTGTATTGAATTGTCTGTTTGTCTCTCTGATTTGTGTTCGATTTAGACCTTAAGTAAAACTTGTTGATCTCCTATTGGTCGGTTTTATTTCTTTCTATTACTCAGCAGGTGGCGCCTTGTTAGGCAGCAGTCTATTTTTTTACAGTTCTCTAAGGACCCCCCACTCACCGACAAAGTTGGACGCTGCCGCTATAACTACTATAAATACTGGATCCTTTACAAATTTAGTGCGTTACATCGAGCCAAATTCAATTACTTTTTCTCTCTAGGTTGTACTGCTAAAGCCGTCGTTTTCTTTTGTTATTTGTAAACTACAACCGTTACAAACGGTACTGTTTTTAACAAAATAATTTAAAATATTCCAGGTTGTACGTAAACATATTTTATAAAACAATAAATGTTTTTGAATTTGTTTAATTAACTGTAATAACGTGGTGTATAGGTTTGTCTCGTTATTCATTTTACTTTGTAAAAAGGCTTTCCTTTACAGTATTTTACGTTTGCCAACACCGATCTTGTAACCGCACAAAGCAATGACAGTTTTATGCTAACAAGTTTTCCTTGTAGAATGTACATAGTTCACAATAAGAGGATTAAAACAGTTAAATCTTAGTTTGTCGGTGCAGCAAGTAAAATTTGACAATGTTAAGATTATAGGATATTTTAACATTTTCTTTATAGCTTCCTTTAGAGAACGATAATAAAAAAAAAATTGTTGCTTAAATGTATGGTAAATTTGGTTATTCCATATAAGCAAGCGAGATGATCCTGCGTTTTAGCCCAAATATTTGAATACTTGAAATGGATATCTAACTGTAAGAAATAGCCCCCATAAAGCATTTATTTCCTCAAATAATGCCCCAGCAATCAAAATTACTCGAGCCGGGTCTCTGCACTAAGGTACCAAAATTCGAACGTTTGGTTGCTTAGAATGACATTTTAGACTTTGACCTCAGACCACTTCTTCCGGCTTTTTATGCATGTATCTTTTTAGCAGTTTTTTATTCCGCATTTTTTCCGATTTTTTTTTTAAATTTATTAATATTAATAATAATTAATATAATTTAAAAATTCGTCTCAAAAACTCCTTTTATAACGTCAACTTTAAAATCCAATTCATAAAATTGACTTTAAAAAACGATTTAAAAAATTTTAGAAATCGACAACAACCGATTTTAAAATAGGTTTAAAATTGATTTTAAAAATTGACTTAGAAAACCGATTTGTAAAGTCGACTTCAAAACCGATTTTAAAAATCTATTTCAAAAGTCGACTATTTAAATCGATCAACCGATTAATCGGTTTTCGATTTTTCTGAAAACCGCGATTAATCGATTAATCGATTAACCGGTTAATCAATTTTTGTTGCCACCACTATTAATGCAAGTGGTAATAATTACACAGCTTAATTTTTGACCAGTTCAAAATTCGGAATATATTAGAACGAACTTAAGATTAAAAAAAAAACAATTTAGTGTCAAAGTTATAACAGAATACAAAATTTATTGACTAAAGCTATTAAAATATAGACAAGATTAATGAAGAGGGAAAGTGTAATACCCGTTTGCATAAATGCTAGTTAAATCCGTTGTTAAGTAACTGTTTCTCTGATTGGTTTATATTTAAATTTAGGTCCACTTATTACGATTTATCTAATCGTGCTTTAAACTTAAAATTTAAAACTAAATTTAAATTTTTAAATTAGTTGTCGATGCTTGGAAATGCACATGTATTATTAAGGAATCGCATTTTAAAACATAAATATCTACCTATACAAAGATGTTTTCATAGGTATGTATAAAAATAGGTGGCTTTTATTTCTAGAAATAGTAGAAACTCTGGATCGACTTTGACTTGCAAAAGATGAAAGCTGCTTGCTGCTATCTTGAAACTTAACAAACGATTATTTTATGCAAGCACTATGAAAATATTCAATATTAAGCATTTCGACGTTCAAAATTGTAGTTATGTAGTATATAGTGTAGCGCACCCTTGTACAAAATGCACAGCACGTTCTATATTATCGTCGCAATTTATAACCTTTCAAATGTAGTTACAGAAAAGTATAAAATTTGCGAAAGTTTGTTCGTCAAATTCGGGTAATAAGCAGAAAAAGAAATTTTGAAAGTTTGGGGTCGACGTCTCCTTTATATGACGCTGTATACCACCATACTCTTGGGAAAACTTAAATATTACGTTCCCTCATTCATTTGTGAACCTTTTTGATATTATTACGTTGTGTATACAATATAAAAATACACAAAGGTGTATGTAAATTTGAGTAGATTTTTATTACTTCAACAATTTTAATTTTACTTTCTTAAATATAAAATATAATCTTTTATCTCGTTTAAGACATTCATTTTAAATGAATTGGTTTAGGATTTAACACATAAAATGATATTTTGTTAAAAATGAATACGTATGGACAAAATTTAGTATGACATTATAACTTATGTTAGTCAGAATTTTTGTTAGTTTGAATTCGCAAGAGTTTATGAATGAATTCATTAACATAATAAAATAAACTGTATAATCTAAAAAAAAATAAGTATTCTTGATTGAATATTAATTATTAATGAATATTAGTTAACAAAATAAAACGTTCAGTTTCCATAATTATTAGATTTGCTACAATTAATTTTATTAAGTTTTTTTTTGTTGTTCTAACCGTGTCGATCACTGTTTAGATAGGGATTTCCAAATTCTTTATGTAACGACACTTACGAACAGAAAAAATTTTCTTTGATTTGATCAAAACTTACCCCTAAAGGATGTTATTAATGGGATGCCATCTCATTTAAATTTAAATTGACCATTAAGTGGAAAAAGTTAGCAATAACAAAATATTTTGAAATCAATAAGTAGACATATATATTCAACAAACAAATATTAAATAAAATAGGTTCAACATGTGAATAATAAAATCTGAAATAAATTTTAAATATAAAATTAACTAGATATTATAACAATGGGTAATTAGATTTAAATCCAAATTAACAGTAGGATACATAAAATAGTTTAGTTCACAGAAAAAATGTTACTGTTAGCGAAATGTTCGAAAGTCAATGGGAGACCAAGACAGAAGACAAAGAAGACCCTAATAATTTAAATAAACATCAATAATTAAAGTGTTAATTATTGATTAATTTAATTAAAGTGTGATAACCAACAGTGAAAATGAAATGAGGGGACAATAAAATAATGAAAAACTATTTGGAAAAGAAGGATTCTACATCAAGAATGATGGTTTAAAAAAAGAAAAGGGTGAAAAAAAATTAGGCATTGAAAGGAACTAGAGATCAAGTGTGTAAATGTATGGAAACATTTAGGTTATAATTTGAGGTACAACAACAAAGGCGACGAACACATTAAAAAATTAGCAAAAAAAGAAATAATGTAGTAAGACACATATGGGGAATAGGTGAGAAAATATTTGGAAAGAATATAGATAAAGGAAAACTTAGTAGGAAGTGTAATGATGTACACTCATGAAATTTAAAACTTGGACACCACAATTTCTGTAAACAAAAGTTTGAACATTGTGAAGCGGGCTTAAGGGTATCATTTACAATTCTAACAGCAGGTAGTCTCAGCAGGGGTTATCTTATAGAAGGACTGTAAAATGAATCATTACACTACACACGTTTTAGAAAATAGGTAATTTACGTTGCTTACTTTTTTTTTTCTTTAAAGAATATATTTGAAGGTATCGCTAATTAAACACCATAGCTCGATTAATTATCGAATCAAAATTTTGTTTAGGAAATGTTTACAAAATAAAATTAGAAATAATTTTGATTTAAAAACGTCTACAAGCAATAACTTTTAAATTAAATCAAAAACTAAACATGGTTATTTGGGTTGACTGATTATTACTTATTTTTAAATAAATCTAACCTACTAATTATTGTAAGTTATTAAAAAAATCATTAAACTCTCTATTCATAATATTTAGTCCTTACAAAATGTATATTTTATGACGTTTCATTTCTTTCTGTAGTTAATATAAAAAGTGAAAATAAAAACTAAGGCAATTTTTATTGTCAACGTATATATTTAGTTTTTGACAAGAATTTATTACATAATTATAATTAAGATACCAAGTTATAGTTTAAAATTAAATGAAAACTTTTTTTTAAATAAAGGTATTACTATATAAATAAATATAAGAAATCAATAATGGGTGTAACCTCCATTATTATTGATACATTCTTGGAGGCGTCTGCTCATTGACGCTATCAAGGTATCAATATAATTAATATTAATCGTTTCCCATGCGGTATCAATGGCTGCAATTAGTGCATTACGGTTTACTGGTATAAAATTTGGCTCTTGTTGTCTTCGGATAACAGCAAGTATTTGAGCTTAAACATTTTCGATAATGTTAAAATCGGGGCTTTTTGCTGGCCAGGGTAACAGCTCCATTATTGAGTTCTTATATTTATTTATATAGTAATACCTTTATTTAAAAAAAAACGTTTTGATTTAATTTTAAACTATAACTTGGTATCTTAATTATAATTATGTAATAAATTCTTGTCAAAAAACTAAATATATACGTTGACAATAAGAATTGCCTTAGTTTTTATTTTCACTTTTTATATTAACTACAGAAAAAATGTAACGTCATAAAATATACATTTTGTATGGACTAAATATTATGAAAGAGAGTTTAATGATTTTTTTTAATAACCTACAATAATTAGTAGGTTAGATTTATTTAAAAATAAGTAATAATCAGTCAACCCAAATAACCATGTTTAGTTTTTGATTTAATTTAAAAGTTATTGCTTGTAGACGTTTTTAAAGCAAAATTATTTCTAATCTTATTTTGTAAACATTTCCTAAACAAAATTTTGATTCGATAATTAATCGAGCTATGGTGTTTAATTAGCGATACCTTCAAATATATTCTTTAAAAAAAATTAAGTAAGCAACGTAAATTACCTATTTTCTAAAACGTGCTTAGTGTAATGATTCATTCTACAGTCCTTCTATAAGATAACCCCTGCTGAGACTACCAGCTGTTAGAATTGTAAATAATACCCTTAAGCCCGCTTCACAATGTGCAAACTTTGTTTACAGAAATTGTGGTGTCCAAGTTTTAAATTTCATGAGTGTACGGGCAAAGATATGGGGAATGGCAAAAACTGGAGAAAGTGCAGCAAAAGTATTGAAAATTAACGTTGATGCTAGAAAGGAAACACTGTGTCATATGGTTGAAAAAGAAATCAAGCTAGAAAAAATAAGAATTCAGGCGGGAAAGCGTGCAATGAAACATGAGGGAGGGATAAACAAAAGGGGGAAAATTTTAATATTAAGAGAATGTTATAAAGAAGTTATGAGACCAAAGATAGAATATGGACAAGACGAAAGAACACAATATTATTAAAAAAAGGGATATTTAAGGGAAGAAGTGGAAAATAAAAGAGAAGAAGGAAGAAGTATAGATAAAGATGTGGTAAGAGGAGATCTGGATACACAAACACAGGAAAGAAGAGCCAAATTAAGAGAAAGTAGATACAACAAAAGATACTCAGACATAATCACGATTGAGAAGCCTAATTATTTAACAAGAAAAAAAAATTTTAAAAAGCAAAAAATAATAGCAAGATTTTGATGCGGAAACAAAAGAAAATGACAGTAAATACTGGTGGAAAGATGAAGAAAGGAATGCAGGATATGCGGAGAAGGATGAAAAAACATTAAACATCTGATGGAGGAATGTGAAGAGTTGAGAAGAGAAGAAACAGAAATAAGAGTGATACTAAGAGAAAAAGAGAATGGAAAAATGGATAAAAGAGGTAATAGAAAAAGAAAAATGTTAAGAAAATATGGAGGGGTTAGAGAAAAAAAAACGAGTTGTGGTTATTTACTGTTGTTTACAAAATTGACACTAGTGGCTAATGGAAACAACTCCGCCACTTTTTAAGAGATGAAGCTCAAAACCCTATTAAAATTTTCGTTCCAGAAAAGAAATGGAAAATCCTAAAATAGTTTTGCCCAACAAAATCTAGATGTAAAGAACCAGTAAAACCAGTATGGTTTTGTTTTACCCACGACCGAGCATCCAACACAGTTTACAAGCAACCAATTATCCTACTCCGGGTCTTTAGCCTACAATCGCACAACCGATCCCGAAGAGTATGTGCCTTAGGCGAGCACAAGCTTCATTGAAGCACGAGCTCTGACACCCCCTCACGTTGATGCCCGCAGCTTTAAAATAAAAGTAATATCCAGAAGATAAAGAAGAGTCAGCTGCAACACAACATACACAAACAGAAAACTTCACTCTTCTCCTAAATTAGAGTTTTAGATGATGCTACGGAACCAACAAACAGAAAGACAATAAGAGAAATCATAAAATGGCTGGATGTAAATGCCAGAGTCACAACATGTGGGATTTGAAAGTGGCAACCTTTACTAAAAGTGATAGTGTCCATCCCTAGTGTGTCCAAGTAACGGACCCAAATCCAAAAGAAAAGAATTAAAATAAAGAAAAACACGTTCAGTCCGTAAATGTAGGTAATGACGATGTTGGGCCTTAGTCGTGCCTAACGTACGGAATCTCCCAAACTATACCCCAAAAAAGGAAACTATCAGAACCCAACAGTTCAATGCACCCCAAAAGTAAACACTATTCGTTTATTATAACCGCAAAAACATAAAAAAAGCGATACGTCATTCCACATTATTACCGTAAAAAAACCAAGTTCAGTAAATAAAGTATTTTGCCCGATTTAGTAATCCGTCACCCAAAAGTCATTCTAATTTTTGTCTCTTTTGACGCTTAGAATAGGACAAAGACGTATTTACGTTTTTAGATTAGCCGTCGGTTGGAGGATCAGATTCCTTCAAATCCGAATGAGTAAGTTTCAAATCTTTAAAATGCCAAATTCTAATGTCATTCTCTAACGAATTCTTGTATACACCACAAGAATATAACAATAGCCTCTTGTTGAACGAAGCAATGCAATGGTCTCATTAGGTCGCACTACAAAATTTATCAAGGTCTAATAGATTTTGCGGGTAGAGTTAAGTAACCCGGCGTACCGACTTGTTGGACTTTGTGAGACAAGAAAATTAAACTACTGTAACGAGATTATTTCGCAAATAATTGATTTATGGATCATTTCTCCCCATGTTTACACTAATGGGTCTGAATATGCATTCTTATATTGAACAGTTTTGGGGATTTTGGTTGTTTCGAGTTGCCGGTTCCGATGATTTGTTCTCACTCTCTCGCAAAAGTTACATTTCATTTCCGATTTACTGTCCGTTGCGAAAAGGTGTATATAAAAAATGCTGTCTAAAAATTGAACAATTAGACATGTGCTTTGAAAAATCGATTGAAGTAAAACCATCCCATTCTAATTAGGAAATAAGTCTTTGATTACGGTTCCGGTTTAAGTACCTTTTTTTTACTTTCCTTTGTTTTAATAAATAACTTGGAGCTGTTACCCTGGCCAGCAAAAACCCATATTTTAACATTATCGAAAATGTTTGGGCTCGAATACTTGCTGTTATCCGAAGACAACAAGGGCCAAATTTTATACCAGTAAACCGTAATGCACTAATTGCAGCCATTGATACCGCATGGGAAACGATTAATATTAATTATATTGATACCTTGATAGCGTCAATGAGCAGACTTCTCCAAGAATGTATCAATAATAATGGAGGTCACACCCATTATTGATTTCTTATATTTATTTATATAGTAATACCTTTATTTAAAAAAAAACGTTTTCATTTAATTTTAAACTATAACTTGGTATCTTAATTATAATTATGTAATAAATTCTTGTCAAAAAACTGAATATATACGTTGACAATAAGAATTGCCTTAGTTTTTATTTTCACTTTTATATTAACTACAGAAAAATGAAACGTCATAAAATATACATTTTGTAAGGACTAAATATTATGAATAGAGAGTTTAATGATTTTTTTTTAATAACTTACAATAATTAGTAGGTTAGATTTATTTAAAAATAAGTAATAATCAGTCAACCCAAATAACCATGTTTAGTTTTTGATTTAATTTAAAAGTTATTGCTTGTAGACGTTTTTAAATCAAAATTATTTCTAATTTTATTTTGTAAACATTTCCTAAACAAAATTTTGATTCGATAATTAATCGAGCTATGGTGTTTAATTAGCGATACCTTCAAATATATTCTTTAAAGAAAAAAATTAAGTAAGCAACGTAAATTACCTATTTTCTAAAACGTGCTTAGTGTAATGATTCATTCTACAGTCCTTCTATAAGATAACTTCTGCTGAGACTACCTGCTGTTAGAATTGTAAATGATACCCTTAAGCCCGCTTCACAATGTGCAAACTTTTGTTTACAGAAATTGCGGTGTCCAAGTTTTAAATTTCATGAGTGTACCTATTTGGGTGTTTATAACTAACTTTGTAAACTCGAAAGATTTTTCAAGTACGATTAATTTTGTGCGCTTTGAATCTATTTAAATAATCGGCCAAGGTCCGGTACTCGTCGTAATTGTTGTTAAACACCTTTTGAACAATATTTTGTCGCGTGAATCACTTGCAAGGATTCATCGGTGTTATCGACTGTCAAATACGCTAACCTATTTGGTGCCTCGAATTTGTATTCGTGCTTTAACTTGCTGTCTTGAATTATTGTTATGTGATAACTATATGTGCTATTCATTCTAATTGATATTATCTATTGTCGTGTCTATGTGTTTCTCTGTGTGTTAATTGAATTCTAGTCGCTATAATAATATACATATTTCTATTCACGTACGGTTTGTTTTTGTTTCTACGAGTTCCTAGTGGCTCTAGATATTTCTGTTACGTAATCCCAAGTGGCGCCTTATAAATTTTTTGAGCAGTGTAGAGGCCTTCATTTCGAACGATTCTCAATCAACTTACGACCACTCCCGACTAAGAAGAGCTGCCGGTAGGTCATCTAGCACAGCTATATATTTATTTTAGTTTGTTTACAAATAAACCGTAACACAAGGCCGAATGTAGTGAGCCACATAAGCAGGAAGTTTAACTCAAAAGAAGCGTTTTAACTCTTAACCCGCGATGTCATAAAATTTGGCGCTATTCGCGAGTATGGTTTAAATGTTTTCATTTAAGGACAAACTAACAAAAAAGAGTTACACAGAAAAGTAATGATTTGAATAAACAGGAAACATCTTGTAATGGTTTTATTTTCTGAATATTAAACGTGTGTCGCAAGTAATATGTTACGACGAAAGTTGTATTTGGCGCACATTTTGCTAATTTTCTATTAGTTGAAAATAAAATTCAATTCCGTTTCCTAGACGAACAGCGAACATCCTCCTTTTTCCGTACGGGTGGTTTAGCGTGAATCTTAAAATTGAAATTTACACAAAAATCATTAGTGTGTGTTAAAAGATTTCTAATACAAATTATTGGTTAAGTTTAAATTCGGCTAAATTCACCGTGAGTACACATTGCTTTCTTTTTTCTGGTTGTATTAATTTTAATTGCTAAGTGAAATGCTTTTAGCACGTTGCTTGATTTTATGATTTTGCTGTGTGTTATACCCGGATAACTCCTGAGAGTGCTGGAGTGGCTGATTAAGACCTTCCCTATCAATTAAAGACTACACTACGGTTTCCTATTAGTTAAGCTGCAGAAAACCGGTGGATACCACGTCTAACAGGGGTTAGTTATGCTTCATAAATTCATTGAGGGAGCCTATCGTCTTCCGTTTCTCTTCGCACATCTTTCCTAAAAGAAATCCTGGGGTTACCTAACTTCCCGAACTATCAATATTGTCGTTAGCAGGAAACCTTTATTCTCGGAACTGCATCCAACAGATTACAGCTAAGTTTTATTATTTAAGTGACTTATTCAGTGTTTATGTGTATGAAGCTCAAGTACATATGATATGGAACGGCTTGATCTCTAGTGCTTAAGTAAATCTTTATTCGGTGTACTCTCCACAACCGAACGTTTTTTCAACCAGCTCAATACGTGCTCGGGCGCTTTACTTAAAGCAGTTGACACAAAAACAAAAAGCCTTTTAGGCTTGCGGGAGGTACTTACTCCTTCAATCTTAGTTTAAGTTAGTTTAAATCGCCGTGTGTAAGTGATATGTGTACGCAGAGTCTTCATAGTAGCCAACCCTCAACTGGAAGGTTAACATTAATTTTGGTGTAACTAAAACTTATCTGAAATCTGGCACATTAATTGCGAGCCTTATGTATTATTAACCCTCCGTTACTCGCGCGGCGTCTGTGAGACTCCGGTGAATATAACAAGAGTCTTAATTTTTTAAATTGGGGTAGTGGGTGGTCTCCTCCTATTTACCTTTCTTAGAATAGGCGATCGTTTGGTACACCACGCCACAACATTCTACAGTTGTACGTTCAACAAGTAATATTGAAAAAATCTAAGTGAGTCTGTCAGACGCCGCGCGAGTGTTGTTATACATTAGATTACTTTACAGTTTTTATCAAAGGGTAAATTTATTGTTTTAACTTTTGTAGAAATTGAAATCTAAAATAAGAAAATTAATAATAGATGGAGAGAAGGAACGTTTTTTATCCAGACAACGAGGAGGATGCCGAATATTTGCGACAATTGGCGATGGACGACGACGAACCATCAGAAGCCAACGACAGTAGTGAAGGTGAAGAAGATTATGTAGAAGAACAGTTGGAAGCAAGAGATACAGAAGAGGAAGTTTCAAGCGAAGATGGAGACAATGAAGATGAAGTTGGCAATAGTGTACTGACAAAGATGAGGAAACAAAATGGAGGTTACGTAAACCTGTTCAGAATGTAAGGACACGTTCACATAATATAGTTATCCAGTTACCTGGTGTAAAGGGTATAGCAAGACAAGCAAAATCTGCTTTGGCATGCTGAAGTGCTTTCTTTGATGATAATATGCTGAACTTGATCGTTCGATACACTAATTTGTATATTGATAATCGAAAGGAACAATATAGTAGAGAAAGGGATTGCAAAATTACAAATTTGGCAAAATTGAAAGCTTTTTTTGGATTATTATATGTGGCTGGTTATTACGGGAACAGTAAACTAAATACAATTGACTTATGGGCTACCGACGGGTCAGGTATCGACTTATTTCGACTGACTATGTCACGTAATCGATTTCATTATCTTTTGCAAAACTTACAGTTTGATGATAAGATGACACGAAATGAAAGAAAAGCACTGGACAAATTAGCACCTATTAGAGACATTTTCCAAATATTTGTTTCTCATTGCAAAAATAATTATTCTGTAGAAGAATTTGTCACAGTAGACGAAATGCTACCAGCGTTTAGAAGTAAGTGCCTTTTTCGTCAATATATTCCAAGTAAGCTGTCTAAGAATGGAATAAAAATCATATCGTTTGTTGACGCAAAAACGTTTTATACCACTAACTTGGAAGTATATGTAGCAATTCAACCTAATGGGCCATACGCAGTTGACAATAGAAGCAGTTTTGTAGTGAAAAGATTATGTGAACCAATAAAGGTACTGGACGAAACATCACAGGCGACAATTGGTTTACTAGCACGAATTAGTTACTGACCTACAAAAACTACAAGTTAACATATGTAGGGACTGTAAAAAAAACAAACGGCAATTTCCTATTAGTTTTGTATCAATTCGTGGAAGAGAACCTTTTCCTCAAAATTTGCCTTTCAAGAAAAATTTAACGTATGTTTCTTACATTCCAAGAAAAGGGAAAATGTCCTACTATTTTCCAGCATGCATCACGACTATGCAATAGATATTTCAACAGTGAAAAACGAAAACCAGAGATTGTAACATTTTACAATAAAACAAAATCTGGTGTAGATGTCGTAGACAAACTGTGTGCCACCTATTCAGTTTCTAGAAATACTAATCGCTGGCCAATGGTAATTTTCTATACAGGGTAGCTTTTATGTATGGAACCAAGGCTCTGTAGCCAAAACGGTTGAAGGCATCATTCTGGAAATTTTAGGGATCAAATCTGAAGCTATTTCACATAATTTGACACAATCAAAAAATTTTTTTGCTCGATAATATTGTGACACGGCCGCCATCTTGAATTTTTTTAAATAGCAAGATGGGTCATGTGATATATCATTTGAAAGCTTATTTTATTTACTTTGCAACTGACTAGAAACATTGAAGTTGTATTTGGAGGAAATACCTAAAAATTTATTCTAATAATTATTTCTGCAATTATTTGTATTATCGCCTTTTTAATTTAGGTGGCGATGCTTTTGACACGTTACCTAGGTGACGTTACCTAGGTAACGTTATAACGTCAAAACATCAGTTATTCTCATTACTAGTTCATTATTATTCAATAATTAGAACCGTCTCGTAAAAAATGAATCAGCTAACTGAATCAGAAAGATTAGAAATTCTTATGATGGTTGGTTACGGCGATAGAAAACGCACGCATAAAGAAGTTTGCCAACTCTTCAATGCTGAAAACCCTGATAGGAATCCTATAGTGAGATCTACTGTGACCAAGACTTTACGACGGTATAATATCACTGAGAGTGTTAAGAACCGTCGCAGAAGTGGCCGACCAACAACAGTGGCTACAGAGGATAATTCACTGGCAGTATTAATGGATGTAGTTCATCAGCCCAAAACATCAGCATATCAGCTTGCACTAAACCATAATATGTCTCGATATTCAGTTCAGAAAATTCTAAAGCATCACAAATATCATCCTTACAAGGTACATTTAGTACAAGAATTATCGGAAGACGATTTTGATAGACGTGATCAGTTTTGCGAGAACATTATGGAAGCAATTGCGGAGAATAACAATTTTAAAAGTTCCATTTTGTTCTCTGATGAGGCCACATTTACTCTCAATGGCGCCGTAAATAGACACAACTGCCGATATTATTCCGACACGAATCCACATTGGATGGAAACAGTGCACACCTAGTATCCTCAAAAAATAAATGTATGGTGTGGCATAATTGGAGGTAGAATTATTGGACCATTTTTCATAGAAGGGAATCTCAATGCCAACAGTTACCTTAACATCCTACAGGAGAATGTTATTCCTAGGATTGTGGAACTTTTTCCAAACGTGGACGACCCAAATGCTGTTAGGGGCGATATCTAGCAGGACGGTGCCCCACCCCATTATGGGATAAACGTTCGAAATTATCTAGATGAAACTTTTCCAAGACGCTGGATAGGGAGAAGGGGAACTCTCGAGTGGCCAACCCGGTCACCTGACTTGACCCCTCTGGACGTTTTCTTGTGGGGCCATTTGAAAAGTTGTGTATACAAGAACAGACCCTACGATTTAAATGAATTTAGAAACCGTATTGAAGCTGAGATTGCAGCTATTCCAGAAAATTGGTTGATAAATTCGATTAATTCTTTCCGAAATCGTATACATTACTATCAGGAGGTAAATGGTTCACATTTTGAGCATTTAATTCGCTAAAGTATTTCAGTTTTCTTAAGAACATTGACTTTCTACATACGATGTTATTTAAATCTAATAATTCTTGTTTCTACTATTAAGTCTTATTGTTCCTATTTTTTCTCGATAATTATTTCGTGAGCAGTAAATTAATTTGTATTTTTTCTGAGCGTATTTTTACCATCCAACTCAAATATTCAAACTCAGTTACAAAGTAAATAAAATAAGCTTTCAAATGATATATCACATGACCCATCTTGCTATTTAAAAATTCAAGATGGCGGCCGTGTCAAAAATTATTGAGCAAAGAAATTTTTTGATTGTGTCAAATTATGTGAAATAGCTTCAGATTTGATCCCTAAAATTTCCAGAATGATGCCTTCAACCGTTTTGGCTACAGAGCCTTGGTTCCATACATAAAAGCTACCCTGTATGATGCTAAATGTTACAGCTATCAACAATTATGTCGTTTATAAAGAAAACAAACTCGAAGAAATAAAATTCAGAAAACTATTTATAAAAGCGTTGGCTTTAGAATTAACCCGAGAACATTTACAAAACAGATCAGAAGTAACTTGTCTACCGAGAGAACTAAGAAAACGCACTAGTGAATTAGTAGCTGTAAATATTCAACCAAGCACTAGTACGAGTGAGTTTCAAAATAAAAAGAAAAAAGGGTCCGATATTGATAATTCAGCAGGAACTAGAAGGAGGTGTTATACTTGCGATCGAAAAAAAAAACCGAATGACTAAATATTAATGTGTAAAATGTCATAAGTACATCTGTTTAGAGCATGCAAATAACGTTTGCAATACTTGCATTTCTAAAAAGGATTTTAGATTAAATTTGAATTTAAAATTAAAACATGATTAGAATTTAATATTTTTATTTTTTCACCAATATATGTACTAATAATGTAGTCATTATAATAAATAAACAATAATACATCTTATTTATTATAATATAAATTAACTGGTAAAAATTAGTTTTCCGGAGTCTCATAGACGCCACGCGAGTAGCAATGTTATGAAAGTCCACGCGGGTAACGACTGCTAACGTACGTGAATATATGCGACAGTCTCTCTATTTCTGTCACATTCACCTATTACTTTAAGATTTGTTTGTTGTTTTATTGAATTGTTTGTTTTTCTCTTTTGTTGTGTTTGATCTAGCGTATTGGGTTTTAAGTAAAACCTGTTAATCTCCTGTTGGTCGGTTTTATTTCTTTCTTTTACCCAACAGGTGGCGCTTTGTTACGCAACAGTTTAATTTCTTAGAACTCTTTAGAGACTCATCCGACTCTTCGACAAAGCCGGGCGCTGCTGCTCTAACTATTATAAATCTAGTGCGCTACATTTATTCGTATTTCCTTTGGTTGTTTCTTTTTTTTTTGGGTTGTTCCTCTAGAGCCGTCGTTAGTCACAACCGTTACAATTTGTTTAAAAGTATTTTTGTTTGGTGACACAATTCTTACACATTTTACTGGAATACATCAGACAAATTGGTTTCTGACGAGAGAAGCACTTATAAAATGTCTTTCCCTTTAATTGGTAAGGACACAAAAAATAAGTTTTTTTACTTCAAGACGTTTGTCTCTTGATGACGATTGTTCATTCCTAACCTCTCTGATTCCAAGAATACCAATAATGAGAGTTTGAACTTTTTTATTTAGTTTCGTACTTTGGAGTCTTCTTT
Organism: Abscondita cerata; assembly: GCA_030710515.1. Lineage (NCBI taxonomy): Eukaryota > Metazoa > Arthropoda > Insecta > Coleoptera > Lampyridae > Abscondita > Abscondita cerata. The sequence goes on along the minus strand of JALBCR010000881.1, from coordinate 124,847 downwards.
GCATATGAGGTGTTACTAGTTTCAGTGCCAGTTCTTTAATAAACAAACGTCTAGACTTTAGGGTTACGTCCTCCTAATGCAAAAATAGAACATATGCGTTATTTCTCGAGATATCTATTATTCTATAAAATATTGCTAAGGGCCAGCGACGAGTACGACAACCACAAGAATAATTTACGCACTTTATGTCAAGGATATCAACACCACCTTTTGATGAATTATAAAATGATATTATTTCGGAAAGGGAATTATTTGGATCGATTGCTTTAGCATGATGAGCTAAAAACACCAATAGGACAACCTTATTTTTCTTTGGTGCGTAAAATATTAGAGTAAATAAATCATTGGAAAACCCATATAAAGTTGTTTTTTAGGCGATGGTAAAAACTTCGCATGTATCTCACGCTTGTTTTTTTTAATGTTCTCGTATACGTTAAACCTTTTGCTTTCAACTGATCAAGCAGTTCTATTGAGGAGAACCAGTTATCAGCAGTTATATTCTTATTTAATTTTTTGATAGGCTTCACTAAGCGTAAAACTGCCTGAGTTGGTTTCTGAAATATCTTTTCTTTGTTGGGTAACGTTTTACCATCGCTATCTTTACCACTGTAGATGTAACCATTAAAAAAGTAGGAGTTTTGGGCATCTGTCAAACATAATAATTTCAGACCATATTTTGCCGGTTTATTAGGCATGTACATTTTGAACGAACATCGTCCCCTAAAACTAATTAACATTTTGTCAATGCTTATTGTTGAACACAAATTAAAGCATTTTTGCAATTCGATTACAAAATTATGTTTAGGCGTTCTTACAGCTTTATTAGGTTCTTCTGAGTTCCATGAATATCCATTTTTTCTTTTATATTTGACAGTGCCACTAACATGACAACTTGCCACATTATTACCGTTTAAACTCCCATCTTTGGCTACGGTTTCTATAGTTTTGCTCTTAATTGTCCGAAAAAACACCTTCTTGTTTAGAAGTGGAGAAACAACTGTTTTGTATAATTTTATTGTCCTGATATAATTCTTCATTAAAGTCCTCCATATTAGAAGATTTGTTTTGTTCACAATCAGATAGTTCATAGAACCATTGTGTGTTTCTTCTTAGTTTATGTCCCATAAAATCTTACACATTTTGAGTCGGATGCCATAGTCTTAAATAAAATTATATATAAACTATTTATTCTTTGAGCAATCCAATATTATATTAATTTATTATATATTTTACTAGTTTCAACTCAAAAAATTATCGTGAGTCATCTTCAGAAGTTGTCAAAATTATTTTACAAACGTTAAATTTATTTCATTCATAAAATACAATTATATAATTTGTGGCATATAAATAGCACAAAATACTCACCACCATTTAATAAGCACAATACACAAAATGTAATTTTTTACTCGTCAATTCACCTAATACGAATTTTTACGTTATACGCAACTATTGGTATAATAGACCCCTATACCTCAAAAGAACCCTTCCGCAAGTATGCACAAACTGCACTGACTACATCGGAATTTAACACATTCAATCATCAGACAATATACTGAATGTACGTGGGTTTAAGGTTACAAATTAATTCTATCTATAGATATACACGAAATAATTTTTAGTAGCGGTATGGAATACCGTGCTCGCGGTTAAGGGTTAAAATATAAGAAGTTGTTTTATACATACCACAGTGTCCTGCGTCTGAGACAGACAAATCATTAATAAAGGATATGAAATTAACAGGTACTGACGCGACAATATATCGGAAACCACTTGATCTTTACCTTTACTATGTAGGATGGATTACTGCTCAACAAGCCCAGAATTCAGCAGGATTTTAGAGTTTGTTCTACCATACTAGGAAATGATGGTCTGTCATCACGCTAAAGTGGAACCTTTTACACATAGACAAAGTTTATCAACTGACCATAGTAGAGCAATAAGTTCCTTTTCTGTCGTAGAATAGTTTCGTTCAGCAAATCACCTTCTCACTTCCACCCACTTGCTGACTGAGAACATCACCAAGTGCAAATTTAGAAGCATCAGTGTAGACAACAAAATAAGTTGAGTAATATCCGTGCAAAATAATATGAGGGCAGAGATTAAATGTATCTTTAATGCATCGAAATATGACCAGACAAAAACAGAATATTTCTTCGTCAATTCAGTTTGTTTGTACCAAAATAATTATTTTTTTTGTGCAAAGAAAGAAGAATCGGATATTTATCTTAAACTGTTAAACATACAAGAAAAATAAGTTAAATTACGGTCATCTAAACATTTGGTGCATAGAATTGTTAAGAATGATAGATTTAGAAGAAAGTAAAATAGTTTTTAGTACCACGCTACACTAATGCAACATCAAATTTAACTTAATTTAATATCGTTTAAAGTTTATAACACGAAAATTCCAAAATTAATTATTATAAGTGGATTATATTATAAGAAATCTATAAACATAACTTTATTAAAAAGAACAGCTTTACTGAAGGCAAAATCTGTACCTGTCGTGTTCATGATAATCAAAAGGAACGTTTGAGTGATTGTAAACGAAATTACATTTACCAGTAGAATGAGTAGAGGTGTAATAAAGAATCCAGAATGAAAACCATACATATTTTTTTTCTAAAAATGCTTATCAAATATGCGTATATTCACATTTAATTTTTTTATTTACTTTTAAAACTGTATAAAATTACAAGTGCCAGATTCAAGTAATTTTTCAATTATGTTCCCCAAATAATTCGGAATTTGGATGATTATGAACCCACTTAAAACCTAAAATCAAACAATAAATCAATTTAATTAAATTTATTTTATACTTAACGATCAAATAAATTTGTATTGTTTAATGAAACACAAGAGGTAAAATGTTTTTGAAGGTTTCGCTAATTTACAAGAAAAATTTATTTATCGGTTCTTAGAAATTGACTAAGTAGTTCATAATTAGTTTAAGGGTTCGGATAATCACAACCAATTTTCCTGAAAAGTTTGAGAATAGGTTAAAATTGAATTTGTAAACTTTCAGTACTTAAAGCTTTTATCTAATACATTGTTTTAAGGATTTCTGATTAGTAAATCTAATGATCGATTTTAATCATCGAAAAACATCATAATTAACATTGAATTTTAATGCTTCAAAAACTGAAACTAAACTCAAAATCATCAATTCAATTTGATTCGGTTACTGCGAATCAGAAAAAAATTAAAGCAGTAATTTGATTTTGATAATTCTATTACAAATTTCAACCCAAATTTAACTGGTTATTAAAAATAGCACACGCAAATTTAAAATTTTTTACTGAAAACGGTGAAAAAGAAAGAGTAAACATGCTACAAACTTAAGTGGTGATTGATGGAGCTTTTAGCACTCATCGTATTGCATGTTGACTTTAACGTGTAGAAATGTTTATAGATTATTTTGTGTTCCATACATTTTCTTTTTTAAATATAAAATTTACATAAACGCGTCTCTAGAATAAGTTAAAATGAATAAAACCCTTGACATTAAAGTTAATCATAGGGTACGTTTTAGGAACTATAATTGCTAAGTAACATAATTTAGTAAAAACCGTTTTAATTACAGTTTAAAACTTTAAGTGGAAACCCTAAAATTTCTATCGTGAAAACCATACCCACACTTTATGAATGGTAACATAAAATGTTAGTTAATGTGAAACATTATATGACTTACGGCCGCTTTCATAACAAACTGTTTAAAGTGACTTTAACGAAAGTTCTACTTTACGTATATAATACGCTATTTTCCCGATAGATGCTACCACAGGTGAGATTTTGAAGAATTATTTCACTTGTCGACCGTCATCTCTCACATAGTGTTTGGTAAACAAATGTTTATTTGTTTTGTTATTAATCTTTATCAAATTGTGCCTAAATACTAACTTGTATATAAACATAGGAATATATTATTGTATATAATTAATGTTATACGTCATAATTAAATGCGTTCTCAAGGTTGTAATTATCTAAATAGTCGTTGTTGTAGATTTGCAACTTTGTGCGTTTCGAGTACAAAGCTGTTATACCATGGATTCAAATAAACGAGACCTTACCGACAAGAAATTGTCAGAGCAAAGTGAAGATGAATATCAATTATCTGATGATCCTAACTTTGTACCAAATGGTGATGATGGTGATAATGAAGGTGGTGACAATGGAAATGAAAATACTGGTAATGTATTTGAAAGTGACGTTGACGTCTAAATTGATGCTGAGGATCAAACTCAACAGGACAATTAGCAGCAAGACAATCGTTCCACAAAAACAAAAAAAAATCGCAAAAGGAAAAATTGTATGGAAACATAAAAACATTCAACTAAATGATTACCAATTGGCGTTTTATGGAAACACAGATCTTGACCATATAATAATGGCATTAGAAACTCCTTATACTTTTTTTAAATACTTTTTTGATTTTGAAATGCTAACCACAATGACGGAGCAGACTAACGTGTACGTTGTTCAGAAGAATCCAGATAATACAACAAGATTCACTTCTAATGATATGAAGCAATTTATGGGTATTTGTTTTTATATGTTTTTGGTCCACATGTCAAATGGTGGATCGTATTGGAGCAAAGAATTTAGGATACGATCTAGTTAGAATGGTGATGCCTCTAAATAAACTTGAAAAAATTCGAAGATTTTTACATTTTAAGGACAATTCCAAACACCTTTCACAAGATAAAGACTTCATAAGATTCGGCCACTTGTTGACCATGTCAATAAAAAATGCTCACATATTTCATTAAAATCAGCGCTTTCTATTGATAAGCAAATATGCGCTACAAAAGGCAACATTATATGAAACAGTACATGCCCATGAAACCTCACAAGTGGGATTTTAAATTGTTTGTGATTGCGGGGGTTTCTGGGTTTGCTTATCAATTTGAAATCTATTCAAGACAAGAAAATTTATTTCCCAGACAAAACTATAAAATAGATCTTGGCGCGTCTGCTAACATCTTCATTAAAAAAGTATACTTTGATAACTGCTATACGTCTCTGGAGCTATTGGTTTACCTTGCTAAAAAAGGCACTGTCAGACGGAATAGAATACCAGATTGTAATCTACCCACCGAAAAAGATCTGAAAAAAGAAAGCGTGGTGTTGCAGACGAATATTTGACAACGGTTAATGACGTAGATGTTTCTTTATTGATTTGGAAAGACAATAAAATTGTAACCTTACTGTCAACATACGCTGGAAAACACCCCATAACACACGTCAATCGCTATGGTAGAAAGGAGAAACAATTATAGAATCAAATGCCTACATGTAATAAAGGAATACAATAAACATATGGGGGGCGTGGATCAAATGGACAGCTTGATGGGACGATATAGAATTATACTAAAGAATAGAAAATAGTATCTACAAATATTTTATCATTTGCTTGACCTTACGATGGTAAATTCTTGGCTCCTATATAAGCGAGTAATGATTGCAAAGAGAAAGGAGAAGAAATCATGTCACAATCAATATTTAGGGCTGAAGTTGCAAATTACTTATGCAATGTTGGGGCTTATTCTACTCTCAAGCGAGGCAGGCCAAACAACAGCATTGACCAAGAACTTGAAGCCAAAAGGCATAGAGGTAATGCTCAACATGTTCCCCCCAAAGACAATGGACAGATCATTTCCAAATTGTGAAGGCTTCACAGACACAATTTGTCAAAAATGCGTCGTAGAGTTATGTCTGAACAAGAAAAATAATTGTTTCCAATTGTTCCATCAGTAGATAGACTTATATCCTTTTGTGCACAAAGTTGCATATTTGCAACAAAATTTTTTTCAAAATAAACAGAATTCTTTGATATGTGATTTAAAAAAATTTTTTTTTCACTATCCAGTAACCATGTTTACACAAAAAATACTTTTTTTCGGATAAAATAAAAAATTATGCATAAAGTCAAATTTTGTTTTATCCAATATAATATGGCATAGCTGATGTACAAAGTTGGTTTGTACTTGACATTTGTTTTTGTACTATCAACATAAAATATTTTTTTTTCAAAATACTGTTACGGTTTACATAATGTTACAAACTAAAAAAATTAAATATATAGCAGTGCTAGAAAACCTACCGACAGCTCTTCTTAGTCGGAAGTGGTCGTGGGCTGATTGAAAATCGTTCGAAATGAAGGCTTCTACACTGCACAAAGAATTTATAAGGCGCCACCTAAGATTACGTATAAGAAATATGTAGAGCCACTAGGAACTCGTAGACACAGAAACAAACCGTACATGGATAGAAAATATGTATATTATTATAGCGACTAGAGTTCAATTAACACACATAGACACAACAATAGATAATTTCATTTATAATGAATAGCAAGATATATATACCAAATATTAATAATTTACGAGAGCGAGTTAAAACGCGAATACAAATTTGAGACACAAACGCCCCAAATAAGTTAGCGTATTTGACAGTGGTAGCAATCCGATTAATCCCTGCAAGCGATTCACGTGACAAACATTGTTCAAAATGTATTTGACCACAATTACGGAGAGTACCTGACCTTGGCCAATTATTTAAATAGATTAACAGCGCACAAAAATTAATTAGGTACTTTGAAAAATCTTTCTAGTTCGCAAACTTATCTATGCAGCCCCAAAACAGTACGTTGCTGAACTCACGACCACGGTACGTATACATAGGATGCGACATAGTTTATAAATGACATGCATACAAAAATTAACTTAGCTTATATAACTAGGAAGTCTTCGGTGTACGACAGTTAATCAGCAGATGTCACAGCTTCCGTATCCAAATTTAATATTTTATTATCCAATGAAGAAAAAGGAAAAACCAAAATGGACTCCGTTGATAACAGTTGCTAGGCTGCTTACAAAAAACCAGATAAACGGCTTATTTTGGGTGGTGTCCTTGACCCGAAGGAGGTTTGAAAATAGACGAAAACTCCAGCGTTAGGGTGATACCAGACCCACTTCAATATTTTATAATTCTTGGATTATTATCCTTGCCAGCATAACTGTAAATTAAATATCTATTGACTAATTAAAACGGAGTACGTCTGCAATGACCAGCAGAATAAGCCAAAAGGGAAAACCCACAAAAGGAAAAAAAGGTGCATAGGAACAGTAGTCGAAGACTTATTCATTAATTTGAATAGATGATTTTACTATAATCGTTATTACAAACCACATGTCTACTTGTACAATTTTTAGACAGCATTTTCCATGTACACCTTTTCGCGACAGTCAGCAAATAGGAAGTGAGTTATAACTTTTGCAAATGCAGACAAATCATCAGGACTGGCAATTCCAAACAACTAAAATTTCCAGAAGGACTGTTCAATATAAAAATTCATATTCAAACGCATTAGTGCAAACACGCTGCCTATACTGTAGGAAGAAATTGGTCCACAAATCAACTATTTGCGAAATAATACCGTCACAATGAGCCTTATAAAAGCACAAGTTTCAAAACGTGATAGAGCATGCAATATTGCGTAGGAAGAAGAACTTCGTTTAGCTAAATTATGTTTTAAATATAAGGATTTGATAGAATGTAAAAATTCAGCAAAAGTAGTTCCCAGTCAGAAGGTGTTAAAGTGTAATCATGTACTTCGTATTAAAGTTTGTACTACTGCAGGCTTTAGGATGGATACAAATTCAAAAAGAGCTTAATAGCTGCCATCCACCAAAAAAGGTTCAAAAGCTATAAACAAAATTTGATAATTTAAATACTGCTGCAAGGAAATACGCAACTGCTCAACGGTTGATTTGTATTAGTACAGGAGGAGATCCAGGAAAAAATCATTATTTATGACACTATTATTAATGTCGTCAACCAAAAAATTGTTGATGTAATTACTAATACAGTCGACCATGATGCTATCGAAGAAAATGATGATTATGCGGACCATATTGTTGTAAATTCTATCTCACCACTGCCCCAAAAAAATAATGTGAATGGTAAGACGTCATATATATAAAAATGGAATAAGCATACTCTAATTACATACCTACATATGCAGAAGTAGCCGACCAGCAAAAAAAATCCTCACCAATCCCAGCAAAAAAAATGTACAGACGAGAAAACAACTGTAGAGGTAGAACATCACAACGAGGAAGATCATTCGCGTAAGAACATATTAACTAAATGTTACAAATATATTTTTAAAAATTAAACAAATATTTACAGTACATAAAAGAAGTGTAAAAAGTGAAACTGGACTTCGTATACTGAACCCAGATGCTGAAACACCAAAGAATAAAAAACTTTATGTTAAAGGGAAAGAATCCCCCGCAGTCAAAAAAACAGAATACCCTTTTTACTGCAAAATTAAAATATCTAGAGGCAAAATTGAAATTTATACAAAAAGAAGATAATAGGAGCAGAAAAGCCCACAAAAATGAAGAACGGTGGAAAAAAGAGCTTCAACGAAAAGTAATGGAGAATATTGCTTTAAAAATAGAAAAGTTAAAGCAAAGTATTCAAGAAAATTGAAATAATTAAACATTTTGTATACAGGGTGATTCATAACTATTATGATATAGGCTAAGGGTGGGTTATTTAGACCAAAATATAACCATATTCCTTAATAAAATATTGCTGTGGGAAAGATACAAGGCGTTAAATTTTTGTTTCATTTTTTGTTAATAATTTCACTGTAATTTTTTCAATTCTTACCAAAATCGACAGAGAAAGATAACTTTAGACTAAGAGTATTATTTTATGTACTATTTTACATTTTGTTGCAGGGGGCGTAACGTGAATGATTCCTGGCCATTCAGAATTACTTCCTCTGCCAATTCATCGTTGAGGAAATATTTCTCTTAGATAATTTCTAACACGTAATGGGAAATGGGGTGGAGCTCCATTCTGCGTAACCCACATTTTTTTTCTTGAATTTAGTGACAGCAAAATATCATTAACAGTATTTTGCAAAAAAAATAAATAAGAATATTCATTTAAATTTGGAGGCAGAACATATGGCTCTAGTAGTTGGTTGCCTATAATGCCACACCATACCATAAATTTAAACTCGTGCTGAAAACTGCCTATCTTTAAAAACATAAGGGTTTAGTTCTTCCTAGTAATGGCTGTTTCGCCAATTAAAAACTCATCATCTGGTACAAGTCGCTTCATCGGTGAACATAATATTCTTAATAAAATTTTGGTCATGATTATGCTTGTTGAGAATACGTTGACAGAACTGCAACCGTCGTGGTAAATCTCTTAGAACCAAATTTTGCACAGGAGTGAAGGGATAAGGGTAAATTTTTTCCGTTTTTAGAAGTCTAATAATAGATGACTGACTAACTCCTGTTGCTGCTGACAGATGACGTGAACTTACTGTTAGATTTTTTATTTACTCGAACCAAAACTTCATCTTTTTGATTGAGTGTAATTTGATTTGGACGACCACACTGATTTTTATTGTGAAATGGCCCGGTTTTACCCAAACGATAAAATAGATTTGCAAAGTTTTGTAATTGGGTTGCCTTCTTCCTGGATATAAAAATTCATACCATCTAGCTGCAAAACGACCGCAAAAATGTCATCATATCCAGCATTTCTTGATTCGTAACATAATTGTGACGGGACATTTTAATCAAAAAACAATATGGTAGTTTTAAAAATGCAACAATAGACTTCAACCTCACAGTAATATTAAATCACTCACAAGAAATGACATTTACCAGTAACAATTGTCTGACAATCTAAAGCAGACTCATTTTCAATCGGTTTCTGAGACTACGAATTGTTTAACTGCGATTTTCTCGGAAACGGATGAAATTATGCTATTTAAACAAGAGTACCAATATTTTGTAGAAGTTATGTTTACGTCATATTTTCTAATTAAAATTACTAAAAGTTTTGTATAATTCTGTCCAGTTGGGTTAAATTGTTGTTGATTGTCATAATTGTTGTCATTCGTTTCAATGGCTAAATTGTGAAGAACAGCTGTAGCAATGATCAAAGTCATCGTCTTGTAAATGTTAATGATTATGCCCAAAGATAAAATGGGAAATCTACTTTTACAAACATCATACTGTCTTTTCTACAGCATTTCTGGTTCGTATCAATGATTCATTGTGTTAAAAGATATGGCTCAACTCCATATCCAGCATCACCAATTAGATGATATCTTTCAAATTCTTCATTTAAAAATCTTCTTTTAAAAATTGTTTGGTCATGAGTACTACTCCAGCCACCTAGCTGCTGCATTAAGATTTTTAGGTCAGCATCAGAAATAGTCTGAACATTCAATGAATAGAACCTTTTATAAATAAGCTTTTCTTCAACGGCTGTAAAAAATTAATTTTACCTTTTACTGGTGATAAGGGTGGAAACTTACCTAGGGCTAGTATTTTTATATGAGTGCAGTCTATTGTCCCAATTACTAGGGGAAATACTGCTAAGTTGTAGAATTTTGAGGCAGTTTCTTCAAGTTTCATTGGCGTATGTAGCATATAAATGAAGTCAGGTTTTAATCAGCAATGGCTTCGCTGACCTCTTTAACAATTCAAGACGCAAATGTTTCTGAGACACCAACCATGTCAGCAGCATTTAAAAGAAGGGGTCCTTTTGCATAATATCTTAACGTTAGCGGCAATTTCGTTTCAGCAGAAAGGGCACCTCCTCTGGAATTGTATCTAGTATCAATAAACTACAATATCTACTAGTTCATGTTGTGTTCTTATTGTGCAATAACACTTGAACCGCAGCTTGCTCAACCTGAATCGTCTCTAGTACTCCTCTTCAGACCAATGATTGCAGTCTTCTATGCGTTTCTTATAATTTTTTCGATATCGTATTATAAAGGTTTCGTCGTCAAAACAAATTTCTATTTAATTTCACCAGTACGAATATATCCCAGATTTAAATTTCCATATTACTTCATCCGGCTCGAAGAACCATAGATAAATTTTAATAACAATAGAATGCAGTGTAATTAAATTTTTTTCCTCCCAGAAATTAGTACTTTCCGGTTTATTTTTAGGCCAGAAAATCTCATTTTGTCGGACCGATCCAGAAAATTATTGTGATAGTCCGATAAAAGCTTTTACCGAACTCATTTTTATTTACTTTCCGGCCTATATTTAATGAAAAAAATAATAAAATAGTTAGTCTAAGATAGCGGTCAATTGGTTTCTATAGTAACAGAGTTTTGTATTATTTAAAACTATAAAATAACTTGACATATTTTGACGTTTAGTTAAAAACGTGACATTTATTATAAAATGGATATTCAAAATGATGCATTTCATTGTGAATTAATAGAAGATGAAATTATACCAGATGAAATTGTTAAGGCGGCCACCCAAGCAACGTTTCATTTATTACCATCGAAGTCCCGGACACGATGTGAACAAACATACCAAATTTTTGAAAAGTGGTGCCTGGAAAAGAAGGTAATAAGCATTTGTGAGGATGTGTTATTGGCATATTTGTCTGCATACTCAGAAACGCTGAAATCTTCTTCGTTGTGGAGTTTATATTCGACGCTGAAGGCCATGCTACGTACCAGAAGAAATATCGACATAAGCAAATATTTTAAATTAACAGCGTTTATAAAGAAAAAATCCGTAGGGTATGAAGCAAAGAAGTCTAGAGTACTTAATAAAGAGGATATCGATAAGTTTTTAGTAGAAGCTTCAGACGAACAATATCTAATGACCAAAGTGTTGTTGATTATGGGTTATACTGGTGCATGTCGACAGGAACAAATCACTAATATATTAATTGACGACATAGAAGACAAACAAACTATGCTTTTGGTTAAAATTTCAAACACCAAAACAAACAAATCAAGATCATTTATTATTAATGGGGAAAAAAACCTAAATTTGTATAGGAAGTATATAGCGATACGTCCAACCAACGTTCCTCATAGACGTCTCTTCATTAATTATAATAAAGGAAAATGTAATAAACAACCTGTAGGCATACATACTGTAGGTAATGCTCCCTCCAAAATAACTACATTTTTGAGATTGCCAAACCAAAAGGAATACATAGGACATTGCTTTAGGCGTAGTTCGGCGACCTTGCTAGCTAACTGAGGTGCTGACATCATAAACTTAAAATGACATGGTGGTTGGAGTTCATCTCAAGTTGCCGAAGGCTACATTGAAGATTCAGTTCAGAATAAGATATATATAGCTAACAAAATTCAAAAAGCAGGTAGCTCAAACACAGAAATTGTCTCAGAAAACAGAAATTATAATGTAAGCCGTTAAAAAAAACTCACGTCAACAAATAATTTTGAAATACCGTGCTTAAAGATAAGTAATGCTAATAATTGTACGTTTAATATAACTATTCAAAAATAATGTTTATATTATTTATGAACCAAAAATTAACCATTGTTAAAAAAAATTAGTTAATAAGGAGTTCTTGTTATAAAAATGTTAACTGAATAATATGAAGTTTATGGTACAACAATGCCCGTTTTAAAAAAAATATTGTACGAGGCGTGTTTTTAAAGTAAGTGCCCCAAACCTTATTGCTTCTTTTGGATGGGAACAATTGCACCACCCACCCTATAGTCCCGATCTCGAGCCTAGCGACTACCATCTGTTTCTGCACTTGAAGAAGCATCTGCGGGGGCAGCGCTTTACCCATAATGAGGAAGTAAAAACGACGGTGATGCAGTGGTTATCTAATCAGGCGGCGTCCTTCTTTGACGATGAAATACAAAAGCTGGTCCCATGATACGATAAGTGGCTTAATATTAATGAAAATTATGTAGAAAAGTAGAGTAAAGTAGTCTCTCAAATAAAAAAAATTGTTGAAAAATGTTTACTTGTTATTTTTTTTATTGCAAAACGGTACTTACTTTAAAAACATGCCTGGTACACTCATGAAATTTAAAACTTGGACACCACAATTTCTGTAAACAAAAGTTTGCACATTGTGAAGCGGGCTTAAGGGTCTCATTTACAATTCTAACAGCAGGTAGTCTCAGCAGGGGTTATCTTATAGAAGGACTGTAAAATGAATCATTACACTAAGCACGTTTTAGAAAATAGGTAATTTACGTTGCTTACTTTTTTTTCTTTAAAGAATATATTTGAAGGTATCGCTAATTAAACACCATAGCTCGATTAATTATCGAATCAAAATTTTGTTTAAGAAATGTTTACAAAATAAAATTAGAAATAATTTTGATTTAAAAAACGTCTACAAGCAATAACTTTTAAATTAAATCAAAAACTAAACATGGTTATTTGGGTTGACTGATTATTACTTATTTTTAAATAAATCTAACCTACTAATTATTGTAAGTTATTAAAAAAATCATTAAACTCTCTATTCATAATATTTAGTCCTTACAAAATGTATATTTTATGACGTTTCATTTTTTTCTGTAGTTAATATAAAAAGTGAAAATAAAAACTAAGGCAATTCTTATTGTCAACGTATATATTTAGTTTTTGACAAGAATTTATTACATAATTATAATTAAGATACCAAGTTATAGTTTAAAATTAAATGAAAACTTTTTTTTAAATAAAGGTATTACTATATAAATAAATATAAGAAATCAATAATGGGTGTGACCTCCATTATTATTGATACATTCTTGGAGGCGTCTGCTCATTGACGCTATCAAGGTATCAATATAATTAATATTAATCGTTTCCCATGCGGTATCAATGGCTGCAATTAGTGCATTACGGTTTACTGGTATAAAATTTGGCCCTTGTTGTCTTCGGATAACAGCAAGTATTCGAGCCCAAACATTTTCGATAATGTTAAAATCTGGGCTTTTGCTGGCCAGGGTAACAGCTCCAAGTTATTTGCTCGTATCCAATTGCGCACAACCCGCGAAGTATGAATAGGGGCGTTGTCCTTTAACAACAAAAATACATTATGAAAATGTTAATTCAACAGATCCCGAACTATTTTTTGGAGAAAGTATAGTGAAATAAGAATACTTACTTGTTGGAAAATATAATCTTCGTCTGGATAAAACACTTCGACTGAAGGTTTCATAATAGTTTCCAAAATATCTAAATACGCAGCAGAATCAAGACGTCCATCGATAGCCCAACAAACTCCTGGACCCCGCGCGCTAACCCAACCCCACACATTCACAGAAAAATAACCACTTCGTTTTTAGGACATATGTGATTATTTTCGTAACGAGTTCCTTCCATTCTAAAAACTTTTAGTGGTCCATCGTTGCGGCTATTGAACGTTTTTTTCGTCGCTAAAAATCACTCGATTCCAAAATTCCAAAGGTTCGTTCACATATCGCCTTGCAAATTCCAGACGACGTCTCATATTTTCGTCACTGAAAACTTCTTTCGCAGCAGCATTATACTTCTTTATTCCCATCTCCTTTAATCTTTTTGTGCAGTTATACGGCATCCGGGAAAATGTGTATCTGCTATAGCCCTGGAGTATGTAGCAAATGGTTGTTCTGTTACGTAATGAAACAACTCGAGATCTTGAGCACGTGTAGATACTTTAGGTCTACCACTTCCGATGGCTCTTTCCAAAGTGTGTTCAAGATTCCATTTTACTCGGTAATGCCCTACGGTGCTTTTTGGTATATCTAACATACGTGAAATTTCACGCACGCTACGGCCCGCCGCTAATTCCGAAACAATCCGCGCTTTCAAATCAGCACCGAGATGAGGTGGCATTTTCACAACACTTAAATTTTAAACTAAAATGGAATTTACATTTCTTACTTTATTTATTGGTTCACACTACCCCTTCTCAAACAGTAGGTAATTGTTTATTTATTACATACTTCTAATGACCAATGTAACAACCCTTAGAGCAATATGACTCAAAGGAAGTAAATTAAACAAGCAAGGATATTCTATTGTTATTGAAACTTATTCATAAAGTAAAAGCCATTTCCTTATAATGCTAATGGACAGGATTTTCTTTTAAGTATTAAGATTACAATAGAGGACTTATAAACTTTCGAAAATATCTAATTATAAATATTTACACTGCAATTGCGTTTTTCCTTAATAATTTCTTAGCAATAACATACACGTTCTTGGTTTTAAAGTTGTCATAAATTTGATATGATATAAATTTGTGTTTCTAATATTACATCACAAACTAATCTTTATTCGCCAAAAAATTGTTGCTTAAGTTGTAAAGCTTCGTACACACCTGAACAACAAACCGAGCAACAAACATAACAACGAACCGAAAGTCAAACAGAACGACAAACGATCTTTTATAATTTCCACATGATTATTTTCAGTAGTTTTCAGTTCATATATATTTATTATTGAGAAGAGAAAATTGCGGAAAACAAGAAGATAGTGCCAACCAAATTTTTACGCACAAAGAAGAGTTTATTTTGAAAATTTCCCGCCTAAAATGATGCTAATAGGGACATAATTTTTTTTGCATTCTTAAACACTGATTAATTTAAAACATTTTTCTTCTATCAACTCCATAATATTACCTAAAACACAACAAACCCACAAATGGGAGGACAAAAAATAAATAATTTAATTCTCCCGCATAAGTTTGTTCACCGTTTTGTTTAGATTCGTCCAAACCTGCAAACGCATTCGCGCGCATTGTCTTTGATGTCGGACAAAAAACCGACAAGTGGCGGGAACGCCGCAAACCGTTCGTGGAACAATCAGGACTTGCAAATCTGTTCTAAAATTTGTACGTAGCACCGTGGCCAGCAAATAGCCCAGATTTTAACATTATCGAAAATGTTTGGGCTCGAATACTTGCTGTTATCCGAAGACAACAAGGGCCAAATTTTATACCAGTAAACCGTAATGCACTAATTGCAGCCATTGATACCGCATGGGAAACGATTAATATTAATTATATTGATACCTTGATAGCGTCAATGAGCAGACGCCTCCAAGAATGTATCAATAATAATGGAGGTCACACCCATTATTGATTTCTTATATTTATTTATATAGTAATACCTTTATTTAAAAAAAAGTTTTCATTTAATTTTAAACTATAACTTGGTATCTTAATTATAATTATGTAATAAATTCTTGTCAAAAACTAAATATATACGTTGACAATAAGAATTGCCTTAGTTTTTATTTTCACTTTTTATATTAACTACAGAAAAAATGAAACGTCATAAAATATACATTTTGTAAGGACTAAATATTATGAATAGAGAGTTTAATGATTTTTTTAATAACTTACAATAATTAGTAGGTTAGATTTATTTAAAAATAAGTAATAATCAGTCAACCCAAATAACCATGTTTAGTTTTTTGATTTAATTTAAAAGTTATTGCTTGTAGACGTTTTTAAATCAAAATTATTTCTAATTTTATTTTGTAAACATTTCCTAAACAAAATTTTGATTCGATAATTAATCGAGCTATGGTGTTTAATTAGCGATACCTTCAAATATATTCTTTAAAAAAAAAGTAAGTAAGCAACGTAAATTACCTATTTTCTAAAACGTGCTTAGTGTAATGATTCATTCTACAGTCCTTCTATAAGACAACCCCTGCTGAGACTACCTGCTGTTAGAATTGTAAATGATACCCTTAAGCCCGCTTCACAATGTGCAAACTTTTGTTTACAGAAATTGTGGTGTCCAAGTTTTAAATTTCATGAGTGTACGTAATACGTCCCAAAAGTCTGGACTCTCAAACACAGGATTCGCTTGCGGCTTGCCCTGCAATTTGCCACTCGTCCAGTAAAAGACCACTTTCGGGACTTGTTACGTAAACTACTATTTTATCGCTTGTTACTTTATATTTTTAGTTTTGCCTGCCAACAACGTGCTACAACGCTAAACGACCAAAAATTTTGTTCTTATCATCAAACGCTCTTAATGTGAAGTTGTAAAACATGCGGAGTGTTTGAAAAACACGTAATCAAAAATTTTAAAATGGACAGTAGTAAAGGCCGCTAATTACTTTATCATATTGCATTGAGTAAGGAGATCGAAACGTAGTGCAAAAAACCCACAAGAGTTTACAAAACTTTTTAACGGTGCCACGCCCTATCGATTATTGTCGACGCATTTGTCCGATCAAATTATTTTAAAAACCACAAAATTACACTCACGTTAATGTTATATCTTAGAAAACAATAAGACTAAAACCCCTGCTGTATTGTACACAAAATACCTTCATTAAAATATACACTTATTTTATGTTTACACTGATAACTAACAAGCTTACTATGTAACAACATTACCCTTGTAACAGTAAAGCACGGTTACTTCGAACACAATAATTTTAACGAACAAGCTTAATTTAAGCTGATATAAATCACGTTTGATTATTTAGCATCCATAAACTAGACATTGCGTTTTTTAGTTTTTGTTTCGTAAACATTTGGTGTAAAATTAATTTAATTAGACATTTAGATGTAATGAATTCAATCTAATGGGGCTTTAATTACATTAGACCCCAATACGACAAGTGCTGTTGAATAGATAGATTGGGTTTATGTACTAAATTGACTTAAATAAGCATATGTGGTTACTGATACGATTCTAAAAATTTTTGAAAGCGTTTGTGCCAAAAACTTTTAAGATCAAATTAATTTCGATTTATACGTTGTTTTTTATTTTATTTTATTTATCATTTCGGGCGTAATTAAGTAGTTTAGGCCATTAACTGAACTTGCATTTGCTGTTAAAGCTTTTATGCATTTGTGATTGCATGAGATGTATAAAAATTTGGATGTAAGATTGATTAACAGAAGTAATTTTATCAATTTACTGGCAACAGCGTAACATGTTAATAACTTTAGCTTAATGATGTCATTATAGCTAAGAGATATAAAGAAAATATTACAACCTCATACTATTTGATTTAAAATAGACAAACAACAATTTACCAATTTTATTGTAGCTCAAATTTAACGTCAGTAAAATTAGTTATGTAATTTAATGAATGTCGTCTACAATTGTAGAAATTTATTTTCAAGAGACAATTAAACGTGACATGTCAAATTTATTTGCATTCGTAAATTAAGAAACATAAAAATATAAAATGTTATTTGATTAAATACGTACAAAACATGTTTTAATATTAAACAATTATATAATGTATAAACAAAATAAATTTAAAAATGAACAATACCGTCTAATAAAAATGGTCACAAAATACATTAATTTAGCGACGTCCGGAAAATGAATAATATTCGCTCGAATTTCTGCTTCTGCTTCTACTGCTACTTGAAGACGTATCTCTCTCATTTCTAGTTCCGGAGCTTCGATATTTTCTCTTTGCTTCTCGTTTTGGAGCTTTTGGAGCTGATTGAGCCTGTTTAATATAAGGTTCTTTATCTTTAGGGTTCATCGTTTTCCAAAAAGCTGCACCTTCCGATGCTATTTCAGTAACTTTTTATAAGGGTTTTTTATTCTTAAATCACGAAGGTAATTCAAAAATGGATTTCTAGTGATTTTACCAGGGTTTAATCGTTTAGGAGCTGCCATTTAGAATGCTAGTTGGGTGTACAATCAAAAATATATAAATATTATGTATAATATAAAATTTTGACATTTATACAAAAAAACAACAAACACGTAATACCGTACTAGATCATAAAATTTAATATCACTGCCTTATATTCAATTAAAAAAATTTAGAAACATAGATGTATTAGATGCAATTTATTTATTTATGTGTCACAGTCAAAGTCTAAAGGTCACTGTGTAACAATAAAAGAGGAGGAAGCCCTCGACGGTGAAACAACGTTACCTACCCCCACTCCCCCCACAACTACAGACAACTCCAGTAAACCGCCAATAACATCTGAAGCAGAACCTGATGCAAACACCACCGCCCCCACTATCACATTCGGTGTTGCCCTCGCCTCCGCCCTGGCGGTTGACTTTAAAAATCAGTCAAACACTACCACTGGAGGATCGACCATCGGACCAACAAGAGATCATCAAGAATTTTGTATTTGCAACAATAGAAACGACAAAACTGCTTCTATATGCTGTGACCACTGCAACATTTGGTTTCATCGAAAATGCCTTCAAATCTTCTGGAAGGAATTCCGAACACTAACGAAGGCAGAATGATGAATTGCCCTGGTTTTGCCCGCAATGTACAGGAACTGCCCTACACCCGCAAAACCAATAGAAGACTTAATTGCTCAACTAGTCACAGCAAAAACAGACATTTCCAACATACGCCGCATTCCAAAGGGAGCACGATATTCGACCACAGATGCATTCACTTCAATATTAAAAGATTGTATTAAATCAAACTCTATCAAGTCTTGGTCAGCACTTCTCCTTTTTTCTTAGCGGACATTCCCAAATCGAAGAAAAAATTACTCACCTCAAAAATAAAAGACAATATCACAAATGGACCATACACTTCTTTTAAAACACGGAATAAGAATAAATCTTCTTTGGAGGACATAGTGAAAGCTAAAATAAGAGACAACGACACAAAAGGAACTGTTAGAATACTAAGCTTGGACGATTCTTTAGCACCTTTCACCGAAGAAACCTACAACGCTCTACTTATAAAACATCCAACAGCCACACGGACTCTCTCTCTTTCCCCGATGGACCAAACTGCGATCAACTACTTGTAAACGAAGATAGTATATCAAAAACTATAAATTCCTTCAAATGCGGATCAGCACCAGGATTAGACGGTTTCAGGCCACAATATATGAAAGACCTAATATCACATTCAGCAGGTGAGGCAGGAAAAAGACCTCTCACAGCGATCACCGAGCTATGCAACTTGATGCTGTCGGGAAAAGTCAATCCGGATATTCTTCACATTCTCTACGGCGCATCTCTATGGGCATTGAGAAAGAAGGACGGAGGCATAAGACCCATCGCTCGAATTACTGCCAAAATCGCATGTGCACAGACCCAACGAACTCTTCAAATCCATTTCGAACTTCAACAACTAGGAGTCGCCACAAAATTGGGATGTGAAGCATATATTCACGCAACCCGCACCTACTTTCAACACGAAGACAACAAAAACAAGATCCTGCTTAAAATTGATTTAAAAAACGCATTCAACTCTGTGGATCGTGATAAGATGCTAACAGAAATTAACTCAACCGTACCATCACTTGTCCCTTTTCTCAATCAATGTTATCATTAACCATCCAGACTCTTTTTTGGAGATAGAACTATCCAATCAATAGTAGGATGTCATCAAGGCGACCCCTGTAGTCCAATGGTCTTCTGCATTGCTGTACATCTAATAGTCTAAACTTTAGAAACAGAGTTGAACCTTTGGTATATGGATGACGCAACACTAGCCGACAAGGCAGATATTGTCCTAGAAAATTTTACCAACCTCATCCAAAAAGCTAGTAATATTGGTTTAACAGTCAACCCTACAAAATGCGAATTGTTCTTCTCATCCGGAAAGCCAGACGAGGAAGTTGTAACAAAATTCAATGCTATATCACCGGGAATCCGCATGACAACCAAAAAAAAAATTAGAATTATTAGGAGCCCCCATTTATGAAGACAACCTTGAATCTATTACAAGAAAGAGCCTGGACAAACTAAAATTACTACTTAATCGTATAGAGAAAGTTGATAGGCACGTGGCATACTTCCTCATAAAAAATTGTTTCTATATCCCAAAATTAGTTTTCCTAGTCAGAACAAGCCCTTTTGGAAATTCACAGACCTGATGGAAGATTTAGACAATCATTTAAAAACAACACTAGAATCCGTTATGAACTTAAAGTTAGATCCGCTACACTAGAATTTAACTATCCTCCCAATAAAATATGATGGATTAGGAATAAGACAAATTAGTGACATTGCTCTCCCAGCCTTCCTAGGCTCTTCTTATGGCTGTCAAAATCTGATCTCTCAAGTTTTACATTTTATGGACATTACGATATCTGACAACCTCAAAAAAGACGCCTTGATTGCTTGGAACAATCTCCAACAATAGCATTCCTCCTATACCACACTCGAAAAAAAATTGGGATATGATTAACATTGAGAGAATTATGGGGTTGCTCTCTTCGTCAAATCAAGTAAATGCCGCAAGACAATTAGCCATCAAAGAACCTGAATCAGGCGTTTGGCTCCACGCTATTCCATCCGAAAATGTTGGCACATTAATGAACAACCTTACTTTTTGAACTTGGGTAGCCCTTCAACTTGGCTGCAAATTGTTCAAGCAGCACATATGCCAATGCAACAAAACTGTCAACAAATTTGGCCATCAAGGACTATCATGTCCAATAAGCAAAGGGCGCTTTCCAAGACAGCGAAATGAACTCAATTATTTATCGTTCATTAGCAGCTTTAAAAATTTCCTCAGCCGTAGAACCTGTAGGACTAGCACGAGATGATGGGAAGAGACCTGATGGAGCAACATTAATGCCATTGTCCAAAGGCAAGAAACTTGTTTGGGACTGCACTTATGTTGACACTTTAGCTGACTCATGCATATCAAAAAACTCAGAAAAGGCAAAAGGCAATAGGAAAACTTCCTATTACTCATGGTACGTTGCCTCTTTGAATGGTTAGGCTAATACATTGGGTAATTTCGAGAAAAGGTCGATAACTCTATTTACCCAGTTTTCCAATGTTTCGTGGGCAAAAGGGACGAAATGAAAATTTTTGTTGTCCTGATTTTTTTTATCAGTGGGGTTTGGGAGAAATGATAATTTTATTAATTCCCAATTTTTATAGCGTCTTTGTAAAACTCAACATCATTCCGGTAAAAAAAACGCTATTTGTATGTAAATAAAAAATGTAGAAAATCCTACGAACACTTAGTACTTAACACTTAAAGAGGTGCCGCATGGCTTGACTATATTTACATTGAATGTTTTGGTTTTTTTGTCAATCAACAATGTCGGAACTATTTGACAAAATTGCCCTTCTTTACTTCCTTGGCGCTAAATATCTTTTTTGCAAATAGTGTTCCATTTATTGCAGTCATTTTAATTGCGGGAGACCAAGTTACAACGGAGTCAAAATCAAAATTTAAGTTACTTACATTATGCGGTAATGTAATGTTTTGGGTTTGTACTGCTTCAGCACCTGATAAGAGGTCATCAACGTAGAAATCGTTTGGTACCACTTGCCCTGATTTTTAAACACTTCTATTGTATCATTAGCAAATTAATGGAGAGTTTTAATTACTCGGTATACTGCAAGTAAGTTTCCATAGTGATAGTGTATTCTTCAATAATAATCTTATTTGGTAACCTTTATTTGACGATACATCATTTGGATATCAGTGGTGAAAACGATGTAGTCTTTTTGTCATTATAGGCTAGTTGTAACCTTGGACTTGTCAACATTGTTTCGTTTACGTTAATGTTTTAGATGATACTTTAAATGATATCCTCAGCTTAATTGTAGTGTTATCTTCTTAACTATCGGTTATTGAGGAATATAATATTTATTTTTGAGTTGTTATGCTCTTAGGTATGTATCCTTTGCTAACTTTTTATTCTTCAGACTAGAGTTTTATTTTAAATAGAATCGCCACTGTGTTATATTAAATTTCTGTATTTTGTACCGTTCTGCTGAAGTTGTAACGCCTAAAACTCTTTAATTTATAAACGTACTTAAAATGCATCGGCTAAAGTTTAGATAAATGCTACGTAGACTGTAAGGGGTTATGTGAATTTTCGCTTTTTGGTTTATATTTTGTTGCTTACCTTTATTGAGATGCTTCTCAACTAAAAAAACATAAATAATGACGAATAAATGGGCGCTAGTTTATTTATTAACGAAAAACAAGCAAAACCTTTAAAGGAATAAAAATCAATTTCAACCAAAACATAAATCTAATAATCAAATAATAATAAACAAAACACATTGGCATTTGTCTACTATAGTAATGAATGAACTACGGTATCAAATGAATGATTAAATTTTCTTTCAATGAATTTAAAACTACGAACGTAAAACGCGAGGATCCTTTATATGCGTTAAAAACGTTACTAAACTAAAATAACTTAATAAAGATAGTGAAATGTAAATTTGCCGCTCAACTGGAAACTCAAAAGATAAATATAATGTAGTCGCAAAAAAAACGTAAAGTACAACCTGTGCTTTTAAGGTATGACAACGAATGCTAATAAGTGCAAACAAACTAATGCAATAAAACAAAGGTAACCACGACTGTAATTAATTAGAAACAGTTTAGGCCAACTTTAGTTTGTCAAAATTAACCGTGATGCACGGAAAGATCGAATTGTTAATATTATGAAACCATTTACTTGAAGTTCCTTGTGTTAAGACGGGTGGTTGAATTTGTCAAAACCCGAACAGGTTATTGGCTGACCTTGATGCGTTGTGTGAACGGAATCAGATTGCTTACATATCGAAACTGCACTTAGGATGATGTAATGCATACGGAATTTTCCATAAAACGAATTTTCTCTCATAAATTAATAACCTCCATAGGTTTGACATTGTTTTTACGGTGACACTTTTTTGAGAAGAATTGGGAAATTGCAGCAAATTTACTTATTGTATATTGCGGAATTTCTTTGACTATTAACAGTGGACACGTTACAGCAAAGATTTTTAATACCGTTGGTGGATTGAGAAGTGAACTGATTTGCAATGATGGATGGCAGGAGTTTCTAGCGATAGAAATCAAAATTTTTTTTAATTCTTGGAAGTTTTGAAGTTCTTGGGGTTTTTCGAGAGTTTATTCATACATTTCGTTCGTTTTATTGTTTTATTTGCAAACGAGGATACGGGTAAGTAGTAGACTTCAAGATAATGTTTTTGATGGATTCAAGGCATTTAATAGTTAAACCGTACAGTTTTCTGAGCACGTATGATAGTTCTTTCTGAATAACTAGAACATTCAATACCTAGTTTGTTAATTAATTTAGAAATAATTAGTTGAGTACTTTACGAACGGTTGGTCCATAGATTCCATGCAGTTATATCGTTTCTGAAGATGTTTGTTAGATTACTGCGCCGGTTTCTTCTTTCGTGTGTGACTTTAGGTATTGATTTTTTCCGAATTGGTTAGAGATGATCTTTTATAAATAACTTTAAAAAATGCCGGAAAAGGTGGACAATTCTTTTGTAACTACCGTTAAATGTGTTATATTGGGAAGCATAACATTCATAGGAAAGCTAGGTTTAATGCTAGTAAATACCTTTCATAGGGTTGTTCTTAGCTTCTCTCCCGATGATTTCTTTAGTTATTGATAATAATTGAACTACTACTTGAAGATATTCTAATGTTTCTTATCCAACCGTTGCTTTCATTCTTCCTTTTGTTATTTGTTCCAGGATTTCTATGGCATTTTCAGATTCATTTTTAAGTTCTTATACAGAGTCCGGCTCATCGAGCGTGCATTAAAAGTATATGGAGAACTATATAATTTGATTAATTTTCTGAAAATAGTGCTGCACCTGTTTTTGACATCATTGAACACAGTCAACATATTTTCGTTCATGCAGCACTTCCGGTTGCACCGGAAGTAGCTGTCAACTTTCTTATTTCAAATATAACATGATATTTTTATTTCATTTTCAGATTCTACGTAAAATTTAAGGTGTAGTTTTAATACTATACCATACCCAAAAAAATCACTGGTTTCTTAGTTATATTGATATTTTTGAAAAAAAAATTAAAATCATGTTGAATTGTTATCGTTCATATCTCAAGATATCAATATTTTAATTCCTAATTTGTTGTGGCAGTTGTCGATACGTTACTCACATATGAATGGAAACTCAAATTGCATGTACAGGGTGATAAAAATTCTGGTGCCAATATGAACAACTTTCAACCTCATAAACTTGCTTAATTCAAATAGGACACCCTGTGTTTTTAATCATCAATGGATGTCTTTTGTTGTGCTCTTTTGATACACTTTAACATGTCCTATGCTAAAATTGATAATTAAAAACACTGTGTGTCCCATTTGAATAAAGCAAGTTTTTGATGTCGAAAGTTGTTCATATTGGCTCGAGAATTTTCATCATCCTGTACATGCAATTCAAGTTTCCATTCATATGTGAGTTACTATAACGTATCGACAATTGCCACAACAAATTAGGAACTAAATATTGATATCATCTTGAATATGAACGATAACAATTCAAAATGATTTTAATTTTTTTTTAAATGGATATAACTAAAAAACCAGTCATTTTTTGGGTATGATATAATAATTAAACTACACCTTAAATTTTAAGTACAATCTGAAAATAAAATAGAAAATAGCATGTTTCATTTGAAATAAGAAGAACCAAATTTTTTGTCTGAGTTCAGTGATGTATAAAACAGGCGCAGCACTATTTTTAGAAAATGAATCGAATTAGTTCTCCATATACTGGGACCCTGTATAAGGTTTGAATTGCTTTACATTCTTCGATTATTTTGTTTTGTAGCAATTGTTTGTTTGTTCTTTTTGTACATGGTGCCCGTTTTCCATTCTTGCCTTTTTAAGCACTTGCTTGCTCTGGATCCCTAGCGATTGGTAAATTTTTTCTTCAGATCATGTTGATTATTCTTTTTGATGATTACTTTTCGTCTGTTCCAATCTGTTTTGAAGATTTTTAAAGGTTATTTTACCTGTTGTGTGGTAGAAAGTATTTTTTATATGTGGTCGTAGAAAGAAATGGCGTAAGGTGGCAAGATATCAATTATTTTATCATATTTTTGTATCAAATTATGATCATTTGAAAACCACTGACAGAAGGTTAAAATGTCGGTACAAATCAAAGTTACTCCTTAAGGAATGTCGAACATTTTCAACCAGTTTATCGAAATTACTTATAGAAAAATACCACTGCCTGACAATTCTTGGCGAGATTCATAAATCCGTACAATGATAATGTTTTGCGAAACTCCATTGAAAAAATGAAATGGCATAAAATTTTCTGCTTTGAGTTTGTAAAAATTTGCAAAATAAGAAAGTTAGTGGGGTCAGGAGGCTAAGAAAAATGTCAGATCTCACAACCTAATACTATTTTTTTAAAATCAAGCAGTTAATGAATTAAAGACCTTTAAAAACCCAGGACACAATATTTTCCTGACCCTCTAGCGCAGTTGATGACGTATCAATATGGCCGATAAATGTATATGATGCAATTTTACATTTTTCTATATAACTCAGGTTTGCATTCTGTTATTAGCCTATTTTGATAGTGATATAATTCAGGAGGAAAAGCGCTTTACAATGGTATATTTGACATTATTATTTAGGTTTATAATAACAGAAATTTTTTGAAGCTTTTGAGTTTTATTTTGATTTTTGAGATTTTTTAAATCTGTTATACGAGCTGAAAACCTTTTAGCGACTTTTCAAGAAATTACCTTTCTAACTGTAAAATTTATTTAACCATAAACAGTTGCTGAAAATCTGCAAAAGCAATGTAGCAAAGCGCAAATGTACTGCGATTCGCATTTACAACTGTTTAAGCTTGGATTATAAAGTTACTAAAGATTTGCAGCGCATATAGGAAAATGTAACGTACAATTACACCGATTTGTAGATGGCTCCATCGTTGATTTTCGGCAAAATATTTTAGTTGCTTTCTTGCGTTCGTTGAATTAGCGTCACCGTTGAACCGCTCCGAGTTTGTGCGTGTGTCTGGAAGTTATTATGATTTGTTGTGACAACGGCTATGTGCAAATACGTGAATTGCAAAAAAAAAGAACAGAGGCAAAAGTTTTTAAGGTCAGTTATAATTATAAATAATAAAAGAAAACAATTACATAAAAATGCAGTGTTAGAAAAAATCGAGAAATAAGGTATTTATAAAGCAAATTAGTATTATTTTCATTTACCTACTGAAATAGTTTTGTGTATTAACTTACCTTTCAATATTTTTTTTATTTCAAATTGATAAGATAAAGAATTATGCACTCGTTTAAAGTGTTTCACATAAATTCGTCGCGTGTTTAATTAACTTTATTCCGTTTGAAAATTGATCGCATATAATTTATGATTTTTAATTTATCCATCTGCAAGTTTTTGCGCATAAACAAAAATACAAAACCAATTTAATAGCACATTAACAACTTATTTGTTGTTTGATTACAATTTACTAAAAGTTGTGTGTAATTAACGAAAATTAAACTTTTAAAAAGAATATTTAAAGTTAAATACAATTGACTCAGCATATCTTTTATTATTTATGTTATTTTTTCTTCTTAGAATCAACTTGCGAAGTCCTTCTCGATTCAAAAGAAAAACTCAACAGATTTATCTTTTCCAAATGGTTCCAAAGCGAATAAATTGTTACTGTACATAATAACCACAATTTAGATATAACAAGTTTTGATATAAATTTGTGTTACATATAAATAATTTTTTGGTTTTTGTTTAGTTTGATGTAAACTTTGAAGAATAATGTAAAATATTTATTGTTTTATAATTATACTTCGAGATATGATCCCTCAAACTTAGTTGATTTTCTAAAAATAGGGATTTTCAAATAGCTTCAACTTTTTTCTTTGAACTTCGATTTACTTAAAAAACGACGCGGTATGATAACGTATTATATGATGTGATAACTTGTGTTAATTAGTTTATAAGGACACCTCTGTAAAAATATTTAATAAATTATTTTAATTGTTAATTTTCTAGTCTACTTTTGGAATAAAAATTAGTATTTACAATTATTGCATTTATTTACAACATAGGCTAGCTGGCGATAAATCATCGAAACCTAATACCGTTACTGATATCATTTTATTTAGGCTTAATACAGTTTTACGAGGGTGGAATTTGTAGTTCGCAATGTATAAGCCGGCGTCGCCCAAGTACAGTTTCATTTTTTATGAAAGGTGGATATTCTCCATAAGGCACGATATTTAACATTAGGTTGCGCCTCTTAAAACAGTTTTTACTCCATGGTTTAAGTAACAAATGTAATTATTGTAAAAAAAGCAAACGATTACTCTAAGCACATGCTCTATTCCTTGTGTCTTCTAAATACAATCTCTCCAAAACAGAATTAAACCAAGGATATAAAACTTCTAACTTTATCAGTTGCAGAAAAAGTAGTGTAACATTTATAGACGCCGTTAACAATTATGGTAAGAACTTCCTTTATTGCAAAAAACTTTAAAGGACCGAAAACTTTGAGGTTTTGCTTAAAATAAAAGAAGCAGTTGTAGATTTTTAAATAATAGTTTTTTACAGGGATCAGTTTTTGCATCTACTTTTTTTTTACCTTCCGTCTTTGTATGTAATTTTTTTAAGCCCGTAAATAAGACCGCATGTTTTGATTATATTTACCTTGAATTCGTACTTCTGGAATTTAATTTGCATTTTCTTGAAATTTTTGGAAGTGAGAAAGCCAGGCATATTTGTTGTTTTTGACAATATAATTCCATAACGCTGAGTATCTTTCTTGCAAATAGTGTTTTATTTATTCTAGCCATTTCAGTGAGTTAGAACGGTGTTAAATCAAAACTTGCTTCCTGCTCTGCTATAGAGTAATGTTTTAGGGTTGTATTGTTTTTCTTTGTGAGGTTGCGCCAGCCAGGAAGTTTTTTGGTACGTTTTTTAGTAGTCATTCGCTAACCGGTGCATAATTTTAATTACTAAGTATGGTGCGGTTAAGGTTTCATAGGTGACAGTTAGGTGTTTTCTTCTTCTGATATTCTTGGGTAATTTCTATTTGACGACACATTTTCTCGATATCGGCGAACAAGATGACGTAGTATTTTTGCCGTCAAAAATGTAGGTCAGATAGATCTTGTCACAACCTTATACCGGTTAACATTGTCTTGTTCAGGCTAATATTATTTGAAGTTTTAGATGAGAGATTGAAGAATACTCTTAGCTTAGTTATAATGATATCTATAATGTTCTTAGGGGAGGTCCGGGAGTAACGGTAGTTAAGAAAATAAAAATTGTCAAGGAGTCAATTTTTTTAAATTGCAAGTGAATTTTTTTATAGTCTCATTCGATGTACAATTGAATTACGTATACGCTGAAATATTATGTTCCTATACCTAAACTGTATGATTTTCGTGTTATCTGCTTTTTTCCTACTTTCTTTTTTTTCGTGTTATCTGCTTTTTCTACTTTTCTGGAGATGATGTAATAAATTAATAGCGTATTTTGCAATTTATTTTGCTACCTGTCATATGATACCTTTAATCAGTTGGCCAAAACAGGTTACAAAGCACACTGTTAATTTACCACATCATCTCCAAAAAAAGCAGATAACACGAAAATTATTCAGTTTAGGTATAGGAACATTATATCAGCAGATTGGCAATTAAATTATGCATCGAATGAAAATATAAAAAAATCTAGTTCAAATTAAAAAAAAATGACTCCTTGACAATTTTAGTCCGTTACTCCCGTACTTCCCCTAAAAATAAATTTCCAATACCATGTCTAACCGTTGTACAAGTTTTGTTTATCTGCCCTTTATGTTTCATGAAATATTAATTTTTCAGTAGATTCAAATTTTTGTTGCTTAGGTCTGAAATTATTTTTTTTCTTATTAATGGTAAGAGATAGGTACGCCAAACCTGGTAATAGAAGTCGTAAAATTTTATGGGACAACCGAAAATAAAATAAAAGTTGGGGCATTCTATTTAAAATAACAAAGTTGGTAATCTGAAAATATTTTCAGTAAGTAGACCATGTTCATTTGTATAAAGTTACAAGTTTTCAGCTGAATCGGTTTCTTCTTTCTCATTATTTGTCTAACATGCTATCATCAAGACACACCCTGTATTATATCAAACTACGGAAACCAATATGCCATACCAGTATGGTGACGTTAAGAAGATGACACGTTTTGACGAGTATCGCAAACAATTGCCGTCGGCGTATCGGTATAGAATATTGTGTTTTTGTACTTTGACCTCCTGATTGATATAATATAAGTATCACTATTCTCCCAAAAACATGTATTTTCAGATATTTGCACGTCTTATAACTGACAATCTAGTTGGTTTGAAAGTTTCTTCAATTTATCAAAATTTAGTTAGCTGCTTGTCTTTCTCTCCTTGGCTCATTATGCTACATATCATCGTGGGAGATGTAGCTACATCTTCCATGATATTATCCACTCCAATTCGGTTTGCTATTCTTCTTGGGTAATTTTTCAAAATCCTTTGATTCCTATTATGGACTCAATTGAGTTTGGTAAAATTCGAGTTTTTTTTAAGCACCGCTGATATTTGTTTATTCAATTCAACTTATTTATCTTACATTATTACATCAATAAAAGATTTGTTTTTTTACAAATTCTACACTTATTATTTCCATTTGTCTTTCTTCTATCCATTTTCTTTTTCCACCAAATTCTTCATCCACTAAATGCCTTCCTTTTTTCTCCCAGCAACACTCTTCTCCCTATTTCCTTCGCTTTTATTTTACTGCAATCTAAATTCAAATGATCTATGTTTTCCCACCCCTCCTTGCACACTTTACACCTCCTATCTTTTTATTAGTAGGATTCTCAATTCTTTTTATTGAACCTTTCTAAGAAATAAGTAATTGACTAGATGAACAAGACACCATGTGTTTGATTTTGCCGACGTTTTGACCGATAGGTTCTGTCTTTATCGAGGCATTCAAACTCAAAAGGTGTACTTGGTGGCCTGCACTACAGTAGAAAACACCTTTTGTCTTTGTCCTTCCACCAGTACTTGTTTTCGTTTTCTTCATTCCCTACTCTGAATCTAGCGATTAACCTCTTATCCGGTTATGATTGAATATTTTTTGGGGAAACGTAGTTTATTGTTAGTACTTACCTTCATCGAGTTATTTTTAATGATTCTTGTATCCCAACGACTTCTTCAGTTATTAATAATACTTCAGATTTTGGATCAACTAAGATTTGAAGATATTTCAATGTTCCTGATGTAGATACTGCTTGTATTGAAGTTATTGCCAGAAAAGTTGTGCTATTTTGTTTATTTGTTGACAGATGAGTAAGCAATTACATAAGTCGATTATTTGATTATTAAAGTCTATGTGTTTTTAAAAATAATTATCTCATAAGTTCGCAAGAAATTGTACAATAGCAAACAAACAACGAGAATCATTCAACATCTGTTTTGTCCTTTTAGGACTCTTCAGCACCAGTCGACACTGGATGTCGCAACACTTATTAGTCGTATATGATGTTTCCACTTGTGGGTAATATAGTCGACAGCGCGCATTTGAACAATAGTGAACTTTCACACGAGTTGTCTTACTCTTGAAGAGTCCCAGAAGGACAAAATAGCTGTCGAGTGATTCTCTATGTTTGTTTGCTATTGTATAATCTGTTGTGAACTTATATTGGAAGATCCAAGAATCGATTTATGTAACTGCTTACACATCTATTGACAAAGTTGATTTAACGCATATTATTTTCGGACGTGTTACGATAGCACGGGTTGACACTAAATGTTGCAATACTTATTAGAATTTTATTTTGTATGTGGTTAGCAGTAGTTTCTTGTCAGTCAGTTGCTGCCTGGTGTGTTGGTCTGGAAATAATTGGTTTGGTTGCTTGTGCATGGGGTGTGTTGTGACATGATTGTTTGCGGTGACACTTATCATGCTAATTCTTTCTGTTTTTGGTAGTATTATAAATTTTGCACAATGTTACATGTACTAATCTTCGTTACAAAAAGATTGGTGGATTGAAATGAGAACTTATGAGAGCAGAGAGCAATGATTGATCGTGTCCGAGTAAAGTTTTTGGTGTTTTTCTGTTGGTTTCATGGGGATTCTTAAGATTATATTAATTCACGTAGTCCGTTGGTTAGTAGGTTATAGACTTCATGAAATTCCATCAATATGAAATTTGGTACATGGCCATCGACTACTCTAAAACTAATTAATATTTTTTTCAAAATGGCCACCTCCGGAGTTCGTCCACCTCCTTCTTTACCAGAAACATTTGTTACGATAAAAGTTAACATATACTAGCTTTTACTTTTTTAACGTTAAAATCTTCCTGCATACGTGTTATTTTGATTTTTACGGCCCTGTCTACTTTCACTGCAAGTTTAGTAGGACAAGTTCAACGTCTAAATCCAATTGCGCTCGTTTTACGTTCTTTTTTTTGTGTTGGACTGACAACGAGGACAGTCGTGTTTTGTAAAAAAAAACTGCGGAAGGAAATTCTAAACACGATGGATTAATCCAAAGTTGTTGTAATCATCCACCTATTGTAAAACTTAAATTACACCAGATATGTAATGAGAAATAAACCAAAATGTTGTATAGAATGAACGTTTGCAGGTCAGCTTACTGACCTATATTTTATTTCGTGGCGAATAATCGCTGCATTGGGTTTCTCTAATTAATTGTGCGCTCGTATTTTCTGGTCCAAAAATTGTTTGGAATCGTCACTGCCTTATGCTGTTGTAATTGGAACGATTAACCTCTCGACTTTTACTTGTACTCGAGGAAATGATATGCGAAAATAAACCTATGGTGTTAGGAGGTGCCAAGTAGAGTTCTGTCACGCAAGATAACGGGGACCAGCTACTTTGGGGTGTCTCGCTTTAAAACCGGAACGGACTTTCTTTCAATACTATGCTGCCGACCTAAATCGTCATCAGTGCTTTGCTTTGCAGCTATTTCAATTTCAGTGAGGGTATCCGAACAATCCAAATACCAGTACCAAACGATTTCGTAACTATAACTAGGAACTATTGATGTCGAACGCTCCAAAAGAACGCCTTAATGAACGATACACATATGTGATCCTAGATAAGTAACTTATCTCTAGGTAATTATATGTTGATATCGGATAAATGTATATCGCTAAACTAATTACTTGTACTCGACGGTTTCTCATGCTGTTTGTTTGTATTACTATTAAAGTAACCTTGACTGCTTTGATAAAGTACGTTTTGAGTCAAGGTGGCGCTTATAATTAATTAACTCATTGTTACATTTGAATCCACACACTCTGTGTGCGTAGCTAGTCAATAAATATGACGTTTGCTTAAAGCGACAAACATACTCCCATGACCATGGAAAACTAAAGAATTTAAGCCACATTAATCGAGATTAGTCTTGAATCCATCTTACAACAAACTTTTATTCAAATTTCTGTTTATTGACTGTATATAATTTGATAATTTTAATGTAAAATTTATACCCACAATTGAAATTTTAGGATTTGGAATTTAGAACGTTTATCTACAAACTTGTATTGTTATTGTTCTATTATGGATACATTCAGCAGCTGCTGAAAATTAATCTTATCCAATTGATTTAATAAGAATTTGTAAACGTCCGGATGTTGTACTGCGACAGCTGAATGGTACAAGTTCAACAAAATATAAATGTTATTTGAAAATCATTCCGAATATTATCAACTCTTTTTAAGTGCTATTACAGCATTATCAATTTAATTTTTTTTAAG
The DNA here is from genome assembly GCA_030710515.1 of Abscondita cerata. Classification (NCBI taxonomy): domain Eukaryota; kingdom Metazoa; phylum Arthropoda; class Insecta; order Coleoptera; family Lampyridae; genus Abscondita; species Abscondita cerata. The sequence continues at coordinate 91,564 of JALBCR010000881.1, read as the reverse complement.
ATTTATAATTTCTTCGATTTAATTAAAATTTAATAGGTTTGTCCTTTATCCACACCTTTAAGATAGAAAATTATGTACTTTATATATACAGATGCAAAATCATTATGCTATCGTTATTGAAAAAATAAAAAAAACAGTTTAAATTACGTTTACCAAATCTCATTAACCGTATCATAAGTTCTACGTAATTTACATCAAGTTCGTATCAAATTTCCTAATAATTCTTAACGATCAAATTTCCTAGTCGTTCAATTTTCTTCCGCTTTAATATCGAGGATAAAATATGAAATCAAAACATCGTTACTTAAAATCATTCTCGATTTTTCTAAAATTGTACAAATTCAACAAATATTTATTATTTTTGTGAAATAAATTCAGTTAACTAATGTTAATGAATTCTGAATTTTAACACAAAATGTTCTTTAAATTTTTTTAAGTAAAACATTAAAAACTCAGAATAACACATTGCTTTGTTTTATCATGATTCTTCAAAAATAATCGTACATCAACTTTAAAATTCTTACTAAAATATAAAAAATAGATACTTTATGACTTTCTCTTTTTGTTGCGGCGTATATGTAAATGTGTGCTTATAAACATAATAATAAAAATAATACGATTACTATTCAACAGACAACTAGCGTCTAAAGAGGAAGCATTAAAGTAAAATTAACAACAAATATTATTAACAACGTAACATTATAAACCAAAAAAAAAATTAATATCTAACTTAAGTATAACAAAATATAAGTAAATAAATGTAATAATGATAATGACACACTCCTCAGTATTTTATAAATTTTTATATATTTATGATATTTTTATTTTTAGTCGTACTTAGAAATTCCTTAAAGTTATTGTTAAAAATATCAACCTTAAGTTTGTTACGTAATGCAGGCATAGATAGCAGTGGATAATGTTTATGTTGTAATGTATGAGACACTTAATTACAAAAGTGTTACAATTTCTTAAAGATTTGGAAGGTGCATTAAAATTTACCATATACAGAAAGTCACTAATATTGATAATATGGTGCAAAAGTTTGTATAAGTAGACAATCAACGCAATATCACGTCTTACATTAAGAGATTCTATCTTAAATGTTTCAGTTAGTTGACTATATGAATAATTTTGTACCGGGTACGCTCCATATTTTATAAAATACAAAAATTTTAAAAACTTTTGCTGTACTTTTTCAATATTAAGCAACTTCGTCGACAGGTATGTAAAAGCAGTTACATAAGTCGATCCTTCGATAATTATAGCCAACATAAGCGTTAGCAAAAAAAAATCTCGAATCGCCTGCTGTAAATTCGCAAGAGGTTGTACAATAGCAAACAAACACTGAGAATCACTCGACAGCTGTTTAGTCCTTTTGGGACTCTTCAGGAGTAAGAGAACTCGAGTGTAAGTTCACTATTGTAGTGAAGAATCCCAAAGTGACGAAACAGCTGTCGAGTGATTCTCAGTGTTTGTTTGCTATTGTACAACCTCTTGAAAATTTACAGCAGGCGATTCAGATATTTTGTTTGCTAACGTTTATGTTGGCTATAATTATACTATGTAACTGTCGACAAAGTTGCTTGATGCGAACCATTGCGCACGTGATCGCTAACACGAGTCGACACTAGATGTCGCAGAACCTACAGTTTCTCAATATTGTTACTGTGAACATTGTAGTACGGTCTCCAGATTATTGAACACTATTCTAATTTACTTCTTATAAAAGCCATATAAAGCAACTTCAAGGCTTCAATGTTTTTAAATTACTTTGTGTTACGCCGAATAAAACCAAGCATTTTTAACTGCGATATAACATATTCACAATGCTTAACAAATGTTAATCTACAATCAAACAAAACGCCAAGATCCTTTACAACACACATTTTTTTTACTATACTGTTCGATATTTGGTAATTATAAATAATAATTTCTTTGCACCTTGAATAACTCATTATACTACATTTACTAATGTTTAGTGTTAACTTATTTTCTATACACCACTTTGACAAATTTGTAATGTAATACAATCTGCATAACTGTATGAATGTATAAGCTTTCGCGGCTGTTCTCACTAAGATTATTATCTTCCGGGTTAAACCGTGTTCGTCCTTCCTTCCTTCGTTCTCTGCTTGACGTTTCGCTAACCATGCTGTTAGCTTCTTTAGAAGTTGCTCTAAAGACTGATGTTGTTGTCTTCTGCTCCTCGTTATATACCTATGTTCCGCTACAGTTGGTTGATGTCGATCAGTGACGGATGATTGGTTTTCGATGGTTGGTTGATCTTCTGTTTGGTGTTGACTAATTTTGTGGTGACATTTGTTTTCTTTGTTTTTTTTATTGAAGTTATTTTTATTTTTCATAGTTTCTAAGGATTCTCTGATTATCCTTGGATAGTAGTTGTTAGTCCTTGATAAAACTTTAGCTTCCTCGAAGTTGATGATGTGTTTTCCTTTTTCGTGTAGATGTTCTGCGATTGCTGATTATCTGCCGCTCTGGACTTGGCGTCTCGGTGATGTTCTTTTTAATCTACATTTTATGTTGCGTCCGGTTTGACCAATGTAGACCTTTCCACATGAACAGTGAATTTGGTAGACCTCTTCTGTTGAGAGTTTCGGCAGGTTATCTTTATTAGAGGTAGTAGTTGCTGGATTTTTCTAACCGTTCCAAACCTGACACCGATATTCTTCTTTTCTAATTATTTTCTTAATTTGTCAGTTATTCCAGCAATGAATGGCAAACGAGCGTAGGTGGTGACCTGTTCCTTCTCTTCTTCGGATTTTCTGCGACAGGCGGCTCTTACTTCATTTTTTAGTATAGCAGTTCTTCATCTGGGCTTGTTGGACCTGTCAAAGTTCTTCTGCCTTGTGAACCTCGTCAGGAATCTTGTTAGTTCTATGCAATGAAGTATTGACTAGAGACCGCTTCTGCTGTGGATAAAGCATGGGAAAGAAGCACTTACAGTATTTCTTAACCACATCAACACTCAGCACGAAAATATCAAGTTTACCATGGAGACAGAAGAGAATAAGGAGCTTCCCTTTCTGGGTGTTCTAGTGAAACGAGGGGATAACAACAAGATGGCTCATAGTGTATATCGTAAAATACACACACCGACCGATACATCCATGCCACATCACACCATCATCCACAGCAGAAGCGGTCTTTAATCAAAACTTTATTGCATAGAGCTAACAAGATTTCTGACGAGGTTCACAAAACAGAAGAACTTCAACACGTCCAACAAGCCTTAATGAAGAACGGCTATACTAGAAAAGAAATAAGAACCGCCTGTCGCAGGAAATCCGAAGAAGAGAAGGAACAGGTCACCACGTACGCTCGTTTGCCATTCATTCCTGGAGTAACTGACAAATTAAGAAAATCATTGGAGAAGAAGAATATTGGTGTCAGGTTTTGAACGGTTAGAAAAATCCAGCAACTACTACCTTCTAATAAAGATAACCTGCCGAAACTCTCAACAAAAGAGGTCTACCAAATTGACTGTTTATGTGGAAAGATCTACATTGGTCAAACAGGACGCAACATAAAATGGAGATTAAAAGAACATCACCGAGACGCCAAGTTCAGAGCGGTAGATAAATCAGCAATCGCAGAACGTCTACACAAAAAAGGAAAACACATCATCAACTTCGAAGAAGCTAAAGTTCTATCAAAGACTAACAACTACTATCCAAGGATAATCAGAGAATCCTTAGAAATTATGAAAAATAAAAATAACTTTAATCGAGAAGATGGTTACCGATTAAGCAACACGAGGAAACTAACTCTTCACAAAAACAAAGAAAACAAATGTCACCACAAAATTAGTCAACACCAAACAGAAGATCGATCAACCAACCATCGAAAACCAACCACCCGTCACTGATCAACATCAACCAACCGTAGCGGAACATAGGTATATAACGAGGAGCAGAAGACAACAACATCAGTCTTTAGAGTAACTTCTGAAGAAACTAACAGCATGGTTAGCGAAACGTCAAGCAGAGAACGAAGGAAGGAAGGACGAACATTGCTCAACCCGGAAGATAATAATCTTAATCTGCATAACTGTTGATCACATACGCAATTTTAAGATCGTCAGCGTACAAATATGCTTCTAAGTTTAAATTTAAATTTACACAGTTTACTACATCATTAATAAACAATAAAGGGCCTAAATTTGACCATGCGTAACTCCGCTAGTAGCATAATACACATGATGCTTTTCTATTCAACGTATTGTGGTCTATTAAATATTAATGAGACAATTCAATTTACAAAATCTGAACAAAACCAAAAATTGTAAAGTTTTTTAATGATTATTCCACGAAGAATTTTATCAAAGGCTTTACTAAAGTCAGTATAACACACGTCAATCAGTTTTTTATTGTCCAAGTGATTAGAAAGAAACTGGGTGAAATTAGTGAGATTGGTAAGTGTAGATCCGCCTTTAATAAAACCATATGTTGCTTGTTTGGCAATTGCGATTTGACATGATGTTGAATATGAACTGCTAACACAGATTCAAATAATTTCGCAAAGTTAGAAATTATCGCTATTGGTCTATAGTTTGATATATCCGCATTGTCACCAGATTTCAAAACGGGACAGATTTTTGTAGTTTTCCAAATGTCTGGAAACGTACACTTCAAAATTATTGTATTAAAAATAGCACACAATGGTTTTGACAAGCACGAAATACAATCCTTTACCAAAAATGCTGGTATCTGGTCATATCCCATAGTAAAATTAGAATTTAGTTTTCTTGCAACTTTAACTATATCTTCTTCGTTAACACGTACACTATGAAACGCATTACTATTTACACACTGTTTTCAATAATATCAGTGGTCAGGTTATCATAAGGCAAAAAGACACGGTTAAAAAAGTTTGTAAAACTATTGACAATTTTTTGTGGGGAAGAAAGGCAGATACCATCATATACCATTTTCCCTAGAATTCTTGATTGTTTTCGTTTTGCATTTATAAAATTCCATAATTCGTTTGTGTTCTGTTTAATGTTAATCTGAATATTATTTAAGTACAACTTATATTCCCGACGAATTAAGTATTTAGTTTCACGACGAATGTTTTTATAATTTTTTAGGGATTGTAGTAAGCATATATCTTATACTTCTTCAGGTAATGATTTTTTAACTTAATTTTTGTTATAGTTTCCTTACTAAACCAACACGGAAAGTTTTCAAATGTTCCACTGATTTTTGGAGTAAATTCATCAATTATATTATATAGTCTACTATACTCGTTAACGTCTGTTAACAAATATAAGGTAACCCAATCGATGTTGTGTATTCCATTGTATATTGCTACCAAGTTGGCTTTTCATGGTTCTTGTTTAGGAAACTTTACTTCTAACTTTGTTATTTAATATAATCTTTGCATAAACTCAGAAGTTATGTTTTATAGTTCGTATCTCTAAGTTGTTGCAACCTATCTAAACAAAGATATACCTCTTGATTAACTTTTTTAAAATATCACTTTTGTCTTGACTCTTTTTTGCTGCACACATTGCATTATTAATAATTGAAGAGTTACAATAATCGTCGTTAAGGTGCGTCCACATATATCCAGTCAACGTCGATCGATATCTATCAATGTTAATCGACGTTGATTAATAAATACAAATAATACGTCTACACTGACGTAGTAATTTAGAGGTGTTGTTCAACGTCGATCGATGTTTATTCAAACTAGTATTATTTTTATACAAATAGAAATACTTACAAAAGAATTTTTTATTCTTACTTCTTAGTCACACCGGTGTAAAAGTTACATTTCGGTTTGAAAAATTTAATTGTACCCCCCACAGATTTTTTATACGTTGGTAAGCCACCTTTTATAACTGTGGCAGCAAATTAGCCCAAGGTGCCGTTAGGGGGTGGCAATTTTTATTCTAAGTGTAAAAATTGAGCAAAAACATTAAACATTTCCTACTATGGGATTGTAACCCCAAAGGTTTTTTTCATGTTAGTTATTGTAAACCAGATTCTATAACCCTAGCAAGAAATTACCCCAAAGTGCAATCAGGGGATGACAATTTTTATTCTAAGTGTAAAAATTGAGACAAAACGGCAATAATTCGCAATTATAAGAGTGTACCTTTGCAGATTTTTTATATGTTGGTCATTGTAAGCCGGTTTATATAACTCTGGCATCCAATTACCCCAAAGTGCCGTCAGGGGGTGGCAATTTTTATTCTAAGTGTAAAAATTGAGCAAAAACATTAAACATTAGCAATCATGGGATTGTACCTCTGCAGATTTTATATGTTGGTCATTGTAAGCCAGTTGTTATAACCCTGGCAACAAATGACCCCAAAGGGCCGTCATTGGGTGGCAATTTTTTCTAAGTGCAGAAATTTAGCAGAAGAAATAGACAAATTGCAAAATCAGGGTTATAATCTCGCAAATCTTTTATAAGTAGGTCCTTGTATCCGAAAAAAATTGAAAAATCTTAAAAACGGAATTATACCCCGGCAGATCATTAGTATTTTGGTCCTAGCCTTTTTTATAATCCTTGCAACAAACTACCTCAAAGTGCCGACAAGTAATGGCAATTTGAATCCATGCAAACATTTTCTACGAAAAATCGCATAAGCATATTGTACCCTCCGCACAACAATTACTGACATATATACACCTACGGGAGTTCAATCTCAATTTTAAATTCTTAAATGTTTAGCCATCTCCTAACCGCATTGTGGTTTTTTTGCGAAAGTTATAAGAACTGGCTTGCAATGCTCAACATACAAAAAATCTACTGGGTACAATCCCAGAATTGGTACAGTTTAATGCTTGTGTTCAATCTTTACACTTAGAATAAAAATTGCCATTACATGACGGCAGTTTGGGTTAATCTGTGTTAAGAGTTATAAGAACTGTTTGACAAGGACCAACATATAAAAAATCAGAAGGGGTATGGTTGCAAATGTTTAATGTTTTTGCTGAATTTTTACATTTCGAATAAAAATTGTTACCCCCTGACGGCACTTTCGGGTAATTTTCTGCCAGAGTTAAAACAACTGGCTTACAATGACCAACATATAAAAATTATGCGGATGTACAGTACCATAATTACAAATGTTTAATGTTTTGCTCAATTTTTACACTTAGAATAAAAATTTCCGCTCCCTGACGGCACTGTTGGTTATTTGCTGCCAGGGTTATAACATCTGTCTTACAATGACCAACATATAAAAATTTTGCGGATGTACAATTCTATAATTGCGAATGTTTAATGTTTTTGCTCAATTTTTACACTAAGAATAAAATTTGCCACACCCTGCCGACACTTGAAGGTAATTTGTTGGCAGTGTTATAAACACTGGCTTACATTAAACAATATATAAAAAATCTGTGGGGTTATAATCCCATAATTGCCATTGTTTACTGTTTTTGCTCAGTTTTTACACTTAGAATAAAAATTGCCACCCCTGACAGCACTTTGAGGTAATTCGTTGGCCGGGTTATAAAAACTGTCTTACAATGACCAACATATAAAAACTTTGCGGATGTACAATTCTATAATTGCGAATGTTTAATGTTTTTGCTCAATTTTTACCCTTAGAATAAAAATTGTCAGCCCTAATGGCGCTTTCGGGTAATTTAATGCCAAAGTTATAACAATTGGCCTACAATGACCAACATATAAAAAATCTGCAGGGTACACTCTCATAATTGTAAATGTTTAATGTTTTTGCTCAATTTTATAGTTAGAATAAAAATTGCCACTCCCTGACGTCACTTTTGGTTATTTGTTGCCAGGGTTATAACAACTGGCTTACACTGACCAATATATTACAAATGTGCGAGGGTATACTCCCATAATTACTAATGTTCAATGTTTTTGCTCAATTTTTACACTTAGAATAAAATTTGCTTTGGCAGGGTTATGAACACTGGCTTACATTAACCAACATATTAAAAATGTGTGGGGTATAATTCCATAATAGCAAATGTTTATTGTTTTTGCTGAATTTATACACTTAAAATAAAATTGCGACCACCTGACGGTACTTTGTGGTAATTTGCTACCAGAGTTATAAAAGCTGGTTTACAATGACCAACATATAAAAAACCTGCGGGGCACACTCCCATAATTGCGAATGATTAACGTTTTTCTCAATTTTTACACTTAGAATAAACATTGCAGTATCCGGAAAGTTGTTCGACAATAAGACACTAAGGGCAAGAAGATAATAATTATTATTACTTTTATTAAATAGCTGTTGATTACATAAGATAATGCAAATTCAAATGCATATTGTCTTAACTTTTTCAAAATAATTGTATGTTTTAACAATTTTTGTTGAAATTGCATGTTTAATTATGGTGTATTTCCAAAAATTATTAATCATTGCTAATAAATACGTTGGATTACTTTTTAAACTAATATGTGAGAGTAAACGTCTATTCTAGAATGCATTCCTGAAATTATTACGTTGGAAATACTTCTGCAGATAAACAAATTTAGAAAGGAACAAAAAAATTACTTAACGTGATCCTACTTAAGTAAATAATCAAAGATTGATGATAAAAACGTACTACTTTGACTAAGCAAACGAATATCTATTTTGGGATATTTCTTGAATACATAGGTAGTCTTCTTTACTTTAGAAATACTTAGCCCTCCAGATCTTATCACCTTTAGAATATTACCTTTTGAATATTATGTTATTCTACTTACAATGACCAACATATAAAAAAGCTAAGGGAGTACAAATGTAAATGTAACTTCATACCGGTTAAAATTAACCCGTTATGGAGTTCCCGAAAAAAGTTACAGATATTTCCGTAAACTTTTGCATCTGTACAAATTTTACTAAAAAAATTAATATCTCATAAATTATAACTCTTAGTTATAGGTAATGTTATACAAACTGACCTTAAAATTTGACGTAGAATCTAAAAATGCAATAATATATAGGGTGTTCCATTTAAAAAACGAAGTTCATATCGACCTCCGGTTCAATCGGAGGGTCAGAAGATTGAAAATATTGTAAATACGTTGGCCCTATTGGTTTTAGTCATTTTCCTAATTTTCAAATGTTTTCCACGTATAGTTACTAATAGCGGTTCCCGGCGAGACACCCTGTATGTAATTTTTTGCAGACCAATCATTATTTTTTTTTTATTTTTGGGAATTAACTGCAAATGCAAATAAAATACCAGAAATTTAGTTTAAAAAAAAATCTTGGGCGTTGGAAGGAAACTGAAAATTGCGAATTTCTAGTGCCGGTCATAGGCGTCCGTTTTGGGTAGATCAACGGTTATTTTAACGCATAACTTTTTTGTCTTTAACTAGAGACTAATGGTCATCACATTAAGCATCTTTTGTAACTATCTACCTTTGATATTTGTTTTTGTTACTTTCGGTTCATTGTAATAAATACTTTGTTTTTAAAAATCGTTAACTTTTAAACTTTAATGACGGAAAAACGAAAAATTTTCAAATCCATTTTTCTAGAAAACAGTGTATCCTAATGACTTAAAGTAAGAGTACCTTTTAGTACTAGAATATCTGAAAATTTGATAATCTAGTGTCACAAATGCTTAAAAGTTAAAGACAAAAAGTTATGCGTTAAAATAACCGTTGACCTACCCAAAACGGACGCCTATGACAGGTACTAGAAATTTGCAATTGATGGAATCGATTCATCTCTGAAGGCTAAACAAGCATACCAGTTTTTGCTTTTCTAAGTAGAAGCGTTTTGGAGGTATTTAAAAAAAACTATTTACAAAGCGCCATCTTCAAAGAGATCTAGCTCCCTTAAGAAGCATTTTCGGACTAGAAGAATTGGATTAAATTGTCTTATCTGAGGAATCTCCGGTCTTCGTTTGTCAGGAGAGTTTCTGGACACCCTGTATATTTGAAAAGAAAAGAAGACCATGACGAAATGAAAATGATATGGAAAGAAATGTTAAAAGAAGTAAAGATAATAAAATTGGTGCAAGTGAAGAATAATGAGGAAATGAAACAGATAAAAAGGAAATAAAAGAATGAGTGAAAAATTTGAGGTAAAGTATGATGGTTTGGAGAAAAGAGTAGAACTGTTGGAAAAAAAGAAGAAAAATTTGGTAGTTAAGGGGATGGAAATAGAGGGAGGAAAGAATAAAATAAAACAAGAAATGGAGGATCTGATAAAGAAAAATCTAGGATTGGAAAAGAAAAAGAAGAAACCGTGGACATAAGAAAAGGTATAGTGATTATAAAAATATCGAGTTTGGAGGACAAAATAGAGATACTAAAGAACAAAAGCAAAATCAAAGGTACCAAGATATACAAAATAAAGATAGGACAAAGAGGGAGAGGGAAATACAGATGAAGATAAAAATGGAAGCAAAGAAAGTGGAGGAAAAAGGTTTGAGAGTGAAAATTGGATACAGGTAAATGTGGGTAGAGGGAGAAGAAAGAAGATGGGTAGAGAACGAGGGAAGGATAAGAAAATGGACCCCAAAAATTAAAATAGAGAAGGGGGAGTAAACAAAAAAACAGCGAAAAGGGTGGAGGGTAAAAATAAAGAGAAAAATAAGAACTTATTTTGGAACATTGCGGAGATTAAAAACAAAGGAGTAGATTTTTGAAACTATATAAAGGGTTTTAAAATGGTAGGTTTAGTAGAAACTTGGATGGAAGAAATTGCCGAAAGAATATGTATGAGAAATTCAGTATGAAAAAAAAGAGAGGAAGGGTAGGGCGAAAGGAGGACTAATAATGGGGTAAAAAGAAATGGGAAATAGAAAAAGAAATGGAAAAAGAAAACGTAGATGGATGATCAAAATCAGACTAAAGACGGAAAAAAGGGAAAAATATAATATTCTTACGATATATGAAAAAAATGGACACAACGAAAGCAATTATAGAAAAGGCAGTAGAAGAAAAGGATGAAGACAAGTTGATTATAGAAAATATTTCAATGCTAGAATAGGAGAGGAGGAAGGAATAATGGTAAATGGAGAGATAAGAAGTAGGATACCAATGGATAAAAAAATAAACGGACAAGGAAAAATATTGATAGAACTATGTGAAGAAAGAGGTTGGACAATAATGAACGAAAATTTAGAAGGAGAAGGAAAAAGAAAATTTACGTATGTAGGTGAAAGAGGCCAGTCAGTAATAGATTATGTAATTATAAACGAAAAAGTAAGGAGGACATAGAATTACTTAAAATACGAGATGAGATAGAATCGGACCATCAACCGCTAGAAGTAGTCATGCTGGAAAAGAGAGAGAAAGAGGTGCAAGAACAAGAAGAGGTATAGAGAGAAAGGAAAGTATGGACTGAAGAGAGTATAAAAAGATATAAAAGAAAATGGAAAACGAAGTAAATACTAAAGGAGAGGTGAAGGAAGAGATGGAGAGAATTACAACCAGGATGGAACTGGCAACAGAGAAGAGAAAATATAGATTAAGAAAACAAGAATTATGAAAATAAAAGATTGGTGGAACGGAGAATGCGAGAAGGAGAAAAAGAATTAAGAAAAGGAAGAAGGAAATGGAAAAAGAAAGATAGAGATAGAACAACACAGAACGTTAAAAGTAAATTTCAAGGAATATGTGCAAAAAATAAAGAAGAGCATAAAAAACTAACCGAGATAAAGATTAGAGAAATTAAAAATGAAAGACAGGAATGAGAATTCATAAATAAAAATAGAAAAAAAAGGAGGAAGGACGGAAGCAAGTATAGATGGGGAAAATGGGAAGAAACTGTAAAAGCTAGTAGGAGAGAGTGAAAAAAAGCAAGAAATGAAAAAGTTAGAAAAAAAAGATAAGACACAGAGAAGGTGGAATAGGAAAAGAAAAAAATGGAGAGAGCAATAAATAAAGTAAAAAAGGAAAAGCAGAAGGGACGGATAGGACACAAGGAGAACAATAGAGATACATTAAAGAAGGAATTGGAGAAAAATTAAGAGAAGTATTCGAAAAAATATGGAAAAGAGAAGGATACCAGAAAAATGCAATAATATGCCCAATTTACAAGGGGAGATAGGAAGGATGCGAAAGACTTTAGAGGAGTAAGCATAATGAATGTGGGCTATAAGATATATGCGGAAATACTGGATTAGCAAGCAGGATTTAGAAAAGGAAGAGGAACGATAGACAATATATACATATTAAAGCACACAGTCAATAAAGAGTTAGCAAAGAAAGGAGAAAAATGTACGCAATATTCCTAGATATTAAAGCTGCATTTGATAATGTGGAAAGAGGGCTATTATGGAAAAGGATGGAAGAGATGGAGATCTAAAAAATGCAATAGAAGAAATATACGAAGAAACAAGGTGTAGAACGAGGGTGGGGAAGAAGCTAGAAGAGAATTTAGGTCGAAAAAGGGACTAAAACAGGTATGTCCGCTAAGTCCAACTTTGTTTTCGATATATATTAGTGATCTAGAGGAGGAAATGGAAAAATCAAGTAGAAGGAATAGTAGTCGGAAGGAAAAGATATGCGTATTAGCATACGCGTATGATATTGTGGTAATAGCAAGAAATGAAGAAGAGATGAGAGGAGTGGTTAAAGTTATAAAAAATATCTGAAAAGAAAAACTAGCAACAAATGTCGGGAAAACAAAAATTATGGAATTTAAAAAAGAAATAAAAAGAAGAAAGAAAGGGAAATGGTGTTGGGGGGAGGAGGAGATAGAGAGAGTAGACAAGTATAGATACTTAGGATACAATATCAGATATGATAACAAAGATGGAGACTATATAAAAGAGATGAAAATGAAAGGAAATAGAATAGTAGGACAAATATGGGGGATAGGGGAAAGGACATTTGGTAAAGGTATAGAGAAAAGGAGATGGATGTTTGAAAAGTTGCTAAGAAGTGTGGTACTGTATGGAGCGGAGATTTGGGGTCGGAGTTAATGGCAAGAACTTAAGAAAATACACTGGAGAAATACTGGAGGTGGACGTTAGGCTTAGAAAAGAAGATACCGTGGTATATAGTGGAAAAAAGGGTTAGAAATAGAAAAATCAGGATACAACATGAAGAATTGCAATAAGGTATGAAGAAAAAATGGGAAGTAGAAAGGAAAATGAAATACTATATGAATGTTGGAAAGAGGTCGAAGCACAGAAGGTAAAATATGGGGAAGAAGAAAGAAGAAAATACTATGAAACAGTGGGATACGCGAGAGAAGAAATAAAAAGATAAAAGAGGAGGGCAGGAAGATGGAGGAAGAAATAATCGCAAGAGATAAAGATACACAGAGGCAGGAAAGAAGGGCAAAGATAAAGGAAGGAAAATATAACGAGAAATACATAAAATAATGGCAGACAAGACGCCAAGGTACATAACAGAGAGAAAAGGAATGAATGAAATAAGAATGATTGCAAGATTCAGAATGGGAAACAAAGAAAATGAAAGTAAATATTGGATGAGTGATGAGGAGAGATTATGTAGGTTGTGTGGGGATGAATGGGAAAATATAATACATCTAAAAGAGGGATGCAAAGAAACAAGACATGAGGAAAAGGAATGGAAGTTACTACTAGGAGAAAAGAGGGAAGGAAGACAATGGATGAGGGAAGTGTTGTAGAGGAGGAAATTTAAAGACAATATAAATATTGAATTGATTGATTGAAAAGTATATTTGAAACTTTGGAAACTTGATAGGAAATTTGTAATACTAGAAAAACATTTCAATTTACATTTTTTTTCTTTTTCGTTTCACTCTGTCAATTCTAATTTAACCGATTTTTGGGATCATTATTACTTTTTTTTCAAATTATCGTTCTTAAGGTTTTTATTTTATTCTTTGTTAATGTAAATTGGCAAAGAAATTATTGGCTGTTAAAATTGCTCGATAATTTAACCCAACCGCTGAATATTCCGTATCTGAAACTTGAAATTATTAATAATATATTTACAAATTTTTTTGTGAATTGCTTTTAGCGATTAATTTACAAGTAATGACCTAAATTTCTGTTTTAAAGTAAAAAGAAAAAGATTAACGCTAGTGGTTTATTTCAAGTTGTTTACTTTTGTAATAAGTTTACCTAAAAGCTCAATAATGCTAATGTTTAAAAAGCTTTTATGCACTACCATTATTACTTAATGAACTAAATGCATTATACAAATGTACCAGATGGGTTTTTTATGTATACCGCACATGTATCTTTTTGACGAATTTATTTTTATATCGTACATCCAAGGAATATCATTAAATTGCTTATTAAATCAATTAATAAATGGATGTTTATTTTTAGAACCACATCAAAGAACGTTCATTAAACGAAACATTTAATTTATTAGTTTAGTTTGTTATTACATTGTAAACAATTTTAGTCCATTATATAAAGTGGGGCAAACTTTCGAAACTCAAATTTGTAGCTGTAAATTTATTTCAATATTTTACCATTTATGTACTTTATAACTTTACAGACAGCAAACGACTGAAATTTTTGGTTAGATTAAAAGATTACTTTCGCTTTTAATCTCGTAGCTTTAATAAAATAAAAATGATGAATATTGGATTAATTATAAATGCATTAATCGTAAAATATAATTTATTAAATATGGGATTGTGTTAAAACCAGTAAAACATTTAATACAAGTCGTTAGTATTATGAACATATTTAAAAAATATATTGCTTCAGAAATATTATATTAAAAATGAGCTTTCACCAACACAATGCTATACAATACTTACAAACGAACAAAAAGAAAAATTAATTGAATTTAGTATCTAAGAATTTTACAAAATATTCATTTTCTTAATATTCCTTTCTTTAATACTGTATTAGACTTTTAATGAAACGAAGTCGCTCACTTTACATAACGCCCCAGGAATTTTCTTCTATTACGGTTAATAAACTTTTTAAGTATTGCAATACAGAATCGTTTAAAAACACTTAATTACAGAAAAGAAATAATCACTGATTTTCACATTTCGATTTTATTTAGAAAAACAATACATTTACAAAAATATATAAAAAAAATTCTTGTTTTTAAAACTACATGTGAAAAGTTAATCTAAACTAACGTTGTCAGTTTTATGCTAGATCCTTCCTAAGAGGTTTATTAAAGAATTTTTCTTTCCGATGTTATCTGCTTTTTCAAGTTTTTTTCTTAAGTATACGTGTTTAGATATAACATCAATTTTTTTAAATTTCATATTTTGTTTTGTAGTATGAATAACACCCTCAAAAACTACATAGCTTAATTTATAATTGTAAGTTTGTATAACCATCCATTATTTAGAAAAATTGAATTATTCAGTCGGTGCTTCAACCTCATCAAATTCAGAGATGGTGTAATAAGAACGAATACATTATGTCTATCTCCAATATTTTAATAAAAAGAATAATTACATCACAATGCATCAATGAATTTTAATTTTAAGTTGTGTATCCATTGATTTTTCTTTGTTGTTGGTTGTTAATCTGATTGATTGTGTTGGAATTGACCTAGCTGTTAGCTTTGCTGGAAAACAATTTGAATTTAAAATACTATTTAAACGCGTGTAGTGTCACATCTCTAATATAATCATTTAATTTATTTTTTTCTAGATTTCGATGTTTGTACATAACTAATTAGATGTTTAGAGAGAAAAGAGATAAGAGAGAATTAATAGAATTGAATAGAGAAAAATTAAATTTGTATATTCACACGACTAAATTTAAAAGTAAATGTAAATAACAAAATTAATGTACACACAACCGACATACAGTAAATATAGAATTCGATTCTCATTGTAAATAAACATGAATTAAAAATTTTTAAAAAGCTAAACGCGTGTACACTGTACAGTGACAATTAATAGTTAAAAATTTTGTATTTATATTTAATATTAATTGTCATTGTAGTTTTTAAAGATATTTAATACAAATTAAAATAATAGTTCTAGTTATTAGTATAGTTTCACTTCGATTATTAATATTTCTTATTAATTTTCAATATTTAACTTTCATACATCACACTCAAATTGTCAAAGTCGGTTTTAAAATTGACATTATTGTTGTAGGGATTAATTTATAACGTCTCACATTAAATCCTATTTTGTTATTTGATCCGATATCTATAGTCACTACGATGAGTTGTCGAACCCGTTTTATCAACTTTTTTCTGAGAATTTGTGGTTTTTTATTTAATTTTTTAATTTTTGCTTATTTTGCTCAATACATTTTGGCAATGAGTACATTGGACTTTGTAAATAGATCACATTTATTCTAGTTAGTCCAGTCACTTTAGACATTTCGTAAATAATAATTCATAAAGTTTTGATTTTTGGACAGTGAATTCTCAAAGGGGTTAGAAATAAAGGGGAAAAAGTTTCCACCCTAATCGTAAGTGGAACATCCTTTTTTGGACGTAAAACTACCCCTGGCGCAAACTCGTTAAGGGTTTTCCTCATTTAACTTCTAAATAGTTGCTCGGAACACAAAATATCATTGGACAAAAAATATTCGCCATACAATTTTGCATAAAATAGCCTTATATGCCATAAAGTTAATTCTTATAGAATTCTTGCAATTAGGTTTCAAAGTTGACAGTTCAGGCAAATTAGACGTTGAAAAAAAATTTATATAATATTAATTTTTTGACAATAATGTTTTGAAAGGGTTAGAAATAAAAAAAAAAGTTTTCACTCTAATTGTAGATGGAACATCTCTTTTTGGACGAAAAATTACCCCTGGAGCAGATTTATTTAGATTTTTTCCTCATTTAAGTTCTAAATCGTCGCTCGGACGACAAAATATTATAAGACTAAAAATATTTGCTATAAAATTTTGCATGAAAAAGTCTCGTATACCATAAAGCTAATTCTTATTATGATATTATAAAATTATAATAAAACTGTTATTATAAAGTTGCTTTCGCAAAGCACATAACTCCGAAACCGTTGTTTTTACGCAAAAAATTATAACGACCAAAAATATTTTTTTTGAAATTTTGCATAAAAAAGTCTAATATACCATAAAGCTAATTCTTATAAAATTCTCGCAATTAGAGTTATAATTTAGAGAAGTGAAACGCGCAAAGAAAACAATCGCTTCGGCACGCAAATAATTCCGAAGCCGTTCTTTTTACGCAAGAAATGATAAGAACAAGAATTGTAAAGAAAAAAATTTTTTACAAAGTACATGTCTTATCTCACAGGTGGTGTAGAAACTATGGAATACAAATTTGGAAAGAAAGCGTAAAAAGTTGGTGAAGAATATGAAATAAAAAATTTTAAAACATGTACTTTTTTAAAAAAATGTTTTTGTTGTTACCATTATTTGCGTAAAAACAACGGTTTCGGAGTTATTTGCGTGCGAAAGCGATTTTTTTCCTTTGCTCGCAAAACTTTCCTTAACTTTGAACCCGAATCAGCTTTATTGTATATAAAGCTTTTTTATGCAAAAATTTAAAGCGAATATTTTTACTCCTATGATGTTTTGTCGTCCAAGCAACTATGTATTTAAAAGTTAAATAGGGAAAACTCCTTACGAGTTTGCGCCAGGGTAAGTTTTTCGTTCCAAAGGAGATGCTCCACTCACGATTAGGGTAGGAACTTTTTTTCCCTTATTTCTAACCCTTTCAAGAATTTACTGCCCAAAAAACAAAACTTTATAAATTATTTCCATCTAATGGCTATTTTTTGCCAAAAGTGACTGTACTAAGTGTATAATGCGATGAATAAAATTGATGTGTCTACGCACACCCCGATTGTCCCTTTCAAATTTAGTTTTTGTTCATTCTTTCATGATTGTCTTAATAGGTTTTACCTATATTAAAACAAACATTGTTGAATTTTTTATAGTTTTAAATTTATTATCGCCATCTCTATCCTAGAAATTTCGTTGCGTTAAGAAGATCTTTAGTGTTTGCGTTAAAATGAACACCAGAAAATGGAAATCAGTTAGTGCTTCTGTATCCTAAACATTTATTTTCTTCCAAAGAAAACTGTGGAAAACTTTAATTTAAACAATTTAATTGGTGATTGAATTTAGGAGAAAACAATTTATTGACATTTTAATGGAATGTTAATCGTAAAAAAGCACGCAAAGTTAACCCTTAAGTTCGGAGGTGCGATGTTTGGAGCATAAACTCGGATATGCCGTCTGACAGACTACCACATGAATTGCAGCATAATACCAAATGTCTTCAAATATATTTTGTAACTGGTAATTCTAGACATTCTTTTAAGTATTAGGAAGCTCTTTAATAAGTAATACTTTAAAGCAAGCAATTTTATGACGACAAATCCAGCTGTTTTCGGTATACTTCAAATCGGGGTTTTTAATATCAATAAAAGTACACAGCTATAATTTTAAAGCATTTACTACATGAAAACCAATAAAAATGATACAAAAATAATTTCAAAACGAAAACTTCAGAACACGACAAAATTCAAAGTTTTTCAGTGCAGTTCTTGCAGACTGGCTTCGTACATTGTAAGCATACTGGATTTTTGCATTTGAAACAAAGATACTTTGTCATGCGGTTTTTCTTTCTCGGGCATAAATGACACAATTTTCTTTTTTGTAATATATCCACATTGTCATCAGCCTGCTCGTGTTCTTCAGGAAGTCCAAGGATTCGACGGATACTGTCACTTATTTCCCGAGGTATGTATTTACTCGCTGCTCGTATTTTCATGTGCTCTTCAACAAGTTGTTTGGCTAACTGTTTTGCAAATGGTGATTTGTCTGGTATTTTTGGATTATCTTTATAGGCCTGGTGTAACCAAACGAAAAAATATTGCCATAGGCCATCTTCGAGTTCGACGACTTGTAGTACTTTTAGCGCATTTTTCGTCAAGGGCGTCGACGCCACCTTTAGTTTTATTATAGAATTCAATGATCTCCGGTTTATTACTCTCAGGATCATTGCAAATTGTATTATGCATTGAAGAGATTAAAAGTGTTGCTTTACCTTTGCGCGTCACATGAGATATGAGGGTTAAATTTTCCTGAAATCCATAGAGAGTACTTCCCACTTCTTTCTTTCTGCTGGGTAAAAATTCACTAGGAATATCCCTTTTGTTTTTCGTAATGTTCCAACGTACGTAAGACCTTTAGAAAAAGAAACTCGGCAAGCTCTATCGATGAAAACCAATTGTCTGCTGTTATGTTTCGATTAGTAGTGAATAAAGGTTTAGCAAGTCGTATTACGGATTGAGTTGGCTTCGAAAATTGTTTCTCTTCGGGTGAAAGTGAAATACCATCAGTGTCTTTGCCGCAATAAATATATGCGTTGTACAAGTAGCTAGTTCTGGCATCCGTAAGGCACATTATTTTTAGTCCGTATTTGTCAGGTTTATTGGGCATATAAACCTTGAATCGGCATCGGCTCCGAAAACTAACAAGCATTTCGTCAATACACGCAGATGCTCCAATTCCATAACAATCTCGACAATTCTGAATAAATTGTTCAAATATTTCTGATACTGCGGCTGCCGGAGTTTTTTCTTTTCGTTGATCACGATCATCGGGATTATCAAACCGTAAAGCTGACCAAGGTGTCCAAACCTTTCACGACTCATTACAGCCCTAAACACTTCCCGGCCAGTGCCATCCGTTGCAAATAGAGTTTTTAGATTTTCATGATTTGAATTAAAACTGAGGTATACACAAGGCATCCTATAAATGCTTTTAGTTCGACAATGTCAATATTTTTTTGTTCAGTCCTGTTTTGATTTGTTTTATCGGATCTTATTTTGTGTAGTCTTTTATTTGTCCACCTTATAATATTCGTCATAATTTCGTCGCTAAATAACATTTGCCAAACTGTTAAAGGATCTGCTTGTGTCCCGATTCTTTGAGATTTGGTTTTCAAAATAGGCACTTTCATCACTATGTTATGTTTAGGAGTACGAGATGATCGACGTACCTCAGTTTTGCTCCATTTATTGTTATTTTTTCCATAAAAATACTGTATTTCGTTTAATAGCGGCTCTATATCTTCACTTTCATCATTACTGTCCGCCGATTGTTCTGAAGCACTATAATGATCAGAATCTTCGCAATCTTCCTCTGGGATATTGTCAATGTCACTCGCATCACTGTCTGCTTCATGATACCACTTTAATAATGTTTCCTCATAATCTGCATCACCAAGCCGCACTCGTTTTGATGAACCGGCCATATTTGTACAAAAACTTTTCGACCGATTTTATAACGTACCCCGGACGTGCCGTCTATCAGACCGCTCCGCGAGAAAATCTCTAATAACTGACTCGTTTCTAGTTTTAGATATATGATACTTCGTGTACCGGTAAACCACCAATCACCCTAAGAATACATGAAGTGACGCCGTAGTGGGAGTTGGGGTTTTTGACCAATTATGGTAATTTGTTTTCGCGCTGCCTCTCAGACGGCACCTCCGTACTTAAGGGTTAATAAAACTCGAGTAAATCACCACATTTCCAAACCTTTGATTTGAATAATTACTAAACCTTACACCGAAAGACCGTAAACGTATAAACTAAGTTTTTGTTTGATGCTAATATTTTATTAACATTTAAAATTAAATATTAAAGTTTCCAGAAATTTCCACCAAATGTGTTTTGTTTTCAAATATCCTTTTACGACCTTATAAATATGGGTAACGAAGAAACTTGGGAGGATTCAAAGATAACCAGAATGAAATGCATGTTAGAGCTCATAAAAAATATTATATAATGTAAACAATACGGATACGCACAAAAGAATCACGTTGTATCAAAGATGCTTAACAACACCATTAATGTTACAAATCGAAAATTCTATTAATTAAGGTTAGAAGTGAAACTTTGTTTTTAAGTAAAATTTAATTAAAACGTGGTGTTAATACTTTCCCAGAAATTAAATTTGGGGCATTTCTTATATCTTCACCAAGATGAATAATTTGTGTCGCCGCAAACCAATATTTTATTGCAAATCGTATTGTTATATAGAACAATTATTAGAAATTATTACTGCAACTGCAACTATAATCAGTTTGAATAAACAATAGGTTATGGGCCCAAGGCGTTAATAATAACTGAATTATATTAAAATATGTGTTACAACAAACAAACGAGTTCTAACGTAGCGTGATTGTGACCAAAAAACTGATTTGTGCCTTTGTTCTATTTTTGTTAAGTAATGGTAGAAATAAATTTCAAAACACTAATTGAAAAGCTTGAAAGCTCAAATACTTAGAGCAGATGGGGTAGATTTAATCAAATTCTAAACACCAGCCCCAGTGACTTTGAAAACGTAAAAAAGGCTTACGCAAATGTGGATTTATCTGTAACATGAACATTGGCACACGAAATATGGAATAAGCTTGTTTCTTTCTACAAACAAAGCTCTGGCCATCGAATCGACAGGTTGGTGGAAAATTTTTCAGCTGTAGAAAAGGCGATACATGTCTTCAGCAAAGTTTCAGGGAATTAAATGATGAATTGAAGAAGCTGGTAAGCACAGAGTTGCCAGATATACTCCTAGTGAGTCGAATAATGACGACGTTCCTGCAAGAATATTTTGAATTTAAGAGCGTGTTGGAGTCGGTGCCCTTAACCGAACGGACGATTAACAAAGTTAACGGCTACGGCTAATCGACGTGCGTCTACGTGTGAAAGAAAATGAGTCCTCCGTTCTGATGACAAAAGAGTGCAAATTAATGGATACGACTGAAAAGAAAATGTTGGATCACCGTAAGTGCTACAAATGCCATAATGTAGGTTATTCAAAACGAGGGAGAAAACTCGTTGGTACTCGCTACCGATTAATGGTTTTCGAATTCAGGCGCGGCTGCAAAGAATTTACATTTTCCCGCGAAGTGAAAGTAGAAAATGATAAAATTTTACACACTTACGGCCAGACGTTGAATGGCAAATGGAAAAAAAAACCACTTGCAAGATGTCTGGTATGTTTGGAGAATAAGGCGGCGTCTATTTTTCATTGGTTGAACTATAGACAAAAGCTTTGAGTTTAAGGCCGCTTGAGCCGGATGTACATTTGTAAAGCATGATGTTGCACATTTAGTTGGTAAGAAAACAAGTAAAGGTTTTTTCCAACTTCAAAACTTAGTGAAAAAGAATTCCACGTCAATCATGATTAAACACTTAAGATAAATTGCGGTGTAAATCAAGTTTCGTGAAATAACCCGGGGTCGAATTAAAAGATTAAACATTAAGAAATTCGTCAATGTTGAAACGGCGCCAGACGAGGATGACTTGGTGATAACTTCTAGCCCTCGTTTACTGGAAGCCCGACCTGAAGGGTAGTTTCTAGTAAAAATACTATCACTAATCTAAAGTTTTTTAAAACGCACACAAAACGTAATTAATTATAAGTAAAATGTGTGTCTAACGACAACTGGTGTAACATGGACATGTATGAATAGTATCAAACTAAGAAACGCTAACAGTTAACTGTAACGACTGTGAGTGTTAAAGTGCATATCGTTATCAAAACAATCACTTTAAATGCTTGAAACATACGTGTGTCGATAAAGCCAAGTATTTCTTGTACAGTAGCACACACGCAACGAAAGAACACCTGATGCAGCATTTCGCTCTTATTACGAGCTCATCAGAGGTGTATACTTAAGTGCGGTATACAACTGTACAAGACGGCGGTTGGTCTTTTAAACTCTCGTGGAACAATGAACATAAGTAAAACGTGTGTCTAACGACATCTCGTGTAACATGGACACGTATGAATAGTATCAAACTAAAAAATGTCAACAATTAACTGTAACGACTGTGAGTGTTACAGTGCATATCGCATACTTAAATGCGGTATACACCTCTGATGAGCTCATAATAAGAGCGAAATGCTGCATTAGGTGTTCTTTCGTTCCGTGTGTGCTACTGTACAAGAAATACTTGGCTTTGTTGACACACGTGTGTTTCAATCATTTAAAGTTATCGCTTTGATAACGATATGCACTTTAACACTTACAGTCGTTACAGTTAACTGTTGGCATTTCTTAGTAATCAATTATGTATTAAAAAGGCTACTGACAAAATAAAATAAACATAGTTTATCGCATTTAAAACATTTACATAATCAAAAATAGTTATCCTAAAATTTAAACAATGGTAATAAATATTGTCACAAGAATCTACAATTAAATCTTATCGACCACGTGATCCCTAATTTACAATTTTCTAACTATCTTAAAACACAAAAAAAAATTATACCTTTACTTTGTTTGTCACAACATAAATTGCATTAAATAACGGCCTTGGATTGTCTTAAGTAACTGAAATTACGCAAACACAAATAAGAGTAATAAGAGTTCAACGCAATAGTTAAGCGCAAATGCGCTTTTTTTTTTAATTATTACGCAAGGATTCACTTTACAACGTCTACAAAATTTATTTTGAGTTTAAAGCATTTTGTTTAATTTCAGCACAATTTTCAAATTTGTTTATTTAAGTAAAACTAAATTATAAGTAGCTAGTGTATTTCGAAATGAAGATTACTTAAACCTCGTTTAGCGAAACAAGGCAACTACCCTTAATCTAACTTCAAACATGTTAAGCTCTACTTAAGTTTAAGTCGTATTGGTGGAACCGGCCGTTAGTGATGCTGGTTATGCTGGGAACCAGAAATAAAGACAACCCGGAGGTGGAAATCGCAGTGTTTCAATTTTCTGATTCAGCAAAAAACAAGGGCGTGTAGTGTTATTTACAATGAATGCTCAATATATTGCAGTAACTGAAATTATTTGACAAAAACTGTTGTTTCGTAAATTAACAGGTAAACCGTACAAACCAATGCTTTTTGTAGACTACAATAACAAAGAACCAGGAATTTCACACAAGATCGGAATTTTTTCGCGGAAAGTTTTGGGATAGTAAATTTGAATTCGTGATGATCAGGTTGCTGACATTTTCACTGGGGAAGAGCAGTCAAACACGAGTGTCAAGAAAAAATAGAAGAATATCAGGAAAATCTTCAATGAACCAAATATTTATCTACAAGCAATAATATAAAAAATTTATTAACAATAAATTTGGAAAATAAATTATAGCATTATTAGCAACAACTATTGTAAGTACAAGCAACACGGCAATATACAAAGCCTGCTTGCTTACAGAATTTGAAAGTAATCTAGGTTTACAAGAAGGAGGCATTTTACCTATACCCTTTTAATATTGTTTTACCTTCTGAGAAGAGCAAAAGTTCAGAAAATAAAATTGTACCAATACGATTTACCAATAATGATCAGAACAATTAAAAAAAAGATAATAAAGAAATTTTTAAGAGAAGCTCAAAAGATAGGAAGGACTGACCGTTGACACTAAACCGACGGAGGAAAGGTTACTAATATTTAAGATCAAAAATAGTGCAACCTAGCAAAGTAAATAGCGTAGGTAATTAGAAATAAAAAACAGAGTGATAAAACCCACAGTGAGCAGGTTCCCTAAATTGATTTCTAATACATAATATTTGGTTTGATAGTCAAATAAAAAAACCATGTGTCAAATATAACAGATTATCCAGAAACAGTAAAGTTTGTGAACATTTTAAGAGAAGTTTAATTAATTAAAAAAATGTGTTGTCTAGATTCGGATCTAAAGGCCGTCGTTCTTCGGAATTTGTTCCTAACGTTTTGCTAACACAAATGTTCAGCTTCTTCAGAGGCTCGTCCATTTTCGATATTGGAAGTAGATTTATAATTTCTATTTTACATCTTTTATTTATGCTGGTTTTGAGGTGGCGGAGCATGCATCGTGCTTGCCTAAAGCGAATCTTTCTAAGGTGCCGTTACATTGTTCACAAGGAGCGACAACACATATGAAAAACAAACAGCTACGGTAAGTTCTCAGTAGTGTGCAAAATTCAAGACATCAGCATCTTTCTCCAAGACATCTTTGTAAGCTTTGTCGCTGTTTACCAAAGTGCCACTGAAGTGGTATCTCGATGTCGTAATTAAAATTTTTTCTATCGACGTCAGCAACCTTCTCAAAGTCCATTGAGGCCAGTTATTGCCAATCTCTTCATGAGAAATTTTGAAAAGAAAGCCACCGAGACCGCGAAATACAAACCAGCGACTTAGTTCCGGTACTGAGATTATATTTTTGTCGTTTCAAAATACGATATAAAAAATCTTAACCAGTTTCTTCGTCACCTAAATAGTCAAGACCCTAGCATCAAGTTCACTATGGAAAAGAAAGTTAACAACAACTGGTTTTCTTAGATGTGCTGGTGAGAAAACGAGGTAACAAACTAAGCTACACAGTCTACAAAAAACTACATAGACTAAAAACAAGCTTAAAGGATTTGTAAACCAGAGAATCTTTAGACGGAACTTAAAGACAACAGAAAGGTGATCCAAAAATCAATGAGATTTAAAAGAATGAAATTATCGTAATCCAATAACGACCAACTACCACCAAAGCATATCTTCTACACATATCGAAAGTCACAGACCGCATAGGAAAAATTCTAATAAGACACGACATCAAAACTATCATCAAACTAACCAAGAAAATTCAGCAAACCAGCAAATCAATGAACAAAAAACTAACGGGGACCCTCTCTGAACAAACATGTTTTTGAGGCAAGGTATACATAGAAACCACCAAGAAATTAATAGAAACAAGGCTCAAAGAACGTTGAGCCGTATGGCACACACTGAGAAGTAGCAGAATATGCGCTGAGCATTGAGGATTTTAAGACATTCTCCTACAGCTCCTAGTCGCAATTAACGGTTATAATAACAGATTGGTTAGAGAAACTATCGAGATCCACAAACATCTAGAAAAAAAAAACAGATTTGGAAACCGATTCTGAAAGACACCCGAACAGATCCTTACAAAGATCCTGTACAATGCAAGTTATAGTGTCAAAATAACTTACAAAAAATTTTTATCACCTGTTTCAAAAATACTTGGACATCTTTTCAATTTTTTCAATTGTATTATTAAATTGTTACCGCAATATATTTTTTTAAATGACAATATCCGCGAAATCATATGACGGCTCTCTAAGGGTTTTTGTACGGTTGTTCTAGCCGAACGGCCAAAGGAAACTAGCAACATGTGGAGTTTTTTGAAAAGCATTTTTTGTCGTCTATCCAATTTTGTACAAAAAACTGTGGGTTGCAATTTTAAAAGTTTGATGTGACGTCATTTCCGTTAAAACCAAAGGTAATACTGGAATGTCGATAGGCTGAAAAGATATAAGAAATAAATTTGATGATGGGTCTGATTTTTTTTTTAATTGTCAATGTGGCTGCAATTGGCACTGTTTCGTCGGCGTTTGCCCACCCAGTATATAATTTTTCGATACAGTCTAATATTTTCCTTGAGTCAAAAATAACATTAGTGTTCAACTCCGGAGCTATTAAAAATTATAGCCATATTACTTTATTGAACAGCACGGTCAAGATTTTAAAATTTTAATTTATAGATGAGTGTTTTCAAGAGTAAAAATTTTGTTGCTACGAATCAACATTGATTCTTCTCTGGAAGGTCAATACAAACAAATCTATTGCTTTTGTCTGAATTTTTGCACAATGTTTTAGATATTGGTCGAATATTGCACGTATTATTCACTAATTTTACCAAACCATTTAATTGTATTAAACAAGGCATGTTATTAAATAAAATATATTCGTTTGAGTTTAAAATGAATTTTGTATAGTTATTATTAAGATACTTACTAGACAGACAATGTATTGTTAAATACAATTCATTATCGTATTCCTCAGGGATCCAAGTTAAGACCGCTTCTATTTATTATATTTATGAACGACTTACGTATGCAAATATTAAATCTAAATGCTTGATGTATGCAAACGATGCCAAAATTTGTTCAATAATTGATTCTAAGATTAATTATAACAGGAAAACAACATGTATGGTAAAAGGGAGAACAAAATACAATTAACCATTAACCTATTTACCAATTTTCCGCGGTTTTTGAAAAAAATCGAACAATACACGTAATCAAACGTATCTATTTATATTAGTCAATTTATGAAATCTCTACAATAACTGTCGTTTAATATGTAATTGCGTTTTAGTAGTATATGGAGTCTTTTGGTAGTAATTACATTTCCTAGAAAAGCGGGCAGGCACCGAATTTTGAAAAAGCAAATTATAACAATATTAATTGTTTCAATCAATGTAATACACATTTAGCAACTGACACAATCGCCTCGCCAGATTCAAAGAAAATCTGTGTACTTAATTTTAGTAAACTTAAATCGAATGAGTCATCGAATCTCAATTTCAGCTAAATATGACTAATTCACAAACTGCACCATGTATTAATTAACAACTCTCATCTTTAGAATAAAGAAGTAATCTTTGAATGATAACTAACATCAAATTAGTTGTTATGCTTTATGGTAAATATTAATATAATAATTTAAAAATTGTTATTAAAAAGTAATTGCTGGGATTGATCCCATTGAGTACTGAACTAAATCAAGACTAAGTAAAAATGTTTACTAAAATTAAATCCCTTCAAAAGAACTAATCAAATTAAGGTTTTTTAATAAAAAGAAGCTATCTAAAGTTTAAACCGCTTATTCAAAAGAATTCTGGTTTAATTTAACGTTATTCGAACACAATGTATCGCAAAAACGTATTAATTGCTTAAAATTTAGTAAATCCGTTAGTTCAGTTAACATTTCGCCATGAACTTCCGTTGTTGTTAGTATCCATTAATTACCAAATTTAAACAACTCAAAGCTTTTATACTACTTTAATTAGAGTTAATTAATAGAATGGTATTCTGCTTTTATTAATATCTTTTAAAAGTTGGTTTTCTAGAGTTTTTAGTAAGAGTATATTCTTTCTTTAACATTTTGTTTCTTTTGTTAGGGACAATGACAAATTAATTTTAATTTTGGTAGTTTGGCTCGAACGTTTAACTGAAGTAGGTACTACAAATAGATCTACATTCTGAGTATAAAATGAATACTTATTTGTAGATTTAATTTTAGTTTAGTAAATTTTTTGACAATAAAATTGTTGTTGAGTATTCTGAAAAGAAAAATAAATGTGGTATATCAAACTATACTCCTTTCTTTTACGAAGAAGATCACATTTGATAAGTGGAAGTAACGTTACATAAAAAAAGTAATATTTACATTTTATTACTTTAAAATACATGTATAAACATAGATATTCGCATTTAGCTCATTCCCTTTATTTTTGTCTCTCACTAGAAGGAATTCGCGTTGAAATAACCAAATTGGAAGATCTTGAGTAATTTATACTTGACTTTTACAATCCGGGAAGTACAGTAAAGTTTGGCAAACATAAAATTTTAACTAAAAAATGTTTACCACTGCTAAGTATTTAGAACCCATGTATAAGATAGGTGAACGTTTATGTGCAATACTACATATTTTTATGCAGTTATATTTTAAAGTTAACATTTTCGGTCTATTTAGCTTACTATGTGTTGGTACTTCTGTTGTTGAGAACTGAATTCTGATAATATGTGTGTTGAATTGGTATATTTGAGCAAATTCAGAAATTGCATGTTTAAAGGTCAAAAACTTTGTTGGATCTATTTGAATTTACTGCGGTAAACCAACGCCCAGAAAATAGCTAATTAGATAGTATTCAGATTACAAGGTGTGGGTAATCGAATGGTTGTGCTTGAGTTACTGATGAATCTATGTGTTGATTTGGTACACTTGAAAAAAATTTAGAAATTTTATATTGTAAAGTACAGGTGACGAAATAGTGTCCAATTGAATTTACTTTGGTAAGCCAACGCCCAGAAAAAATATAGGTAATCTTGTAGATGTGTTTGTGTACTAGAAATACTGTGTCTTAACACGTTTTGACCTTATTAATTATTAGAAATAAACATGAAAAACTGCTTCACGGAGGGGTTCAAATGACGCTGGCATTCCTTAGAAAAATATTTAATGGGATCGTTACCCAAAAATCGCATAAAACCACACATTCCATTTTTTAATTGCGGTGTGGATTACGCTGGTCCGTTTTTAATAAAAAACGGAAAAGGTCGCGGTGCCAAGTTAATCAAATGTTACATTTGCTTGTTCATATGCTTCTCTGCAAGGGCAATTCACTTAGAACTTGTCAGTGATCTCACGACGGAGACTTTCATAGCGGCATTACGCCGATTTATAACTCAACGCGGAAAACGTTTTTATTCGGACATTGGCTCTAACTTTGTAAGAGCAAACTTAAAACAATTGTACAAATTATTGGAGGAAAATAGGGAGTTCATATCAATTTTATTAATTGAAAAAAACATAACATGGCACTTTAAATCTCCTAAAGCGCCTGGGGTGGTTTCTGGGAAAGCAACGTTAAATCCACAAAGGCACATCTGAAAACAATTTTAGGAAATTTGAATTTAACATTTGAACAATTTTATACAACTTTGATACAAATGAAAGCAATCCTAAATTTACGGCCATTAACTCTCTTAATCATTTAACCCCAGCCCAATTCCTAATTGGAAGATCCTTGACAGCTGCTGCGGATCCAAACTTAATAGATATCCCGGAAAATCGCCTATTCAAATATCAAATAGCACAACAACTAACACAGCATTTTTGGCGTCGTTGGAGTAAAGAATATTTATGCACACTCTAATCACTCAACAAATGGCAACGACCGGTTGGTACTTCAATCAAAGTAGGTGCAATGGTTGTGCTCCGAGACAACAACCTGCCACCACTAAATTGCAATTAGGTCGCATACAAGAACTATATCTACGTAAGGATAAAATAATAAGACCAGTTACAGTTAAACTGCCTACCACCGTAGTGAAAAGGCCAGTGACAAAGCTGTGTGTTTTACCTATTGAAAACTAAGTGGCGATAAGGCAATCAAAATGAGAAATGGTGTTTAGTTTTAGTTAAATTAAATAAATAGTTGTATTTTAAGTCTCATGTACCAAATTAAAAGAATTGCTTTCAAGGTGGGCGGCGTGTTAATTTCGAGTTAATTAATATTAGAATAAAATTACAGCACCGAAAATGGTTGCGAGATGTAAAAATGCAACGCGTTACACCCCACTTAAAGGCGTTACGAACCCCTGCTTTAGAGGGTTAGCTCGACATGCGCGTCCTGCCAAATAATCTAAATGTAAGGAAAATATATTGTAGAAACGAGATAGTCGAAATGTAATCTCAAACGGGTCGGCATCTAGTCGCATTATACTCGTGAGAGAACGACCAAGATAGGTAAATACAAGTAAATAAATAAACATTAAATAAAATTTTATACAGAAGTGTTATCAATTATTAACAAGTAAATAGACTTTTTTCAGCTAAAATCAGTTTTGGTTGACAAGTTGTTACAAGCAAATAAAATCACAAGTAGATTTAATCATTGTTTGTTTGGTTATACAATTTTTAAATAGATTTAGCCACAACAAACAAACGGAGAATATCGTGTTCTCTCTTTTATAGTTCAATTTTATAATTATTTTATGCTACATAGTTGCATAAATGACAACACATCAAATAAATAGTTAACACATAAATAACATTAAATACATTAGCTGCAGAACGAGACCATTACTTATCACTTCTTGTACGGATAACATAACCAGACTAGCTTTACAGAGTGCGTAAATTTGTATTTAACAATTAGTAAGATAAGAAGCGACATTTTAACCTATTTAAAGGATACCTTGAAGTAGTTAAAGGTAGTTCGATAAACTTACATACAAGAATTGATAATACCGTCTAAATAGTAAATTAACATTTACATAAAATCATTCACAATTAAGGATAGATTACCTTGTGGCGAGTTACTTAGCCTAAGATAACATACGTGTATACACAAAAATGCGTCCTTTTGAATCGTTTGACATCAATAGCTCCCAGTTTATAGTTAACGTAAGATACTTTGTACTGTAGTTTGGGGTTATCGGACTAACTAACACTAACATTAAAAGCATCTGTAAGAGAAAGCACTATCGAACGTTGTGGTCTGCTTAAATTCCAAATAAAAATTTCTTCTCGTGTGTCTAATAGAGATACCACCAACGTATTTTAACTTTAGTAGCCAGCGATACAGGATTCTAACGTACAGGGACACCTAATTTCCGATTCTTGTGCCCAGCTCAGTGTCAAGTCAGAAACCATCTCAATTAAAAGTTGATGAGGCAGTAACGATCACATCGCACATCAAACATATAAAAACGTAGCAATACACCAATATCACAAAAATAGAGAAACCTTCATCAAGAAAAAAACTGTAATTAAAAAAAAACAAATATAGACAATTCGCTAGACGATGTAAAATTAAGACATATGCTTACCTGCGAAATAGTGCGAAAAAACTAACGATATTAATTATTTAATTTATTTTTGCTTTCATCTCTATTCCAAATCTGCGGATGGTTATAAAATTTTTTGATTACTCTAACACAACCATTTAAAATTCCATGTCACAGTTTTTATTCTATGATAGAAGAACCATATCAGTTTGTGGTTAAACAGGAAAAGAAAAAATCTCGACGTTTTCAAATCGAGTTAGAAGTTGACCTTGTCCTATTAAACTCGCGGCAAAAGTGAACAGAGCCGGCATAAGGAACCCAACACGTATTCAAGGAAAATTTTACCATTAAAAAAGTAAATTCTAATAAACGTGAATTTTTATCGTAACAATCTTGATTACTTGACTTTTGGCGGTCAACTTTGAACATTTGTTTGTTTCAAGTTTCTAGTCCAGATGTAGTCTCTTACGATAGTGGACAAAACATTAGTGACGCGGTTCAATCACTTCTTGTAGGTTTCCTTACTCAGAAGGCCTTCTATATGAGTAAGATAAGTAACAAAAGAACGGCTATTCTGTTCGTCGACGTTTCGGCAACTTAATTGTGTTGCAACAATTTTTATAATTAGCAAAATTACACAAGAATAAAAAGAATTTATAAATTTATGATAACAATTTAAATACTTACAAAATAAAGTTCTTTTTTAGTTATGCTTGTTTTAGGTAACGACATTATTAAAATAAAAAACGAAAAGACAAAGGGCATCACAAAATAAATTAACATCAATTACGTTTTGACATACAATTATTTTATAAAACAAATAAATGTGTTAGTCGATTTTAAAACAGAAAAAATAAAAGATAACAACAAAACAGCATCAAAAATTATTAAAATTACACATTTGTAATTATCATAAATAAATAAACACCTTTTTGTTTATTTTCGTTGTGTTTATTGAAATTTCTTAAAACAGAAAGAAAGTGCCGCCTGAAAAAATTGTATACTACGTACAAAATCTAAACAGACGTTCAATTCATATTTTCACTAAAAGGATGTGCACTGCGACATGGGCAAAAAAATGTTGTGGTTTAGTTCTCGGAATATCCAGCGGTGGGTTGCAATCGTATTCGTGTTTACATAGATGCCACGTTTTATTACACATTATATTTTGTAAACATTAAGTTTGTTAGCAGTAATATTATCAATTCATGATTAAAGACGTTTAAAGTTAAATAGAACTTACAATAAGAAATACTTGGTTTCCGTCTGATGTTTTTATTAAATATATGTTATTACTAGTTTGGCAAATTTCATAAGTTTGACAACGTGAATATCAAATATAAACAGAACCTCTAATTTTAACCTCACTTTATGATTTATTCCAACTTCGACATAAGCGGTAAGTGATTTTTTCATTTTAAGTTAATAAAATGCCTTCTAAAAGAGTATACTTCTTCTTTGTACCTTTTTATTGAGCCCAGAATTGAGAATAGGCCTCTTTTTTCATCTTCCTTATATCTTCTTACCATCTGGTAATTTTTGCGTTCCACTTACAGTCCTACTGTCTTGCCACGCAAAATCTCATTTTGACTGAATATATATATACATTTAGGGTATATATATACATTTAGGGTATCAACCCTAAACGTGTTATGGCTTCACCCACAAGGGATGTTTACACTCATACTATATAATATTATTATAAGTGGGCAAAAGTGAATAGACTAATACTGCACAGCACTACCTTCACTGCACTTTACATTATAGTCTCTCATGTGTTTTG
Organism: Abscondita cerata; assembly: GCA_030710515.1. Lineage (NCBI taxonomy): Eukaryota > Metazoa > Arthropoda > Insecta > Coleoptera > Lampyridae > Abscondita > Abscondita cerata. Next base: position 58,621 of record JALBCR010000881.1, on the reverse strand, counting down.
GCAATTTGCACTATTTTTTCCCAAGTCTTTCTTTTAGTACATTTAACTTTCCTATTGTTTATTTCCATTGCTCTTAAGTATTTTACAATGTTGCCGTACCAGGTGCTTTTCGGTTTTTCTCTATATTTATGTTCCGCTGGTTTCCATTGTGTTATTTTTTTGGTTGTTTTACTATCGTCACCCTTCATGACATGGCAAAACCATTTTAACCTCTGTGCTTTTACGTACTTTATAACATTCTCTCCGTTCATTGCCTTTAACACTTGAAAATTCATCCTTCTTCTATGTTGTCTAGCTTCAGTTTTTTTAGATCCTATAGAAATATTCTTATAATTTTCCTTTCAAATTGCGTCTTAATTCCTCTTCTTTTGTTTTCCTAAATGTTACCACCGGACGTATCTAGGTTTTATAAATTTTTAACAGAGTTTTTCTGCTTAGTTGTTTATTGTTAAACAGAGCATAATACCTAAAGAAACATCGGTTACCTTTTTGCATTCTTTCTTTTATTTTTTTGTTTTATTTTTGCTAATATATATATTAGCAACTTTGCCGACAGGTATGTAAAGCAGTTACATAGTCGATTCTTCAATAATTATAGCCAACATAACAGTTGGCAAGTATAAAATTTCGAATCGCCTGCAGTAAAGTACGCAAGAGGTTGTACAATAGCAAACAAACACTGAGAATCACCCGACAGCTGTTTCGTCCTTTTGGGACTTATCGGGAGTGAGAGAACTCGAGTGTAAGTTCACCATTGTACAAACGCGCGCTGTCGACTATATGCCCTACTGGAGGGATCACAATATTTAAACGATAAGTTTTTGGACATCTAGTGTCGACTCGTGAAAACGTTCACGTACGTAAATGTTAGCAACTTTGCCGACAGGTATGTAAAGCAGTTACATAGTCGATTCTTCAATATAGTTGACAGCGCGCGTTTGTACAATGGTGAACTTACACTTGAGTTTCTCACTTCTTATGAGTCCCAAAAGGACGAAACGGCTGGCATGTGATTTTCAGTGTTTGTTTGCTATTGTACAACCGCTTGCGTACTTTACTGCAGGCGATTCAAAATTTTTATACTTGCCAACTGTTATGTTGGCTATAATTATTAAAGAATCGACTATGTAACAGCTTTACATACCTGTCAGCAAAGTTGCTAACATTTACGTACGTGAACGCTTTCACGAGTCGACACTAGATGTCAAAAACTTATCGTTTAAATATATATGTATATATATATATATATATATATATATATATATATATATATATATATATATATATATAATCCATAATAGTTGTGATTCTTTATTGATGATTGTTCCTTTCATACCTATTTTTCATATAACATTTTCTAATATTAAATTAAAGAGAAGCGGCGACAAATGTATCTTCTTGTTTTACCTTTTTATTTACAGTGATATTTTTGTTGTTATTGTATTTATTCTTATTATCGTTTCTGTACTCTGCAGTGTCCATTTCACAAGTCTGCTCAGATTATTTGGGATTTTTAGGTTTTTAATACTTGCGTTATTTTCTCTTTGTGGACTGAGTCGAATGCATTTTTAAAATCAATAAATAAACATTATGTGCATATGCTCTTTTTAATAATTGCTCTAGTATATGTATGGTGCATCAGTTGTACTTTTACCGGGGCGGAACCCTTACTGTTAGTCGCCTAAGATCTCTTTCGTGTATTTTGTTGTAACCTTTCTTTGATGCTAAATGCAAATACTTTGTAGGTCGTGTTTAATAACGATATGCCTTTATAGTTGCCACATTTTACTATTTCTCCTTTTTTGTATATTTTGGTGTAATAACTCCTCTTTTCCATTCTTGGGGCTTATTTTCTTCCTTCCATATTTTACCGATTAGCTAGTGTATTTGTGTGTGTACAGTCTGAATAAATAATTCTGTCGGTATTGTATCGCTACCCGCTGCCTTGTTGTTGCTGAGGCATTAGATGTTTGGAAATCACTGTTTCCTAACAAACCTTTAGCTGACAAGCCTTGTTTACAACGTAGTTGGGATACTTCCTGTGTCAAGACCATATTTAATTCTTTGTTATCACAATATGACACTTGACATAAAACTATTTTATTTGCCAGTGCCCAACAAGAATCAGGTTCTTGGTTAAAAGCGCTCCTGTCTTCTCAATTAGGAACAGTGTTAGATAAACGAACTCTTTAAATTGTCACATTTTTAAGAATTAGATCTAGTATTTGCCATTCACACACTTGTCATTGTGGTTCTAAAGTTAATACTCTTGGTCATCATGGTCTATCTTGTAAAAAAAGTTATGGTAGGTTTTCTCGACACAACAACATTACTGATATTTTAAAGCGAGCTTTGGCTTCAGTTACAATGCTTTGTATTTTGGAATCATTGAGATTATTACGTGATGACGTTAACCGTCCTGATGGTTTGACTTTAATTCTATAGAGTAAAGGAAAAGCTTTAGTGTGGGATGTCACATGCGTCGATACGGTAGCTGCTTCATATTTAACCTCTTTATCTCTTCTCGCCTGTTTTGCTGCTAATTTAACACAATTTACAAAACACAATGTAATGATTTATTTGTAAACAAACTCAAAATATAGCAGTGCTCAAAGACCTTGCCGGCAGCTCCTCTTAGTGGGAAGTGGTCATGGGCTTATGGAGAAACGTTAGAATAAAGGCTTCCACACTGCACGAAAAATTTATAAGGCACCACCTAGAATTGCGTATAAGAAATATTCTAGAGCCACTAGGAACTTGTAGACGCAGAAGCAAACCGTACGTTGATAGAAATATGTATTGCGATGTTATTGCATTTGATCTAGTCTCACAATTATTGAAAAGTCTTTGAAATGCTGCTCCAGGTTGAGTAAAACCCCATTTAAGGCAATAATTTGATATCTCTTGTAAATTGGCTATGTCGCAAAGATCATTGAATCCTGCTGGATATTGGATAATTGATCCTAGGTAATGATGATTTTCAATCATTATTAGGTGTCCCGCAGCGTCAGTAGTTTTGCCAGCCACAGAAAACCTGTATAAAATTTAGTATTAGCTATGTAATTAAGGTAGAAAAAAATAAGTGAAGGTCATTTGCCAGGACACAAAATGTGAGATAAAAGTGATAAAAAGGACAAAGTGTTATAAATAAAAGTGAGTGATAAACAATGTAAACTATAAACAAAGACGTAAATTGTGAAAATTCGTGTTTTTTAACAAAAACAACTATAAAAAGTTGGGTTACAAATCCGCATAAATTTTAAAGACAAATTGCAAAGCGGCGCAATAATCTTTCAAGAAAAAAAATACAAGGAAGAAAGGGCAGAAAAACAGAAGAAGAATGGCAGTAGTTAACAAATAATTAAGAAAAATAATTATCAAAGTTAAAGAAAACTGCAGAAAAAGTAATGGTTCACACAAACATCCGGTAGATGGCAGGAGAAAAACCGATGCTTGTTAACGGTTTTATTTAAATAATTTGATATTACAGTTGGCCATGCATCCTGAATTATTAAAGAGAGGTGTCGAAGACACAAGAAGAGTTGTTGAAAAATTACCGCGTAAAGGCGTACATCACGGCGAGAAAAATAACCACAAAATTTAACGAATAACGTCAAGTTAAAAAGTGAAATATTAATACAAAAAATTTGCTATGTGCGTAAAATTACATGAATAAAACGAAAAAAACAATAAAGAAGGTAAATACTCACCAGTGTTAGTGTTCTAAAAAAAAAGTCGGTGACCCAAACGGTTAACGAACGAGCAGATCTGCACAAAATTGGAAACGACGTGGGAATAACCTGGAAATTAAATAAAAGAAGTCGGTATATGACTAAGGTTAGATTTAGATTGCGCTTCACATTAAAACACAAAAAAATAAATTCACTCCTTTGTCATTGCAGTATATTATGATACCGATCAACACACATAGAAATACATAGACACACCAATAGATAATATCATTTAGAGTTAATACCAAATATAGTTGTAAAATAATAATGACTCACGAGGGCGAGTTAAGACACGAGTAATAATTTAAGGCACAAACGCCCCAAATAGGTTAGCGTATTATGAACTTTTGACAGTCGTAGTATTAATAATTCCATGTAAGCGATTCACTGAGTTCACGTGGCAAATATTGTTTGGAATGTACTTAACAACAATTACAAAGAGTACCGGACTTTGGCCGTTGCTAAACTCACGGCTACTGTACGTATACATAGAACGCGACAAAATTTATAAATGACATGCATAAAAGAATTAACTTAGCTTGTATAAATAGGAAGTTTTTGATGATCGACAGTTAATCGGCAGATGTGACAGCTTTTGTATCCAAGTCTAGTATTTTATTTTCCAATGAAGAAAAGAACAAACCAAAATAGACTCCGTTGCTAATAGTTGCTGGGCTACTCACAGAAAACCAGATAACAGGCTTATCTTGGGTGGTGTCCTTAACCAGAAGAAAATTCCAAGGTAGGTTGAAATTCCAACGTTGGTGATAATACCAGATCCACTTCGTTATTTTATAATTTTCTGATTATTATCCTTGCCAGCATAACCATAATTAATGATCTATTGATTATTTAATCCCTAGTAGAAAACGAAGTACGTATAAAGTGACCAGCAGAAGAAAACGAACAGGAAAACAAAAAAAAAGATGTACAGGCACAGTAGTCGAAGACTTATTCCCTAAGTTGAATGGGATAATTTTACTTCAATTGATACTACAAAGCACATGTCTAATTGTTCAATACTTAAACAACATTTTCCATGTACATCTTTTCACAACGGTCACCAAATAGGAAATAAGTTATATCTTTTGTCGGAACTGGCAATTTCAAATAACTAAAATCTCTAGAAGATTTTTCAATACAAAAATTCATATTCAAACATATGCATGTAAACACGACTGTAGGGAGAAATTGGTCTATAAATCAATTATTTGCGAAATAATACCGTCACAACAACAAATATAAAACAATTAAAGACGATTATTTTTTTTGTGCATTTGTTGTTAAAACTTTTGGATCTTGGAGTGTTGACGCAAAAAATCTTTTTTCCTCCATATCACAAATAGTTATAAATAAATCTGGTATTTCTCAGGCTTGCACTTATATTAAACAAAGCATTAGCTTGGCAATCCAGAGAGGGAACGCTGCTTCCATTTTAAAAACCATTCCCAAGGGGAATACTTTGGAGGGCATTTTTGATTTATTTTAATTTTAATGCTATTCAAATTTTTATTACTTTGTATTTATTCAATTTTTATTAATTTGCAACTTATTTGTAATTTTCCAGAGATATAGGGTCAGTTTTCAATCATTCATTAGCTTTAATTTTGTGTTTATTGTTATGAATTCTTGGAAATTTAACCTTAATCATATATTGAAAAACTGCCTCATAGTATTTCGCCAACGTTTCGACTGCTACAGCGCAGTCATCCCAAGGCATCTGTAATTTTTTCTAACAAAATTATATTAATACTAGTATCATTCTAATATTATATAGTATTATGACTGCGCTGTAGCAATCGAAACAATGGCGGAATAAATTCGTAGGATATAATTGTTTTTTAACAATTATCACCATAACGATATCTCTAGAAGGTACAATTAAATTTTGAAAAAAACTATAGAAACATAATATTAAGGAGATTTTCGTAAAAATAAAAATACAATTTCGTAAAAACATTTATATAATAAAAACTAAAATAACTTAATCAAAATTATTGATGCTAATCAATTCAGAAGGTTTTCGAGAGTACAGCTTATTCAAATTTTGATTATATTTATTTTTAGAATTTTAATAAAATGGAATAAGTATAGCATACAAATGAAAGTAAGTTTAAAGTTTATTTACTAAATTAAGTAAAAAAAATGTGGATTTGAATTATGAATGTGGCAATTTTTAGGTATAGGTACTGAAGATTCTTAAATTATAATGTTGGTTGATGTATGTGTGTATTTCGACAAACTTTTCTGTATGTACAGATAATTTCAACTAAAGTTGCGTACATCAAAGTGATGTTAATTTACTTGAAAATTAGCAGTTTCGAATTTCAAATTTCAATGTGTTTTTAATGTTTAATGTGATCATATTACCAACGAAAGTACGTGTGCAACAATAAATAAAAAGCGTTGTAAATTAGACAAATTTGCATAATCATTGTTTTATTCAATCCAAAAAGTATTATAAGTCACAGAAAACTTTTGATTTCTAAGTTAAACAAAAGAGTCGAACATCCTAATCAGATATGCAAATAAACCACTTTAAATAAATTACAAAAATACACTTTTTTTTGTTTGAGTTATTGTTATCTGAAGCGCAAATAAAAATAACCTCTCAGTTTTACGACCTTTTTGAAACGGTTATAATCCGTATAACTCATATAAGTAATTACTCCCTCGAGAACTATTTGATTGTTTTATGAACTTTATTTGCGTATAATTTTGGAAAAATTGATATTCAGCGTTGTTTGTGTCCGACTGACTAAAAATTTACTTTCAGCCTATTGATGAAATTTTATTGTCGTTTATTTTTGTCCTTGCTTGTTATAAGTTGAATCTGTTGGTAGTTTGTATGAAAATTTTGAATTTTATTAAGGTATCTTTTATTCATGTGTTACCTTAATTGCATTTATATCTCCTGTTCCTATAATAACTGTTTGTATTAAATTCTGTTTCAGAATTTAACAAGACAATTTGCAGAAATTTGTTGGAGTGTGCTAAATAAATTGTAGGTGGCTAGGCATTATCTGGAATTTGTGAGAACCTGAAGCCGAAAAATTTATTTTTGTTTTCTTATACTACGTTTTCTTGTCTAGTATTTGTCTTCTAATAAAAACATACATAGCTTATTATTATTTTATGATGCATTTCTTTCGGATTTACATTAAAGTAATACAACTACAACTTAATTAAAAAAAAGATTCTGCAAAATGCTTAAAAATAATATAACTGCGGTAATAAACTTTTTGTAAACCGACTTCAATTTAATATAAACAAGAATATCTCTTAATTAAGACGATACCAACAGATACTACAGAAACTACAGGCAATACATTGGAATCTTCCAAAAATTAATTATTTATGTTTCTATCTATTTTCCATTATATATTTCAGCAATTGGATTTAGGTAAAATACGATTTTGGCGTGTGAACATATATACTGCAAAGAACATTGGACTAAAATGTATTACCTTTGTGAAGAAAAACATGTTTTTCGATTTTCAGTTTACTTACTCATTTATGGATGTTTTAGATACTTTATCAATTAAGCTTAAATGTTACACTTCTATACCTGCAGTACCATTGCAATTTTCCTATATCACGGCTGCCATAATCACCTGTTTATTTAGCAAATAACGCAAAAATATGCTGACTTCCAAAAAAATTGCAACACCTAGAAGTTGTTGAACGATTTTAATGAAATTTTCAGGAAACGTCTATTTTCATTAAACAAAGTGATGATTAAAATTTAAAAACAAAAGAACAAAAGCTTAAAAAGTTTATTCAATAATGAGTTGCTCCGCCATTATTTGTAATGCACTCATCTAGACTGCTTGGCATGCTATCAATCAAGTGATCTATAGCTGCTTGTGGTATATCATCCTAAGCTTCTTGAATCCGTTGCTGAAGATTGTGTAAATTATTTGGAGAGTGCGGTAAATTACCCAGTCGCTTACCAATCATATCCCATACATGTTCAATTGGCGACAAAACAGGCGACCGAGCAGGCCATGGGAGGACGGCAATGTTAGGTTCTTCCAAAAACCGTGTTGTAGCCCTTGCCGTATGAAAGCGCCCATTATCCTGCTGGAAAATAGGATTTTGCAGCCCCTGAAGATATGGAAGGCCAACTGGTTGTAGCACATTAGCAATGTAACTAGCTGCGTTAAGGTTGCCGTCAATAAAGACCATGGGTGATCTGCTACCATCAATCAATCAAAATTTTATTGTATCTCAAAAATTTTTTACAGAAAAATTCTTATTACAAGAAGTGAGTTTAGTAAAAAAACAAACATTTTAGATAAATACCAATATTTTAAGAAAGTGTTAGTAACTAAATTTAAGTACTTATAACAGAAAAGAAAAAAAATTACACTAAAATATAAACAATTTGAATCAAACTACAACTAAAACTATACACTAGGGTGGGTTGAAAAAATTTTTTTCCGAATTTTGATTTGTAATAGTGGGGAAAACATGACCTGGGTAGAGACTTAAAAACGTATATATTTATTTTTTATTAATATTAACATTAATTACCCGCGCATGACGTTTGAAAATCCGAAAAAAATGTTAAAATTTGATTTATTTTATCAGAGTTTATTGTATAAACTACAAGGCGTAAAATAATATAGCATTCTTATAAACAGAGATACACGTAATACAAATAATAATCAAACCAAAATATTAGAATAATCGTGCCTATAGTGCGGGGGGAGGAGTGGGAAAAGAGGGCGTAGCCTGTCGATCACGCGTCATTGTCTCAGTACGCCTAATTAGTTCCGGGAGAAAGGTCGCACGCATTTATCTATTTTTTCGCTATTTTAATAAGATTTTGTTAGTTTTGTGACGTTGTGCATCATGGAGATTTCAAATAATACCCGAAAATCCACAAGTTGTCCCATTTTTGGAGCTCCGGAAGAAATTAACGAAAATCAATTACCCACTTACAAACAAGTTATGAAATATTACAATTTAGTAAGACATCAGCTTAAACTTGAGAACAATTCAAAAAAGAGCCATCCATTAATGAGATATCTGAAAAGTGTCATCTAAAGTTGAATATTTGTGGAGAAAAGCGTCTATTCCTACTGTATCTCATAATCGTGTGATAATTAATTAAAAGTTACCACGCGAAGTGTAAAATTTATTAAAATCTTTGAAGCGTTTGTCAGAAGAAAAGATTCAAGATTTTCATAGAAATTCCGAAAGACTGTTTGATTTAAGTTCATGTAAGTGTAAAGATTTAGAGTTATGCAAATGTTCCAAAGACCAAAAGATTCCTAAGGAAGAACGAGCTTTTTAATAGATCAGAGAACAGAGAGAAAATGATTATAGGAACTGTTGATTTATTGACAAGTAAAAGCAAAAGAAAACTGAGTGATAGAAAAATTAAGCTTAAATCCTATTACGATTCTAGCGTTTGTGAACCGGGCCCTTCTCATGAAAATCCTAATACCTCTATAACGTCTGAAAGTAGCGATGAAGAACAAACTTTGCCCTCGCCCTCAAGTTCATCAAAACCAGCATCAAAAAACGTAAAATAGCATCTCTCAAGAATTTGTCAGCTATCTGTGACCGATACGGGTTATCCGACAGAGCAGCTGCTGCTGTCGCTTCTGCTGTTTTGCAAGATGTGAAAATCAACAACGAAGTAATCGATAAGTCAAAATTGCGACGAGCGAGACAAAAATTACGGAAAGAAATCTCATCTTATCTCACGGCCAACTAGATATTATTCCTGCCTTATTTTTGATGGACGAAAAGACAAGACCCTGAAAATTGTTATGAAAGGGGAAAAAATACCGCTCAACATCCGTGGAAGAACATATTTCAATAATTAAAGAACCGGGATCGGTTTATGTCGGATATGCCGTCCCAAGCCATGGAACTGCAAAAGGGCTGGAGTCTGCTATCTTTCAAACAGTAACAGGTCAACTGAATATGTCTCTAGAGGATACTCTTGCCATAGGTTGTGATGGGACGGTAACCAATACGGGCAAATACGGCGGAGTCATACGGCTCTTAGAAAAGCGTTTACACCGACCACTTCAATGGATCATATGCCTTTTGCACTTAAATGAACTGCCCTTAAGACATTTATTTGCAAAACTTGATGGCACCACAACAGGACCTAATACTTATTCAGGTGCTATCGGAAAGTTATTAGATGATTGCGAGAAGCGCTCCGTTGTCGTGTTTGAAAAGATAGAAGGTATGTTACCAAACATTTCAAATGTAAAAGACCTCAGTTCTGATCAACGTTACCTTTATGATATCACATCTGCCGTCATAAGTGGTAAGTGCTCTTCTGATTTGTCTAATCGCTCTCCGGGAAGAATGTCACATGCCAGGTGGCTAACAAAGGCCAACAGGATTTTGCGCTTATATGTGTCTACCGAGATACCCACAAACGAACTGAAACAACTCGCTACTTTTGCAGTTAAAGTATATGCTCCTATTTGGTTCGAAATCAAATCAAATCCGACATGTAAAGATGGAGCAAGGCACTTTTGGAAGTTGGTATATAATTGTCGATATCTTCCGCGAGAATTAAAGAGTGTTGTTGATCCTGTAATGAAGCGAAATGCTTTTTTGCACACCCAGAGAATTTGCTGTTGTCTATGTTATCTGACGAACAAAAACATGTGAGAGAACTTGCCGCTAGACGCATTTTAAAGGCAAGGAAATCATCTGAATCCCTTCAGCTTCGAGTCTTTGAAGTGCCTAAGATAAATTTAAACGCTTCGTCTTACATCGATTTGATAGACTGGCAGCAATCTTACTCGCAACCACCTATATTGACCAATGTTCCGGATAAGACTTTTCATTCCCTAGTTGAGTCAGGTGGTGATGATGAAGTCCTTTTTCTGCGGCTACCATGTCATACTCAAGCTGTGGAGCGGGCTGTAAAAACAGTAACAGAGGCATCTATGCCACAAAACAGCAAGAGAAGCTTTAATTAAGAATAAAATTATTTCACGAACGTTTATGCCTAAGTTCGAAAGTAAAAAAGATTTTAACGTGATTTGAAGATATTTTATTTTTATTTTGTCTTATTATTTGTTTATTTTCCTTTCTTAATAAAAAAATAGTCCAAAAGCACTTTATTTTATTAGTTTACGTAGTTGTTTTTCCTATGAGCCACGAGAAATGGATTTTCAAATAATTCTCAAAAAAACAAAAATCAGTTTTTCAAACTCAATGCGCGGGTAGAAGGGGTTAAACTAAAATTTTTTTTTTGTTATTTTTTCATAAAAGCATGTGGGTCACGTTTTTTTTTACTATTACAAAACATATTAGACAATTTTATTTTTTTCCATACAAAAGCGTCCCACCCTACTATACACCTTCTCTAACTATTCATTTAGTAGAAATGCTCGAAGTTTAAGAACACTAACTATGTAATCGTAAATTATTTTGGCATTTAAATTTGAAATCTTATTTAATAGTACACAGAGATCGTTAGGACTTGCTATTTTTTTGAAAATACTTGGTTTTAGATAGAAATATAAAGGACATTAGATTAGGATATGATAAACGGTTTCAGGAACATTCAAATTTCAAATTGTACAGACTTGCTGAGGGTCGATTTGATAAAGATGACCGTTATACGTGAATTTTGTGTAATATTTTCCGGATAATCGTAACTGACATAATATTCTCATGACATATATTTGCTGTCTAAATAAAAGAGAATGCTGCGGCATTCTCTGATTAGATCGCCTCGGATTTATTGTAAAATGATTATAGAAATTAGAATATTTCGATTTTGATAATTCGATCAAATCGTCCTCAACTAATTTAGTTTCGAAATCGTTTAGGAACCGTTTCTTATTAGAGTTTAAGAAAAATACGCAAGATAATTTCCAAAAGTCAATGTTGATATATTCAAACATCTTTTCAACTTGAGAAATCCAATTATACCTCATGTCTACAATCTCTAATAAGTTTAGTCTTAGATAGCATAATTTAGGGTACCTATGGATAGTAACTTTTGCAACCACGATAGAGCTAAATTAAATATTTTGTAAATAATTTTGACACAACCGGTTTCTAATCTTATTATGTAATCTGGTGTATTCATTGGTAGTGAAAGAAGTTTTTTAAAAAATTATACTTGTACTCTTTCTAAATTATAACCATAACGAAGACCCCAGACCGGTGATGCAAACAATAATGAATTTATAATTATGGATTCAAACAGTTGCATTCTTGATTCCCAAGAGTTTGTTTTGGATTTTGCCAGTAAATTCGAAACACTACCAATCGCCATTTTCGCTTTGTTAGTAGTAACTTCAGTCATTCCATGATATATACCCGTAGAAGAAAATAACACCCCTAAATATGTATATTTGTTGACGACTTCGATGTTTATGTTGTTAAGGAAAAATATATTTTGGAATTCCTTATAATTACCACCTTTTCTGAAGCAGATAATTTTGGTTTTGTTTACATTAATTTTTAAGTTGTTTGTAATGGCATACTTTTCGAGTAGTTTCAGAATCTTTTAGAGCTTAATTTCTGAATCTGCAAATAACACCACATCATCAGCATATAAAAGCATTAGAATGTCGACAACATTGTCCAAATTTATTCCAACTATACCGTTGTCACGAAAGAATTGTTCACTGTCTGAGAGAAAAATGTTAAGTAATAATGGACTCAATGACTTGCCTTGCAGTACTCCTTCAGTAATATTAATTTTATCGGATAGTTCTCCGTTTACCTTAACCTGCATAATCGCTCTGTCGTAAATTTTTTTAAAATTCTAATGAGTTTTGCGCTAATTCTAAACAGAAAAGTTTTTGCCATAGCGAGTTATGATTAATAGAATCAAAAGCGCGTTTAAAATCAACAAAAGAGCAAATATTTTTCACTGTTTCAGTCTTAAATGTAATTGAACTAGTGAGTTTAAAGTGAATATATTATCCATGCAACTTCTTTTCTTTCTAAACCCGCTTAGTGATTCCGGTATAATGGCAGTATTATCACACCAATGTTCGAGGCGATCCTTAATAATCGTAGTAAATATTTTAGAGATACAGTTTGTTAAAGCAATGCCTCGATAATTTGACGGATCCACCTTGGACCCTTTTTTATGCAGCATTGTGGTGATGACTTTAGACCAACCTGTAGGAACATTTTCCTTATCTAGGATTTTGTTGAACAAACTGCACAAATATAAGCGCCAGTTGTTGTGTAAATATTTCAAAAATCCGTACGATAAACCACCACACCCTGCCGACTTGTTAATTTTAAGATTATTTAAAACTTTATTAAGTTCATGAAGTTGTATAGTCGAAGTAAGCAAAGAATCACCGGCATCAAAAAAAAATACTATTATTACTCTCTCTGGGGGAGTAAATGTTTGAATAAAATATTTCCCACTCACGAAGCGAAATAACTTTAAACCTAAAATTTTCTTAAATTGCTTTTTGGCATTAAGATAATCCATTTTGAATTCAGGATTAAAATTATTTTGTTTAAATAACTTCAAAGACAACTTTAAATTTTTTTGCTGTAACGCATTCAGAATCAAACCACGGATTCCTAAATTGTCTTGTTCTTTTTTCTTCGTATTTCCTACTTAACTTTAGTTTATTTGCTGCTTTGTAAATTGAGTTGACAAGATTATAATAACTATCCTCAACATTTTCACAAGGGACTACTTTATTTGAGTATGCCATAAATTCAGTATACTCGAGTGTCAACATTTCATTCCCTTGTAAAGTATTAGTGGTTATAAATGGCTTGATTTTGTCTTGTGTTTTGTCGGGAATTACTGAAGCGTTAATTAGCAATGCAACTGGAAAATGATCAGAGTAAGGAATATGATTCATCACTTGTAAATCCTCTATAAACGAAAAACAAGGTCACCTAAGCTACTTCCCTGGGTACTCATAAATGTAAATTGAGCAGGGTTGTCCCCCTGACTTCTACCATTTACATTAACAAACGCATTGCTCGACATAAAATCCAGTAAAACTCTACCTCTACTATTTACAACGTCATCAAGACTACTTCTAACATTATGTAAATTAGTGTTCATAAACAGATTGCTATCAACATTTTCCAAATTCCCTACTCTGCAATTTACATCTCCTGCAATTATAATTTCAGTACTTGGGTATTTTTCAAGTACGAGTAGCTTGAAATATTTCCAAAATGTGTTCTAAATGAACTGTAGGAGATAGTGTAAGATAAACAAAACAAAACAAAAATGGTAGTACTGGTTTCTAAAACAAAAATTATCCACCAATGACAACTGTGAATCAGTTTAAATTTATAAATGTCTTTAATAAATACCAGTAGACCCCCTTTAGCACGACCTAAAGAATTTTCTTTTACAGCTGGTACACAAAGAATATTGAAACCTTTTAAATAATAAGGTGAACTTGCATGAAATTGCGCACACTAGGATTCAGACACACACAAAACATCAAATGTCTCACCATCATCAGCAAGATGTATAAGATTCTTCAATCCGTTCACGTTCCAAAAATTATTTTTAAAGATGTATTAATATGTTCAGTCTTATTTCCAAATTTACTTTTAATGTTTTGATTTATTTTTAACTGACTATTATTGACTTTTGTCATTGAAGTTGTTTTAAAATGTACTTCTGTTTTAGGTGCCACTAGTTTTTTGTCTGCCTTCTAAGAGCTTCATTTTCTTCTAGCATTCTCGTTTTCACGTTCCACCTCCAAATTTTTTCATCAATCGTTACAGTTTGATACCATACCTTAACCGATTTTCCTTGTTCTCTTTCTCTTTTTGCGAAATCCCTGATGTACTTCTGAACTTTTTGCTCGTTTACAGTCAGATCTCTATTAATGTAAATTTTGTTACGCCGCAAAAATCTGTTTTATTTTTCATTATTTTAAAAATTTCCAATTTTGATTGAAAATTTTCCATCTCAACAACACACATGTTCTGGTTTATTTTGTAGGCGTTTTTACCCTTACTTTAATTTCCAGATTTTTTTCCATGAATCTTTCCATAAACTGCTTTATTTCTTGGCCTTCTTGTTTGTCAGTTATACCTGTTATTATAAGGTTGTTTTTCTTTTTACGCTTTTCTGCGTATTCAGCTCGCTCTGCATTTTTTCTAAGTGTTGAATTCGGTTTGTTAACTTTGCTATTTCACATCTCATTTCTTTATTTTCCTGTCTAAGTTGATTCATTTCCGTTTGATATTCTTTATTTTCCCTGCACATTTCTTTAATTTCCAAAAAAAGGCGTGCATTATCCTGCTGGAAAATAGGATTTTGCAGCCCCTGAAGATATGGAAGGCCAACTGGTTGTAGCATATTAGCAATGTAACTAGCTGCGTTAAGGTTGCCGTCAATAAAGACCATGGGTAATCTGCTACCATAACATATTGCACCCCAAATCATAACTCCTTGAGTGAGGGCTGTGTTGCGTTCCACAAAAAATGTTGGATTTTTACGTTCTCCACGCATCCGTCTGACCTTCCTACAACCATCGTGCCATTTTTGCGCCCAATTAACCCTTTCCTTGCTCCACTCTAGTCTGCGTAGACGGTGAAGTGGTGTAAGAGAAAGACATAAAAGTGCACGATATGAACGCAACCCATAAGATCTTATCAGGCGATAAACAGATGACATTGACATCGTAAGTTCTGTACCTCTCATCCAATAATTTGCAATTGATCGAGTTGTTGAAAATCTATCTCTTGTGGCCAAAACTCTTAAGCAACGTTTTTCGTGACCTGTAGTCCTTCGAGGACGTCCAGATCCACGGCGACGATGTTGAACCCCTTCCTCGGACCATTTGGACCAACATCTCAATACCGATGAAACATTTCGGTTTACATGACGAGCAATTTCTCTTAGCGAAAGTCGGCCTCTCTCATACCAATAATACGGCTACGTTCAAAATCACTTAATTGGACGAAATGTTGATGTTGACGTCCTCTCGGCATTGTTTTCAAGTTCAGAATTAAATTGTGAAGAAACAACAACAATTTGCAAACTTGACAGTTACTAAATGGTCTAATACTTTAAATTTATTGTTACCATGTGCTATGGAAACAATAGGAAAAAAAAACAAAAACTACTGGTTAGATTTTATTCAAATTTTAATCATCTTTTGTTTAATGAAGATAGACGTTTCCTGAAAATTTCATTACAATCGCTCGACAACTTCTAGGTGTTGCAATTTTTCTGGAAGTCAGTATATATTATGCAATCTGTATCTATAAAATGATCAAAACACTTTTTTCTAATTGTAAATAATAGCGATGTAATCACCTATTAAAAATTAGGGTTTAGCATTGCATTTCAACCCAAACAATTTTATTTAATTTCTACCAAACGTCATATTTTATCAAAAAAATAATTCCATCATTTTGTGAAGAATTTTACTCTTAATATCCACAAATAAATGCACTCAAGAATTTTTAAAAATACGGTCGTTATCGTGGCAGAACTAAAATTATGAAAATAACACTTGGTAGATGGCTTCATCTCTCGGTGTTCTTGTAATATGTTTCCAGTTCTTGTAAGACGGTCTGAGGAACAAGGATAGCAAAGCTGAAGTTTATTTTCATTGTTGAAACTTATTTTTCGAATATCGTAAAGGTATCATATTACATTGTGTGTAGTTCCATTAATCTTTATAAATCGAATACCCGCATAAACGTATAAAATTGGTAGGTAAAAAGAAAATACTTATTATAGAAAAGATTTTAGATCCGAAAATTATTACAAAGTGACTATAGTTCACTCTTATTTACTTATACAAAATATGAAAACTTAGCTTTTTTTATCATAAAGTACTTGCTTAATAATTAAAAAAAACAATTCTGCTACTGTTTTGTACGTGGACCGTTCTATCAAGAGCAACTCCCTTCCTACTTTATGAATATTATTACTCTACATCTTATGAAATAAGATGGGGAGTAATGCGACGGTTTCCAAACCAAAAATTTTAACCCCTTTTTTTTTTCACTTTTTCCGACGAATTAGAGTTAGTACATTATATTGAATCAAAAAAAAATATGGCCGTCCGTCCGTATGTAACCAAGATATCAAGAAAACCACCTGTCCAATTTTTATGAAACTTTGTACACGGACCGTATTTATAATTCCGCAGATCTGATTAGATTTTGGGCATATTTTATATAGCCAAAAGGGCCTTAACCAACACAGATTTTCAAATTTTGAAAATATTTATATTACACATTTTTGTTTCAAATAAAAGTTTTCATTATACACGATTATTGTTTTAAACTATTTTTTGATCCGATAAGTAATTACTGAGATATATAAATCGTGTGACACTAACTGTTGTAACAATATCTCCACCAATATCAAGTTTACAAAAAAAAGTTGTGGGAAACAAACTGTTGGAAATTGTATTGGCTATCGTTTTTGTTTGAACCATTTTTACCTAAAATGCAATTTTATTTTTGCTTATAGACGCGATGTAGAGTTCTGGGGTAAACACTTTATAAGGCATTATAATTGAATTTGTTTGATTTTCAAAATCCAACAATTGTAGTGGGGATGACATAATGATACTCATTTTAATAACAAAGTCATCATAATGACACTAATAATATCTATAACAATTAGTAATAATATTAACTTAATTGAAAGAGAAGAATAAATTTGTTTTATTAAAATAGTAATAATAATAATAACTGAAAAAAAATCTAAAACAAGCTTTTTGCACAGAAATGCACATCATTCCGATACTAACAAACATGTAGAAGAGTAACGAAAGTGTGCGATGACGTAAAACATTTTGCTAAAAGCATAAAATAAACAACGTATAAATAATAATGTTTAAATAGAAAAAGTATAAAAGCGAGGTACGATAAATTTTAATTGTTTTAACGATGAACCATACTGACGGACAGCCAGCCGGCTAAAATACAATTCTTTTTTTATTTCTTTATAACTTACTAATTCTAATTGATCCGAAAAAGTGAAAAAAAGAATGTTAAAGTTTTGGGTTGAAAACCGTCGCAAAATTTTACGTAATTACAGATGCATTAAAATTTTGACAATGCAATCGTTGCGTAAATAAACAATAGCAAGTCAACCTTGAAGTTTTTTTTATTTCTCATTTTTCTTATTTTTCAATTTTTGGTGTGCCTTCAAAATTGACTCGTAATCACCAATGGGCACATTTGATGTGAATCGAGAATGGTAGTATGCACTATATAAAATCTCTTCTTACGTAAGTCACTTTCCTTGGTAAATTGTCACTTGTCCACTCACCAAAATTACAAAACTTTCTGTTGCTAATTTGAAGTTGATCTTGAATTTAGTTACCTCAAAATAGTTCAAAAATTTAATTTTTTTGTCATCATCAACAATCATTTCATTGGACATTTAACTTCTACGATAACGCCTTTATTAACAACCCCGTCTGGTGTAGCTCCCAAAAATGGCAATTATTTATGGACAAACAGTCCACACTGACGAATGTTAATCTATTCTTGCTCTGTTAATTTAAGTTTTGAATTGTTTTGTTTCTTGATGCGGCAGTGAAGAATTCTGGTGTATGAAGCTGACTACCATAAAAAAGTTGTTCCACTAAATTACTAGTGGTTTTTCTGCGCGAACATACAGTGGAAAAGTACAAAGCCGTCAACCAATTTCTTTGATACTCCAGCCATTGTCCGCTTCCAGAATACAATATCGTTTTGCTTTCTAATGTGGTGCGCCCTTGTTCGGTTTTTACAAGGGAAGAAGGGAATATATTTTTTTTATTTCAAATTCTTCTTTATCCGGTTTTTGGCAAGATTGACCGTAATCTAAAGTCTTGTCCAAAGAGAAGCTCTTTTTTAATTCATCTTTCTGCCCTCGCTTCAATATGTTTTTTAAAGCCCTTTCAATTTTTCCTTTCCTTTCTATAATCAGTTTTATATCATTTTTGCCAATTTACTGATTTGAATATGTCCCATTCGTACCTTATATCTTCTACGGTTAGTTTTTGATATCTCATTTTTTCCTTTTACTTTTTTTCTCTTATATAATTTTTGTTTTATTTGTTGTTTTATTCTTTCTTCTATTTGACTTTCCTCGATTGATATAACACATTAGAGGCAGCGAAGGAGCCTCCACGAAGATTGCGTTCACCACTCGAACCACAAGAATTACTAAGCAATCGGGCGTCTCCTGAAACGACACAAGAAATTGTGTCGGCTAATCCTTCATATACCGGTTCACCATTAGCCAGAAAAAAATGCTAATTCAGCTCTCAGCAGAGCCCCTAAAACGGTCTTTTTCAAGGCCATCCCTTGTGACAACCTCATGTAATATTGACGGACTATCCGCTGATAAGGAAATTTTACTAAGTGACATATGCGAAGAAAATAATATTGTGATAGTTTAGTTTTACAAGAGACCCATAGAGGGTCCACTAGTCGTAGACCAAAGATACAGAGTTGGTGCTAGAGAGACCACACGATAAGTACAAAAGCGCAGTACTAGTGAAGCAGAATGTAGAAGTGCTCTCCGCTGCCATGACCTGTGACAATGACATAGAAATTCTGACAGTTGAGCTCAAAGCTTGCACAGTGTCCTCCGTGTATAAACCGCTGGGTAGCAATTTCAGTTTCCACTATCCAGTTAACTATCACAACAAAAGCACAAAAGTTGTCTTGGGTGATTTCAACTGTCATAATACATGGTGGGGCTATGCCAAAACCAACGAAGATGGCGAAAAACTTGAAAATTGGGCTGACTGCAGTAATTTGAAGCTCATACATAACTCAAAGCTACCTCCATCTTTTAACAGCGGGAGATGGCGACGAGACTTCAACCCAGACAACATTTTCGTTAGCGAGAGAAATGCCAAACAAACCACGAAAAAAGTCGAGGAGCCAATACCGAGAACGCAACACAGGGTCATGACCTGTAGCATAACAGCAGCAATCAAGCCTAACCAAGTCTCTTTCCAAAGGCGTTTCAATTTCAAGAAAGCGAAGTGGGACCTGTTTGCAAAAGACCTTGACAGTGAGATCACAAAAATCAAGCCCAAGGCAGGAGCGTATGATGAATTTATTAACCTAGTGCGTAAATTATCTAAGCGGAACATACCTAGAGGATGTCGAACACAATATATCCATGGCCTGAGCTAAAACTCGAAAGACCCGCTGGACAAATATAAAAAGTTATACAGTGAAGACCCGTTCTCAGGAGATACGACCGAAGCAGGAAAAGAACTCCTAACAATCATCAAAGAGGCTAGAAGAGAAAAGTGGTGTAACTTGCTCAACGACACTGACATGAAACACAGCAGCAGGAAAGCATGGAAGCTGACTAAGAACTTAAGCAACGACCCAACTAGTTCACAATCCATGCATAGTGACGTCACAGCTGACTAAGTCGCCTACCATCTACTACTGAATGGGAAAAATAAAAAAAGATTCTGGAACACTAAGATCCGAAGAAGGGCTGGCAAAGAAAACAATTTCCTGGCAAATCCGTTTTTACTCCAAGAGCTGAAAGATGCTGTATACGAAATGAAAACCAACAAAGCAGCGGGACTGGATGAAAATACCAAAGATCTGAAGAAAAACCCGGGTCGTCGTTTAACTGAAACCAGGCAAAGAACCAACGAAAGCCAAGAACTTTAAGCCTGTCTTACTACTTTGTCATATGTTCAAAGTTTTGGAGCGAATGATACTAAAGCCCCTATCCGGTTTTGTAGACAAAACCTTGATCAAGGAACAAGCACGATTCAGACCAAGTAAAAAAATAGCTTTTTTAGATCCCAGTGCAACTTACGACACTGTCAACCACAAGGTCCTTGCCCAAAAAGTATACAAGCTAACAAAAGATTACACGCTAACCAAGTTCATAGGGTGCCTGCTACGAGACAGGCGCTTTTTTGTAGTACTCCAGGACAGGAACAGCCGATAGAGAAACCAGCCTTGCCCAGGGTAGTGTGCTGACCCC
This sequence comes from Abscondita cerata, assembly GCA_030710515.1. Classification (NCBI taxonomy): domain Eukaryota; kingdom Metazoa; phylum Arthropoda; class Insecta; order Coleoptera; family Lampyridae; genus Abscondita; species Abscondita cerata. The sequence goes on along the minus strand of JALBCR010000881.1, from coordinate 37,954 downwards.
AATATTTTTTAACATATACACTAATGACCAACCAGTGAATTCTTCTACAAGGAAGTTTATATATGCGGATAACACAGCAGTAGCCGCGCAGGGAAAACCTTTCGAGGAAGTTGAGTATAAATTTACAAGAGCCCTGGAAGAGCTGGCAGTGTATTACGTGGACAACGGCCTGAGACCAAACCCTAGTAATTCTCAGGTTTGCGCTTTCCAGCTTAAAGTCAACTGGCAGGGTCAAGAATTACTGCATTGCGCGACTCCGAAATATTTGGGAGTAAAACTAGACAGAGCGCTGACGTTCAAGTACCATTGTCAGGATACAAAAAAGAAAGTGCATGCGAAAAACAACGCACTAAGAAAGCTCACAGGTTTGTCTTGGGAGCCCATCCCCACATGTTGCGAACAACAGGCCTAGTTTTAAGCTTCTGTACTTCAAAATACGCTGCACCCGTATGGAAGAACTCGACACATGCAAAGAAGGTCAATGTCGCAATAAATGAAACCGCGCGTTTCGTATCAGGGTGCCGTATACAAAAATTAATCTTAGTTTTTATTGTAGATTTCAAAAGTAATTTTGATTTTTCTTTGTAAGAAAGTTAATGATAAGTAGATTAAAACTTTATGAGCTTTGTTTATGTCGGTGTTTTGGTCAGACCTGACTGATCTTTATCAAAGCTTAAGACAAGAACTGAAACTAAACCAATAATTTGAAATCAGAAACTTTATTAAAATCTAGTTTAACCACATTCAAACTTCTTCAAAAACTGTATATAGTGAACCGTTCTTTATCGATTAGTGAAACCGCGAATCTCTAGGTCACTCATTTTCAAAGGTATCGGATGCAAAGCAAGAGCCTTTACAATAGGACACTGATTTTTGACTTTAAAAATTTATGATTTGGAAACCGAATGACTCAGAGAGATTTATTTATAGGTTGGGCTCTAATTTTTTTTAATTTTTTTAAAATAATTCCAAGAGTTGCTGTATTGACCTGCTAAGTTACTGGTAAACTGATACATGGCGGTTTCCGTGGATGTATCTTCTCTATGTGTATATTGACCCCAGTATAGTGGAGCCTAGGTTAACATCGTTCTTCTCCTATATTTTAAAAAGGAATGACGTGCGGTTTATCGGTCTGTAGGGTTTTGGGTTGGTAGGGTCTTTCTTTCCAGCGTTTGGTAGAAGGTCTTTATCACAAAAGGAATTAGAAATTTCGGTACTTTTTTTAGGTGAATGGAAATATTCCATCTTTACCAAGAGCTTTAAAATTAGAGATGTAAGCTTTACAACCAATATGTTAGCCTTTAACACTTCCAAGCTCGCTAGATGGGCTGCAGGTGCATCTATGTTAGTAAACCTTAACTACAACTTGGTGATGATTTATATGTAACTATTTGGGTGAAGTATTCTATTGTTTTTCAGAAAAATAAATTACACATCTGCGCATTACTTTTTTTATTATGTTATTGCACCTAAAAACAAAAAAATAAAAATCAACCTTAAGTTAAAATAGAACTGAACGTTGCGCTAGTTAGAGAATTGTTTTTAAACAGCAAACAAAACCTGCCTAAAAACACAAACGTTGAAACATACTTGTAGATACATCTACCACATAAACATGAAAAAATAATGCGTTGTGTCTTACCTTCGTTTATCGCTGTCTATTGAACCTGATTTGAAAAAAAATATAAGCAATTCAGTTACATTATCTTAAGTTATTTTGGTCACGCCATTTTCAGTGTTAAAAGATTCCTTCTAACTACGTTATTAAAACAGTTTCATTTTTGAGTCATCCACGTGATGCCAATAATTTTGTCGAAGCTATTCAAATTTGTTAAATCATTTCTTCTTATAGAAATAAAATTGGTCCAAACACCGATCTTTAGGGAACTTCATGCATAACTTTATGCGCACTTGAATTTTGGTTTTTGATGCGTCATTGCATATTGCTTAAGTATAAGACCTAGGGTTACATTCTTAAACGTTACTTTCGATTTAGAACACATTTGTCAAAAAGGAAAAATTGAGAATCACTAAGTACATCAAACTCCATGAGCAAGCTTTTGAATTTTTAAATTAAAATTACCTTTGTGTTTTGAAACAATTTTTTTTATTAAAAACGTTCGTAATTTTTTGTTGTTTATTATGCTAAGTTCTCTTGCATTAGAATGAACAACAACAAGGCTAATGAAAAATTAAACAAAAAAATATTTCGTGTCTTAGAGTAGATGTTGATGCACAGAACTAATGTTCCGGCACAAACTGAACACTCTCATAACGTATAGAAATCCTAGCTTTAATATGATGTCCACTAAGTCACTTGACATGTTCACTTTGACACTTTGTTTGGAGTTAAATAATGGAATTGTCAAATTCAGTATCTTATCTTATGTAGAATACAAAAATCTATGGGAAAGAACATTTAAATTTTTTATTTCTTATCCCACTAACCCAAAAAAATTAATAATCAAAACTGATCAGCATTAAGTAGATACAATGTAAGCATATTATAAAAATGTTTAACATTAGTAATTTATTGGCAAATGATTTTATCAACAATTTTTACGATTTTTGTTATTAATTAATTTTTGCTAGTAGAACAAATTAAGACGTAGGAAATAACTAATTGAGAATACACATAGAGCAAAAATTTAAGGGCAAATCTAGATCTTAAAATAATAATAGTAATTATTATTAATTTAGCAAAATTGTTTTCTAACGTAGATATATTTTAACCAACAAGGTTTCAAGTCACCGAATCAGCGCTTGAGTATCAACTTTTAAAAAATTCTACATTTTGTTGCACAAAATTATACAATTGAATCAAGAGATAATGTACGAAAAAACTGTAAGGCTGTAATTTTTGTTTACTTCCCATTACTCTACAGTTGGTACTCAAATGACACTGTTTGTTACTGATTGTGGGTTTCACAAAAATGAAATCATATTCCTTGATAACAATTATAACAAAAGTTCTTCTTTCGTATTCAAGTTGGATATTATATCCAATCAGATGTTCGCCTGATCTTGTTCAGGGACCAAATATTTGGTAAAATTTTCTTGGATTTTACCAGTCAATATTTTGAACTTTTGAAGTTTATTGGTGGAGGTAATTTTAAAGTTATCTTGATAGGGTAGAAACGCTTTTAACAGTTTGACACTCACAAGGAATTCTTCCATATGGAAGAACCAAAAATTGGGTTAAAGCAGTCGATTTCAGTTACTTTGGACCTGACAAATTAAAAGCGTGACCTAATGCTTTATTTCGTTTTTAACAAAGAAATACTGATTAATAAAAAAACAGTTCAAACACTGCCGACATATTTTTATAATTGAATTAGTCGCATATAACCCCAAATATAAGAAATTGATTTTTTTACTGCAACGGACTGTAGGAATGTAGAAGCAGTTTTTCTGAGAAAAGCGCCCATGTCCTTTGATGATTTCTTTTGTACATTATAAGATTTCACCATGCATAGAAACACAGCATTTTAGACAAACATTATACAATAATCATTAACCGGCAAGCTTTTCTAAGATTTTCTCTTCAGCTATGGTGAGGTCATTCATTGTAAGGCGAGCATCTTTTATAGCTACTTTTCAGATAAATGAGGAGGAATCAATTATGTCAACTAAAACCAAAACAAATAGTGAATAAAATTCGGGAATAATATTATTGTTTAGTTACGAACGATATCAAATTTGTGACACTAACACATGAACGTCCGATCTTTATGAATCGCTGATAGTCATTACCAAAGTTTTTGTTAAATCTTGTAACCGGCGAAACAATCTATAATGGCACCAAGTAGTAATAACAACCCAGACGTTAAAAAAATTTAAGGAAATTTTTAAAAAATTATTTAAGAAATCGCAAATTCCTTAGAAATAGACGTTCATTTGATGGTAGTAGGGTGACATTTTTCTCTATGACCAATGAAGAATTTAAAAATTCTAAAATCAAATTTAATTACAAAATACTGACATTCTCATTCTTGGGATTGAAAAATATTCTAACCATAATTAATAGAATTTTCCATTTGTAATATTGATGCTGTTGTTCTTTGATACAACGTGATTCTTTTGTTCGTATGTTTCCATTTTATGTATCACTTAAATTTGTATATATATTTTATAATTTGTAACGTGAGCTTTAACATGCACTTCACTCTGGTTATTTTTGAATCCTCCCAAGTTTCCTCGTTACCCATTTTTATAAGGCCATAAAAGGATATTTGAAAATAAAACACATTTGGTGGAAATTTCTGAAAACTTCCAAATTTAATTTTAAATGCTTATAAAAATATTATCATCAAACAAAACTTAAAAATTTGAATCACAAAATGTTTATATATTTACGGTCTTTCGCTGTAAGGTTTAATAATTTTTCTTAATCAAAGGCTAGGTAATTTGGTGATTTACTAGGCCTGTGCGATTTAAATTCATTATTTCTAGCTGCATAGATAGAAAATTCTTTCACATTAGTACGACAACGCCTTAACCTGTCATAATAGTTATTTTGTATTAAGTGAAAAGTTTTTTTTTAATTTCACGAGCGGGTTAATTTTCTTTTCTCTCGAATGCGCAATTAAAACACAAACTTCACACACGAAATACATACAATTTTTTCTACAGTTGTAAAGTATTGTATTGTTTTAAATGTTTTAATTCGTATTGACAATTAATTAAACAGTTATTATGCATATTTAAATGAAGAGTGCATGACTTTTTATTAAGTACGGGTGTACCTTGCATATACATTTATATTTATACATTGTGACAGTTGTTCAAAAACATTTATTTTAAACCGTTGCGTTAGTAGTAGAAAAATTATAGTCTCTTACAAAGTAAGAATGAAAATTTGTTAAAGAATTAAAATTTTCTATTAATTTCACAGTGACGATAAAATACAAAAAGCACTAGTTTTTTTTTATATTGTTATATAATATGTAGTAATTTAATCTAATTTTATACGATGATTTTGTTTTACATTCTTGGAATTTTAGGTCATGCACAATTTCGATTTTTATTATTATTTCTAACCCGTATCATCACGTTGCTTTCAAAAGACCAGTAAATTATGCATTAAGGTAATAAGGTCGCTATCTTACTCCGAAGCAGAATATAGTAAACTTATCTAATGGCTCTGTTTGTTTCAGGTAAATTTATGGATATCTTACGTCTACATTTTGTAAGTATAGTGCTGTAATAGTTGTATTTAATGGCGTTACTAAAAAAAAGTACTAAAAATATAAAGTACTTCAGATTGCTTTAAAGTGTCTTCACTGTCCTTTTTGTACGTGCTGTAAAAACAATTTCAATTTTCTGATAGCAATTATATAAAATTAAAAGTTGTAGATGTGTTGATCTTACGGCAAGAAACGCTTGTACTGTACTTAAGCGATTTTTCTAAAAATATATAGATTACAAGTAATTTTTAATTTTTATTGCAATTATAACTTGAAATCAATTCAAAATTTATTTTTATATTGATGTAGCTGTTTTTCTAATTTTTTTTCCAATTTTTATGTCGAAAATGCAACTGTAATTTTGCATACGCTATATTTCCGTAGTACAATAGAATGAACATAACGGAGTTGAATGTGTACAAACAAATAATGCAAACACGTTTTGTGGTTTTGAGTATCAATAACAATTTAAATTGTTTAACAGTGTAGATATTATTTCATATAGTTTTATTTCCTTTAAAATTTTTGACGAGTTGAATCAGATTCAACAATTCTACTAAGAGTGGCTACATACACAATGCAACATAAAAAGGGGAGGGGTTAGCTCAGAGGAGTGGGTGTGGTCTACAAGAAATGTACAAAACAAAACAAAATTTTAAAAATAAACCTAATATCTAAAGAGAAAAAATTCAGATTTGTTACAAAATTTTATAAAAGTATCTGATCAATCACGTCATTTTTCTAGTTTACAAAAATTAAATAATCTAAACCCAAATCATAATATTGTTTCTGAAAATTTAATAGTAATAGTTATAAATTATTAGGTTACTAACCCAAAGGGTTGACCTCGTATAAACAACTTAAATCGCGCGCAAAGTTAATTTTAAAAGCGCGAACACAAAGAAAATGATTCGGTTAAATCGATAAACGCAAAAGCACTCCACGTTATTAAAAACAAAAATTATACGCCCGCAAAAATCATTTGTAAATGTACATCACATTGAAATCAGAACAAAAGTCGTTTTAATTTGATTAAGCCACGTAACAAAATTTAAATACGCGTAAACTTAATTAGGGAAAAATATAAATATGTAGATACAGATGATCTGGAGGTATCCCCACCACAATTCTATTTGCAAAATTAGCCTGAAAAAGGCTGTCATTATTATTTTTTAAACAATTTGCCTTAGAAGGCAAGCGTCATTAATTTTTTTTTGTTACTAAATCGTGTCGTTACTAATTACCACGAAGTTTTTGTTGTTACTAAAAAACTTAAACAGATTGTATGCTAAATAAAAGCGGAAATTCTTTAAACCGCATTTGCAAATCTATCCAAATGTAAAATTATTTAATATTTGGATGAAAATTTTGGAAGAACCGCCCACAGGCGAACCTAGGTACAACCCCGCTTAAAACACTTCAAGAGAATACTTTTTATATGGAAGCTTATACATCTTAACGCTATATGAATTGATCGTTAACTAACAACCCCCACTTACGACAATGGGATCGGTACTATTAAACACGCACGTACCGTTTACAAAACTTTATTACGAAAAAGAATTATAAAAGTTAAATACCAATTTGTGTTAACATTTTTTGAAAAAACGAATAACTCGCATCCTAGACAAAAGTAAAAAAATAAATGGAATCAATAAATGACTTAGTCTTTTATACATTGGAAACAAAATTGAAAAACGAACAACGTTAATAACGTAAATAATCTAGTAAAAATAAGAATTTGTATACAAAACATTCATACACATTAAATTAAAATCGTAACTTGACGGTCAAGGGCGCAAATTGAAAATGCAGAACTAACATACTAACGGCAGTAAACATATTTTAACAAAATAAATCGTAATTAAATGACAGAAGATCACAGAATAGTTTCTTGTTTCCGTATTTTTAATAATAAAGAAATTTTGAAAATGTCAGATTTTTTGTTTAGACAGTTGAATAATAACTAATTCTGAGTAGAATTTAAATGAAGACACAATATCTTTAAATTCTGTATAGTAATATAACAATACAGTGAAGTAGTTTAAATTCCAGTTTTCCATCTATAGTTATAACTAGTTGTGGTGAAAAAAAAACATGAGTTAGTTTTTTTATGGCAAATCTAAATCATGGTTAAACCTTTTATCGGAATTAATTACTAAGTTTTAAGTAGAAAACCACTGCGTGGGCGTTATGGACATAATCGAAAGTGACCGTTGTGGGATAAAGTTGGCCATTCTGAATAAATTTTAAAAGTGATCGTTGTGAACAATGTAAGTTTTGTCAAAGGCATCGATATTTACTTTATAACTAGCGTCGATGGCCGATGTGATTAAGGTGGTCGTTGTGAAAAACGTCTGGGGTTACAGTTGTACAATTAGTCAACTTACACTCAAGTCCACTGACTCCTAAAGAGTCCCAAAAGGACGAGACAGCTGTTGGGTGATTTCCATAGTTTGTTTGCAATTGTGCAATAGAATTTGCAGTTGACGATAATTAATGAAGAATCGATTTATATTTTATTTTGGTCATGAAACACTTGAGTTATGCAATCAATTTCCAGTATTGTAATGAAATAGGTGTCATCAGGTGTCATAGAAAAACTCATAAATTAACTATAACCTGTTTTCTAAATTATGTGTGATTTAAATTCATCTCCTTTACAATTTAATCTAATACCAAAGCACTCTACTTTTTTTATTAAAAATTGACATTTCGGTAAATTTACCTTCACACTATATTTTTGTAGCCTATTAAACCAAGTCTCCCGATTCTAAAAATATCATAAACTTCAAATAACGAAGAATTCCTAGAAAACTTTCAAGAAGTTTTGCAAGAAATATTAGTTTTTTTTGGACAAAAGAGATGATTCCTCTCAGATTCTAAAACCAAAAAATGGCCGGTTGATTTAGCATTTTTTGACAGACATTGCAATGTATTTAAACACCATTAACTTGTAGGTTGAATATAGAAAAAAAACTATTATTGAGATGATTAGAACTCAATAATCGCATTCAAAAGTAGATCGCAATTAATGATAGATCAACGGAAAAGAAAGGATTTGAAACATTTTCAATTTTTGAAAAATGATTTCTCAGATAAATTTTTATATTTATGAGGGAGAATTATGGAATATTGTGGGATAAATTGAAAGACGTTTTTATGTTTTCAGTAAATTAGTAAGTATTGCTTCTTTTGTACTTTTTCGTGTAAAAATATGGAGAAATCTGTTGCTGACGTAACAAGTCAGTTTAAAATGAATTCATGTTCCGTTGAAACCGAGGTAGTTCAAATTGTATCAGGTATACATGTCAAAGCCACAGCACCTGATACAAAAGTCTGGAATTTTATATCTAAAGAAAAATATTTGAATCTAAGACAAATCGCCTTTCAGTAGACGGCAACTTATTTGTACGAGTCAGCAATTTTGAATTAAAAATAAATAAAATAAATAGATATTAGGTGGACGTGCTAAAACGAGATGTAAGTGAAGAACTTTACGCTTTGAGCAGCAAACGATGAAAGGTGCGATTTAGGATGGGACATCAAACAATGAATGTGTTAAACTTGTCGTTAACTTAAAAGTAAGACGATTTTATAACATTAAGCCAGATTCGTGTAAATCCCGCGCGTATAGTCAGACCGGGTATTGTATTCAGTGTGCTCATCGTAGAAATTAAATTAATAAAAATATAACCAATGGACAAAAAAATAAAGTAAAACATGAAATAATTGATAAATTCTTTGTATGAAACCCAAGTCATAGAACTCATCGTTCAAAGTCACAGAAGGTTGCACCCATTACGTCATCAGTAAATGTAAATAAAGTTAATTTTTAAGTTGCTTTTAAACGTGCACGTTGCGTTAAATAAAATTCACTAAAATTTAATCAATAAATAAATACTAAGTTTCATCAATTTAGTTGTATTGAAATATGTTATAAAATTTAAATTCTCGCATTTTATTAAAGAGGCCAAGATCCTGTGATAAATTATAAATAAAAATTAATAATAATGTTTAATGTTTAATAGAAGTCATTCTTTAGTTAAAAACTTGTACTCGTTTGTTTTGCAAGAACCAATAATTTGCAATTTTGAATACTAGAACTAATTTTTGTCGTTCCTACGTGATTTCATAGTCATGAAATTATACAACGTTTTTATAAACGTATAACTGCTCTACGATACACCAGCAGTTCAAAAATGTTTTCTCAACGCTTTTCAATTTACACTTGTAGTTATACTACATTATAAGCCCTGAAACCATGTTCCTTTTCAGTGATCACAATTAAAACCTTCAATGAACCTTGCCTGAAACTTGTACTCCAATTTCGTTGACAATATTATTAGCGTTTTGGGTTCCACAGACAGTTTATTAAGACATCACATTCAGTCAATAATCCCCAGAGCAATGTTTATAGAATCATTTTTTCTCATCTTACTAAGATTGTGACGGTAATTTTATTAACGTTATCTTCTTTGGAACTACTTTTTGGGATTTTTATTATTTACGCTACTCCGGGCCTCTGGTGACAGAAAACTCAATAAATTTAAACGTATGTTTGTAATTAAGTTGTTTTTTCTAATTAATCGATAAAATGTGGTTACTATTTTTTAAATATGTCCCTATAAGTTTCTGTAACATATTTTGTGGGATTCGTTTAATACACCAACAATTGGAAAACACCGTAAGTAACTGTTATCAGCAATTTAACATGAAACTTGTAAGAAACCAAAAATTGCTTATTATAAATTTGCCGCCGAGATTAGATTTATTTCACAACTTAAATTTCAATTGTCATGTGCAACCGCTTCCCTTAGCTTTACCCCTTCCGTATAACGTTTTCCCACTCTTCAGTTGGAGATAACATCTCCTTTATAAGAGCGACCGTGGTGCCGAAACAATTATTATTCCGTTGCCATTCCATGGCTATTCCTTGCAAATCTTCTGAGAATACCTAGCTCCATTCCATCTTTACTTTACTGTATACTGTCATATGTCATACAGACATAGGTCTCAGCTCTTTTCACTAACCGTATTTTCAAAGTCCACTTCCACTGCTAATTAACATTCGGTACGGGTAATGGCAAAACCGTTTTAACCGTTTAAGATCCACCTATAAAACCACCGTTATTAATCCGTTCTTTTACAGCTATTGCATACTTATCACCGAACCCCATATAGTGTGGCTGATTGAGGATAATTACTAGGTCCCTGTAGGTTGCGCCCGCTGTTGCTATCGGCTACATTCTTTGTTTCCTTCCTGCGACCCACTCTACGATACCGAGCTACGGGTAGGTTTCTAGGCGACTTTTTATCATTTTCTTTTTATTTTAATACTTAAGCAAGAAACCTGTTACAACATAACGTTTTTAGGATTACCTTTGTCAGTGGATAGATACAAAAAAGTGTTTTTACTGCATTTTTTAATAAAAGAATAAGGAAGCAAGCAATTAAGTTTACCAAAAATCAATAATTAGCTTTGACAAATACCAACAAATGTCTTATTGCTGTGTCAGCAATACTTTCCGTTTTAAATAAACACAAAAGCACACACACAAATATTATGGTTTTCTAGAGAAAATCTTGGCGCCAGTTTTACATCAAAATGTGCATTTTATGGTAATGCTTAAAATATGCCCCATATTAAAGCAAACCTCGAAAATCAAGATCATATCAAAAATTTACTGATTACACTCAATAGTGAACATTATGCAAATATATGCATTTGTTCACTTTAACAAATCCTTTTGATATCCAAATATTATACTCGTACAAAAATTGTTTTCCAATTTATTATGAGATAACTTGAATATTTTACACACAAGTACAGTTTTTATATAAACTTTATGGAGTAGTAGTATGAAATTAGAATTTGAAAAATTGGCAAATCTCTCGGATATCAGGGAAAGAAGCTTTATGTAGTAACCTCGGACACAAACTTCCGGTGATTGAAAGATATTCACAATCATTTGCATTCGTGAAGTGCTCCGTATCGATCGTCATCTAGGGGAAGCCGTTCTGGTCAACCCTCATTTCAAAATCTTTCAAGTATAAATTTGTTTGAATTATGTATAATACAAACGCAGGTCTGTACTTAAATTATTAATAATTTATATAAAGCCGATTGGAATTGGAGTATGAATTGTTCGACAATACCTCAATAATGCTGTTTCATTAATTACTTACTGAACACTTAATGCGTGTGACATTAAATTTATACGGGTATCTTAATCTATTTGTTTTTATTGCGTAAAAGATTTTTAAATCTTGTTAATCTTATACATAAATCCTTGTTGTTGTATTACTTGTTGAATTGGTATTTCATGGTTTGTTGCTGCATGTATTGTAAACAACAAACTTTAACGGTCCTCAATTTATAGTGTAGCGTAATTTATACTAATTCATAGTAATTTTAGTTATTGGTAGACAACCCACAATCGAAAAAACAAACTGTTCACAATTTCCATTTCAGTTTCATTTGAATTATTGGTTGGGATTTAGATTGCCCTAAAATAATTGCGTTTCTTTGGTTCTGTGGCTGTTTTTATTGTTATCCCAGTGTAATTACATTTTGTAATCATATTCGCAATAAAACTTCACTAAAGGTAATTATTGTAGGTGCAATTATTAGTTAATTAATTTTTTAATTTTGAATGTGAGAGACTATTAATTCATATGTTTCATTAACATTTAATTAGTTTTGTGGTGTTGACTTAATCATCTGTTTTTATTAAACGTTTTCCTCTTTTAATACAATTTAAAAAATCAAAATAATAATAAAATTTGTTTGTGTTAATTTTTAAAATGTACTAATTTCTCTTTCAAATTCTACAAATTCGTAAAAATTAATTAATGGTTAACAAGCCGTTAAAAGTTTGATAAGCAAACAGCGGTTTTGAAATTTAGATTTTAACCAATCAGACGGACAAATTTAACTAGCGTAGCAAATAAAAACTGATCCAGTAGGTTTGAGTTTAGTGATCGTGAAAACCATGTTTTATTTTTTTGCTTTAAATAATTTAATGTTACTTCTCCAGTGCTTGTAGTTCACTAATAAATAGAAAAATGATCCTCCCTATTACCATTGACATCCACAATGTAATCTTCTGAATATTAATTCGGTAAAAGTAAAAAGAGAAAAATGGTATGGTAGAAGGTTTTTGACTAAGAAAGGTATAAAAGCGGCCGGTTTTCTTGAAAAAAGCTTTTTTCGTCTTTTTATTCCGATTTGTCATCAGTTAGAATTCAACATTTATCTCGACAGCAAAGAAATAAAAGAATTTTTATGATGATACGACGAAAAAGTCAAATACATAATTTGTTTTAAGTTTAAAAAGAATTTCTATGACGACACGACGTAAAAGCCACATAAATAATTGGTTTCAAAAATAAAAAAAATTCATCTTAGACAATGTTAGATAACAACTCAAAAGTATATTATAAAAATCGGCAGCCTACTTGAAAAACTTGTAAAACTCGTAAAAGAGTTTAAGTTACAAACAAATATGCCTAAATACAAACAGAATGGCGATTTATTTAAATTTATTTTTTTGTAAATTAAAAAAGTTTTAGTTATAAAGAAAATCTTTTTTAACAACGGTCAATACAAATTGCGTTAGATTATTGTAAATCTCTGCATTAAAATTTTTTGGTATCCAAATTTTGCAACAAACTCATCGCATTATACTTAATGAATTGGGCAATTAATATTGTGTAATGCAATCAAAGAAAACTATAAGCTACAAAAAAACTGAACTATTGTTTCGTGATCAAAATCTCTAATTTTGTGTAAGGATCTTGATTTTACCAGCTTAAGTTAATGCCGAGAGGTGGACGTTAAATGCATGCCTTTTACTCAACAGCAGTTACGGCGGTACGGCATTTGCGTCATCTTCTATAAGGAATAAGACAATATTTCTTGTTTTTTCTATTCATTATTCTCTGTCTTCATTAGGTGCTTCATTGGGCTCCTCGTCTTCAACTACATATCCTTCAGCTTCAATTGCATCATCTACGTCATCATTTTCATTGTTAAAAAGAATAAATAAAGTTATGCAGCACACACGTTATCGCGGTAATTTCATATAATCTCAGCTTGTAAATTGTCTAAAAATTGTAACTCTCAGAACTTTTTTAATCGCCCAAATGCGCTTTCTATCACCGATCTTATTGAGCTAACTTTATTGTACTTAAGTTGATTTGCAGTTAAGTGGTCAATGTCGTTAATAGTTTGCAGATATATTGAATTTTGAGCCGTACTGGATCATACGATGATCACATTACAAAAATATTGTCATAATATAAACTTTTTTAATAAATATTTACCTTGAAATATTATGGAATGTGTTTGCTTCCTCTTGTAATAGTTATTTGCATTGTGGTTGTTTAATTAAGATTGGCGGTCATCTATAGCGCCTACTACTTAAGGAACGCTATTGGAGGGTTTTAAAAAGCATTGTCATTACTTTTAATATTAATTCACTAATGGTGTAACGGTTTTTTTATTCCACCTGAAGCTGGATTTCCTTTAATTTCGTTTGATTATTGGTACGACGAAAATTCACTTAATAGTTCGATGTAATAAATTTTAGCATATTATTAGAATCCGCCTGGAGTCAGGTAATTTAAGTTACATTCGAGCATTCCTATTCCGTTTTCTAATTGTGCCTTTGACGTAGAAGGTTATGAACTTCCAGTTATAAAATTAGGGTAAAATCTGTTGAAGTACCATTATTAATTAATTGGTAACGGAAATAAACCCCATGCCAAATTCTTAATATTATCGGAGGATTAATTAACTGCCATCTTCTACGTCGTAAGTAACATTTCTTTATTTGTAAGCATTGTGAATTTTGGATTCTATCGTCTTTACGTTTTAGATCTTCCACCGAGTAATGTTTGATTGGAATGAATAAATACCAGACATCTTCTATGTCGTACGTAACATTTTTTATTTGTAACCATTGTGAACTATGGATTATATCGTTTTCACGTTTTAAAACTCCCACCGGGTAATGTTTGATTGGAATGAATAAATACCAGGCAATTTATCAAATTATGGTACTTGTCCATTCAAGGTGTCCGTCGAAGATAAACTGGTTTACCCCTGAACTTATCTATATATCCAACCGAGGATATCTTTGTTCCAACTTCTCTCTCTTCTACCTGTCTATGTCACAACTCATCCGTTTGGTTTACAAACCAGCTACTCTTCATCGTAATGATCAATAAGCCAGATAAGTTAAAATTGAGCATGTTCTAAGTTATTAATTTATTTAAAACGCGATTGTATCTGTATTCTGACGTAAATTTACCTACATAATTTGTGTGCTTTATATTTGATCGATGTGATTTGAAACATCTCTCGAAAATTTGTATCATGTATTTGCGGCTTTTAGTTTCCTGTTAGATTTATCGTCGATTACCGGTACGCAACGTGAGTTTATATATTTAAAGCCACTCTTAATAGTGTGACCTTTTTAAGATTCAATTATCAGTTTTGTTTGTTGAATACTAAATTACCACCTAGTAACGTATCATACAGAACGGTTATTACTTAATTTAACGTTTCTATTTAGCTTCCTACACGCATTTGTTGTGTATTTTATATGTATCTTGTGTCTGTTGCTGGTCGAGTCATTTTACAAAAATTATATCTCTACAGTTCAAGGATTTGTTTTTGTGTCTCGAGTTCCCAGTTGTTCTACAGTATTTTCTCTGCGTTTTGCTAGGTGACGCCCTTTTATTACTTTTTCTGCAGTGTGAAAGTCTTTGATTTAATTGCTACCGAATACATCCAGAATACCTCTTCGACTGGTAGAGCTACGGGTAGATTTTCGTCATTGCCATTTTAATTATTGTTTTGATAACAACGAACCGTAACAATGTTCAAGAGAATTAATCTACATCATGTAATTTAGGAGAAGATTAGTATGCACTCTAAAAATGTCATTATACAGGGTTATCCAAAAGTATGGAAACATGCTTATAACCGCTAGAGTTAGCAACATGCAACTCTGGGGAACTAGACGTAATTGCGGACATTTTTTATTCTTTATAAAATTTTGATACGATGCTTCAATTACAAGTAATTAATATCAACCCTTGATTTTTAAATTTGTATGTTTAAATTCTACAAAAATTTTCGTGTATAACGGTAGCAATATCATTTGTTTAAACATAATTGATTTTGTGATTACAAAAACGCTATTTTGTCAATGTTTTCTAAGTTTCAGGGTTGGAAGGCGGGGCCATGCTATTTGCTTTTACTTGATGTAGTCATGGGAGGGGTTTCTTACTAAAAACAAATAACCAACCACATACATATACAGGATTACTAGAGATATGCATTATTGGCGGTGGCGAAGGGTTTATGTTCAAAAAACATATCTGCACCTCAGAGGTAAACTGTATCAAGTCACTTGTTTAAGAAAACGAGTTATTAGCACAATACGATTTTTAATAACACTCCTGACCTCTGGAAAACATTTTAAACATTTTCCTTTTAAGATAACCGAAGTACTTGAACCTGCATTAAGTCATAGAACATATCGTATGTATTTGAAATTTACAGGATTTTGAAACGTTTTTACTATCTTCTATTTGTTTGTAATTTGAGACAGTTTACCTCTGAGGTAAGATATATAGTTGCCAGTTTAGGTACATGGAGGTTGGTGATACATATATATATCTAATATTTTGTGAGTGGTTTCTTGCTTATTGCTGAGTCCGACACTTTCCCTCTGCGACATTTTCAATTGAATCTGCTATTTGTTTCTCTATCTTTTACTCTAAATTTCCAGTTATCAGTTTTCCGAATTTAATTGAGGTACTGATGTATCATTCATATTCGCGAAAGTCTTGCTTCGTAGAAATGCAATCACTTCAAACTTTTATTTTTCAGTCACGTATCCTGGGTCTATAACCTGTTCAGGATATGTGTTTAACATAAACTACACCTTTTACTTTATTCAACGTACTTTTATTGTATAAACGATAACTAAAATAAAACCGACATTCTTGCAAGAGACAGAAACCATATTGTTCCTACATTTACCACTAAATAGAGTTTTAGTCTTATGTACAGGGTATTTTAACATACCTAACAGTTTTCACGTTTCATAAATTTTATTTATTTTGTATGCAAATTGTAATATGTAACCGCTATACACAAAACCCAGAAAAAGTAAGGAACATTTATACGATTTTGACACTGCGTAAATTTCACTATTTTGCGCTTTTAATTAGTTTATTATAACTTACCTGGACCCATAACCTCTTGGGAAGCAATACATCGTAAACTAAATTAAATTAACTCTAGTAGATGTTGATATTGTATAACATTTAACGCGAACATAGCAAACAATTGAACTCTGATCATCGTCGCGGAGATAAATCATAAATAATTGTCACTTGACCGATCGCATCCATCTTGAAAAGTACAAGTATCGCATATTGGCCAACCATTAATCTTAAACAGGTTGTTGTCATAGAAACACCCCATAATCCAAGCACCTGATTTGCTAAATATAAAGTTCGTGCGGTGAAAATGATAATGAAAAGTGGAAGAGAACTTAGGTAATTTAAGAACCCAGGTCGCAACGTTTTGTTCACTACTGTACGAAAAATTTGAAGTCAAAATTTGAACGAACCAAATCTTCTCTAAACAGGCATTTTAAGGGAAACATTGGTTTTTTATTAAACCTATTATAATTTAAAAGTTGGTTTAGTCGCATGTGTACATTTTGAATAATTTGTTTTTCAAAAATTGGTTCCCAAAACCAAAATTAAAAATAACAATTTTAACAAAATTGAGATCTAAACCGATTACAAAACGACATTTTTAGTATCTATTTCCTCAAATAATTTCAGGGATTAGCATTGTTCTTAAAATTCTTGACTAATGCATCAAATTAGCCTATTTTTTATGTACATTTATGCTTATTTTAAAAGTAGAATAAAATGTTCAATTTTTAACGGTTCCTTTTTCTTGATTTTTGAATTTAAAACTTTAAGTGATTTTTTTTGACAGTGTGTTTTGATCCAGCCCTCTATCAACTTAACTTCAATACTTTTATTTTCTTCTCCTCTATTTTTTTTTCTCTTCTCCATCATTTCCATTCTCCATCTATTGCATTCCTTCTCCATTCCGGTTTTTCAAGTTTTAACTCTCCGCATGCTTGGTTTATGAGTTTTATATTTTACCATTTATCCTCACACTGCCTGTACATTCTCTCTTCATCACTCATCCCATACTTATTTTCATTTTCTTCGTTTCTACTTTTTAAATCTTGCTATTATTCTTAATTTTTTAGCTCCTTTCCTTCTTTTATGTACTTTGTAACTTTTTGCTTATATTCCTGGTTACACTTCCCTTCTCTAATTAACCTCTTCATTTCTTCTCTTGCATACCTTCTTTCTTAGTCCCCGTATTTTATTGTGTCTCGATTGCTTTCCAGCATTTATAGAGAATCTCCTTGTCTTTTGTGTTTTTCGTTTATTCACACCTCAACGCTCTCTTTCCTGTTTGTATCCGTATTTTTTTTATATTTTTCTTTTTTTTCTACACTATATCACGGCGTCTCTTTTTAGTCTATTGCTTATGTATCTTCTCTATTTCTTTCATTCTTTCCATCCCCTAACATCACATTTATTATGAACTTATCCATCTTTTTTCAAATATTCTTTCTTCTATTTCCTATACTTGGTCCTACTATTTGATCATCATTAAAATCAATTTTTGTTAAAAAGTATTACTTTGTTTTATTAAATTAAGCACTTCTGAAATTGCACTTCTTCAAATGGTGACGCTTTTGATTAATGTTAATGTATAGTGACCCTTACCCATGTTTATGACTATAACCTTTGGGACATTTTCATTATTCAACATTATTGGTGTAGTCGTTTTCAATAATTTTTTTTGAAACTGCATACAAAATTTTCTCAAATTTTGGAAAAAACGATTCAATTTGGTTTATTATTGATATTGAAAGAGTTAACAAAACATAAAAAAAGCTCGTTTTATATCGAAAATTGAGATCTTCTGAACGGATTAGCAAAGATATTAAAATAATTTAATTATTGATATTCTGTATAGATACATAATTTTTAGAAAGAATACAAAAAAATAAAATTGTGTTTTCATTCTCGATTTGTGAGTTTGAAAATTTTAATATTCTAAAATCAATTTTTGTTTTGTTGCCGAGCAAAATTTGAGATTTTTTGAAAAGATTGCCAAATATTTGAAAATTTTAAATTTTGATTTCCTGAAAAGTTTTCTATTTTTGAAATTGTGCTTAAAATGTGTTAGAGAACCAAGTTCAGATTTTATCTGTAGGTATTGGCCAATAGATGTGAATTTTTCACTTGCGGCTTTTTCTGAAGAGTTACGACAAAAATGCATTTGACATCTTGGCCACCATGTATTCGTTTAGAAAAAAAATATATTCTCAAGTTTAGAATTTGAATCTTTAAATAACTTTTTTGACAATGTCCGTTTTTTTTCAACAATTGAGATGCTTTGAATGGAGTATCGAAAGAATTTGGATATTTTAGTTTTTGATTTTTTTTAAAGAACCCAATTTTTTTAGGGTCTTTAAAGTTCTTGAATAATGGATCAAAATAATTGTTTTTTGTATTTATGTAAACAAACACGTTTAAAAGTATCTATAATTAAAAAATAAATTAATAAATTATTATTGCTATTATAAATAATGTTCTTTTTTTTGGATTTAAAAAAAATCTAAAAATTTTTTTTGATTCTCTCAACAGATCTTAATTTTTGAAAAAAATAATTAAAAAAAAATTGTACAGCTGTCGTGGATATAATAAAACCTTTGCAATGTTTGTATTATTTTTCTTTACACATTGAGATATTAAAAAATTATACTTGTATTTTTCGATATTTTTTCGATTTCCTACTACGAAATGCGGCAGTTTCAAGTCTAATTCTGTATGTATGTGTAAAATCACAAACACTTTGTAAAACATAGGGAATTTAGAATTTTGATTTATTCTTCCGAATTGAAACGGTTTAACAAAATGCACCCAAGTCTTAAGGGTTCTGTTCACATTCATTTGAGTTTCTCAGTGACGGAAATATGTGGTGGCAGGTACTATTTTCAATGCAAATGGGTCGTCCTTTTAAGAACATCACATGTTGCCAGTGGGGTTAGTAATGAGAGAGAGTGTTGCTTCTGTGCGCTGTTTAATATTCAATTACTTTAGTACCTATTGGAACCAATATGGTGTTCTAATAGTAGATAGCAGAAGTGATCTAGATATCGCTAAAAATAAATTCTGTGGAGGAATCAAAATTATTAGTCGAAATTGTCACAGATTAGAGGACATATTAAAACGGTATTGTTTGTATTTTGCATGGATATACGTTAAAAATTTGTTTTTCGGCTTTCCGTCTATAATCACTAATTTTGCATCACTCAGAAGCGGCCAGAAACACCCATTTTCTTGGCCTCGGCCGGCAAAAAAATTACTAAATGTTGGATATATCACATTATACTTATAGCGCCATCTGGTGGGTGTGGGGGTAACTACATACCTACGTCATTTATGGAATTTGTTAAAATCTATTTCCTCATCTGAACTATCTTAAAAAATAAATTATACTTTTTCTACATTTTATAATTGCAAATATAATTACACAAATCAAACAGTTATTACTACGAAAATCTCATCAAATTTTTAAAAAAACACAAACACCATATTCGCTATTACACTTATGACTTTTTTTCGTTAACTGCTTAGTTGTCTTTTTCATTTAAATTGTTTGCCACCACTTTCAAAGATCAGTAGCTTAATTGGTGATATTGTTTTCATTATTTCATTCCCAAAATCACAATAAAATAAACCTGGACTGACATCAAACTGACATTTACAATATACAGTGGGTATGTTCCATTTAACGTCCACAACAATCATAACACCAGTAACATGAAGACCGCTAGTCATACGATTATCTTGAGTATGTCATTGATTACGTCACCAATCGCAACCGCTCGAAGCTCAAAACACCCCAGATTTACTGGTGGGTCGGAGTAGTCCTATACGTATCATGAATCCGTTCCACTTGAGATTGGTTCAAAATGAAGTTTAAGTGGAACGGTTTCTTTAGCGATCGCGGACGTGAGCGTTTTGATCTTTAAAATATCTTCATAAATATGGACAAAACACTGCTAACTAAATGTCAAAATTTAAAAAAATGATCGGTAACAGAGAATTCTACGTTACCCGCTAACAGTACTACTGCAGCATTCTAACGGTTGTGGGACAACACAATAATGCTATAGTCCAAGGAAAATGTTATTTGAGTAGGAAATGATTGCGTCAACGGAAAAATCACATAGGCTTCTGGAGGGGGTCCTTGTTGAACATAAATTTGAGCTTTTGTGATTTTGATCCCCCTGGAAGCCCTCCATAATCGCAAAAAAAAGTTAAACTTCTTTGATCGACTATAACTCGCGATGCTCATTTTTTTCATTTTGCAGGAATTATGCGCATTATAATTTTAGTCCTCTCAACTAAACTCATAAAATCGGTATTTTTCGAAATTTAGGTTTGCAAATGGATTCGTTTGGATTGGCAGAAATGCATGAGTCTAAGAGTTTCTGAAAAAACACCCATTCTGTTTAGTTTTTGGCGCCCCACACTTTTGGTCCTATCCTGTGAATTAACTGAAATGACATTTTTTGAGTTATCTTATCGCAAAGGGAAACATTTAAAATGCATTCTCGAATAACTCTCTCCAGATAATCAATATCACGAAAAGGTCTTTGCTTATAAACTTTTTGTTTTAGAAATTCCCATAGCAAAAGGTCCAGTGGGGTTAAATCAGCTGATCTAGCTGGCCACTGTTGCTGTCCAATTACTTTCCCCTGAACATTTCTTGAAGACGTTCTTTAACGCACCTTGAATTATGAATAGGTGCTCCATTGCACTGGTACCATAAAGTATTTCTTACGGTCAGGAGAATATCATCGATAAGTTCGAAAATTTCAGTATTTAAAAAAATTAACAAATTCGCGGGATTCAAGTTCTGCCTAAAACAGTAAGGGCCGATGATTCGATTATTTAACATACCGCACCACACATTTGTCTTGATATAATATTGATCGCGGCATTCAATTATAAAATTTGGATTTTCTTTGGCCCACAATCTAGAATTTTGTAAGCTCATCACTCCATTAGATGTGAAGGTACCTTCTTCTGTCCATAATATTTGATAGGGAAACTCAAGACCTTCTTCTTTTTACCTTTAAACCAAGAAAAATCCAATCTTATATCGAAATCACGTTCTTTCAAGGTGTTTATAAATTTCGGCTTGTGTTAATGAAATTTATTGTTATGTAAAATACGTCGTACACTTTCGCCTGTTTTTTCGGAAAAGTCGGTATATTTGTTTTCCCGTTGTTGACTACATCCAAACATACTTGTAACTCGAGATTTTTATTGTTTTTTGATGGTTCATGAGGCTTTTTAAAATTATTATTTATTGAACCAGTTAACTTAAACTGAGTCATCATCCTAGAGATCGTGGATTGCTGCAGAGCAAGATTCCAGTCCTGTGACGTAGTTGTGCACAAATTTCACTCACATGAAAAATACCTACATTACACGCAATTTTTATTTTTAATAGTTTGCCTAGCTAAATATTTCTAAACGGTTCTAGGGTATTTAAATCTAGCATAACCCATAGGTATAATATGACGCAAGTGTCAAAAGGCCAGTCATTTTTCCTTTCCGTATTTCGTTTGAAATTTTCCAAACTACTAACAAAAGAAATAAAGAAAACTTGCACATTTTATTAAATCCGTGGAAATGAAAACGCATTTCTTTTTGAAAATTATTACATTTTCTTTTGTAAACACACTTGTGTCGATGATAAATTAAAATTTGTAATTAAAACTTAAAATTTATTGTGGCTGTTTTTGATTTATGGTCATAAGAATTAATCATTTTAAATGTATTATTTAGACGGTTTTATTTTAAATTAATTTTCTTTTGGCCCTTCGTATTATTAAATTATTTTTGCAGAATACGAATTGAAGAGTAAATAATAACTCTTACAAATTTTATGTAAAGAAAAGAAATCTGACTACTCACTTAATTATTTGCAAATGAGCTCTTGTTTGCGAACGTTATACGTCTACTAACATTACCATTTATTATGTCTAAAGTATAAAATAGTTAATTAGCAAACGAAAAAGGCGCAACGAATGCAAAATATTTTGCTGAACTAAAGTCTGATCATTAATTGACGATGAAACACTATACTTAAATGCAGAAATTATTTTTAGAAAATTAATATTATTCATTAAACTACAAATAAAACCATTAATTAAAACATGTTACAAGTTACGTGTAAAAATAGTCATTATTTTGTGAATTAATAATATTCTCTCAAAAGCTCTGGAGAGGCAGATTAATGTATCATTTCCCAATTTGAATTATGTAATTGTAACGTCAACATAGTAAGTTATGATGTTATTACCAAAAATGTGTAATTTATTAAACAATTTTAGTAAAACAAGATGCAAATTTATATTAAATTTCAGATTAAATTAACATTTTTACTAGTATTTCCTTTATCGTAGGTTGTTGTTTTTAAAAATCATAAATTATTTCTTTGTCGTTCATCCCTTCCCTATTAAAAATGCTAGAATTCTAAAGAAATTTACATTTTTCAAGTTTTGTAATTATACAAACGAGTCTCTTTTGAAGCTTTTTTTTCCTTTCAGAAACGGAATTTTCGCGCTAAGTACTTTGGCACGTAACTTAATTTAACGCAAAATTGGGTTCTTCTCTTTCACATGCGTTAAAGACCGAATACAAATAATTTCCATTCACAGAGCTTTACCAAAGTAGCAAAGGTTTTTCTCTTGTAACCCAAATTTGTAGAATTTATTAAATTGATTCGGAGTAACTAAAGTAGGATGAATTCTATCGTGTAGTAATCCAACTGCTCTTGTAGATCATACTATAAATCATTGTAGATGTAGTTGTTGTATTTGTATTACGTTTAAATTACGAAGGTTGCAATATTAAATTTTCAAATATGTAACAGTGTTACAAAAATATTGTGTCGATAAACGCTACTATGAATTTGAAAATTGATTTTAAATCGATTTATGTTCTTTGAAATTTGCGCTATCAACCAAATTTTCTCTTGTCCAATCTCAGGGTTTTATTTATAGAGTCCAAACGCAACAATGTGACATGGAGTGATCAACGATTTGCAATTATTTACATGCTATCCTAAAAACTAATTATAATACAAAAACCAACCTAGACATCAAGTTCTTGAGGTAAGTGTAATTCTGATCTTATTCGTGCTCTTTCCTGCTGTTGATTTTGTTGGTTACAGGTTATGTTGTCGCTGATTTTCACCTGGAGCTCACCCCTTTTGTAGATGCCTACCGATGCTGCACCCAGATACGCGCGTTGAATTATTAGTCTTTTATTCCTTGATTTAATACTACAGTAAAACTTCTAAACAGCGGTCATTAAAATTTGCTGCAAAACTGACCGGTATATGGAAGTGGCCGTTGAGAGAAAAAAAAATGTAACACGCAAAGAATGCGTTATGCAAAGATGACTGAAAATCACAGAGTGTGAGAAAACGGCGGAGTAGTAAGAGTACCCGTCCGCTAGCGCCGTTTGAGGGCACTGCGATTTATATAAGCGCACTGAGGACTGACACTCTCACTACTCCTCCGTTTTCTCGCATTCGATCATTTTCAGTCATCTTTGCATGCATTTTTCGCTTGTTAAATGTCATTTTATCGAAAAATAAGAATATACATTTTGTTCCTTTCTATTTCAACTTTATATTTTTTTATAATTTTTGCAATCATATGACCATTTTTGAGCATTCAGCCACGAGTGAATATATGGTTTTAAAAAAATTAAATCGCAATTTTACATGAACTAATTGCCCGACAATTGCTGGGTTTTGTACAACTAAGTGCGAATCATTACCTCCTATTTTCTGAAAGATTTATGCTACGTCTCAAAAAATGACGGATCTACAAATTTAAAAAGAGCAACACAAGTATTTTACTTTTTTCTATTTTTCTCGGAAGTTTATTACTTGATCGAGTCGAATTAGTGCTCATTTTATTCGTATTTTTATTCTCTACAACTTTTCTTTTTACACCATTAATGTTGGTTCATTACTTTTCAGCCAGGAAAAAAAAAAGTTGAGAAAAATCACTTTTTTTGCATTTAAATGTCAACTAACAATATAATGATAATTTATTTTGGTATAAAACATGAATATAAGATACTTTACACTATTTACAATTACATGGCACATGCGATATCCTACTATTATTTTTGTCAAAAATATATCTTTATTTACTGTAGTAGGTTCTCTATAGGGTACCCCTATATATATCACGTATTAAAAATAACTATAAATGTGCTGATGCAATATTAAATAATTAGATGATATAATAATAGAAGAGTTATAATTTATTGAATACATAATACATACATTTACATAATATGTACGTATTTTCTAATTGCTCGTTATACCTATTACATTAATTAATTACATACATATACATACCGTTAAATTACATTTTTGTAAAATATTTTTTGTATTGAGATTTGTTTTACATGTTTAAGTTTAGCTTGTAAAACAGAAGATTCACATTTTGATAAAATTTGAAGCCTTCACTAGAGTCTAATTCACTGATTATATCTTGATTACATAAATTGGGGCTTTCGGTCAAAATATCTCAATCAATAGATGCATAATTTTCAAGGCTTACACGTTGATTACCTTCTAGTAATACACGAAAAAGCTGGTTTAGTGGAATTTTGTCTTCTTCATCAAAATCTTCTTGCAGCACCTTTTCCGAGAATCCTGGAAAATAGCACAAATCATACTGATAGCAAAACCTAATAGTGTAGAGTCATACAGGCCTATCAGAATCCTCCCAACATTGTCAAAAGTTTTCGAAAAACTACTTCTGAAAAGACTCAAACCCGTACTCAAACAAAAACACCTAATAGCTGAGCATCAGTTCGGCTTCAGAGAAGAGCAAGAAACCGTCGAGCAAGTACACCGTATAGTATGACATATTAATTCTGATATCGAAGAACGGAGATATTGCTCAGCGGTATTCCTTGACGTGTCGCAAGCGTTCGATAAAGTTTAGCTCACAGGGTTACTTTATAAGATCAAAAAACGGCTACCTAATAATATATACCTTCTGTTGAAATCATACTTAGAAGAAAGGCAGTACTCTGTTAGACACGATGATGAACAAACAAGCCTAAAACCAATTGAATCAGGTGTCCCTCAAGGAAGCATTTTAGGACCAATCTTGTATTTGATCTTTACTGCTGATCTTTTAGTACTACAAGATACAACAATAGCAACTTTCGCTGATGACACTACGGCTTAAAATATGGAGAATTAAGGTCAATGAACAGAAATCTGTACACGTGTAACTTTCACTACCAAAAGATTTACCTGCCCATCAATTTACCTCAACAAACAACCTATACCTCAAAATTCAAAAGCAAAATACCTTAGATACAAGACAAACATGGCGACCTTATATAGAAACAAAAAAGAAGCAATTAAACATCAAACTAAGGCAGCTGTACTGATTAATCGGAAGAAAATTCCCACTTACACTAGAAAATAAAGTGCTTGTGTATAAAACAATATTAAAGCCAATATGGAGTTACGGAATGCAGCTTTGGGGATCTACAGCCAATTCTAACATAGAAATATTAGAAAGGTTCCAGTCTAGGTTTTGTACGTCAAATTACCAACGCCCCATGGTACGTGACCAATGCGACACTAAGAAGAGACCTACAAATACCTATGGTTAAAGAGGTCGCCAAACAACTGTGTAAAATACAGTGAAAAATTATCAGTGCACCTAAACCAGTTAGCGCGTAGGCTTCTAATCGAAGTAAATGACACACGTAGACTAAAGCGTTTCAAACCCTCGGACATACCAAATAGGTTCTAGTGACTGCATTAGTGGAAATTAAAATAAATCTTATCCAAGATGTAACTTGTAAAGACACAAATCACTAGTATAATTTTTGTTATAGATAGTGTTATCTCATTTTTTTATTGTCTCTTAGAAAGATTGTAAATTGTCTTGGAGTTAAAAAAAAAAATCTTTGTTGTGCAGCTTTTTTACCACTACATTTATGGTTTTTAAAGAGAACGTTTTTGTTTGGCATCATAAGGTAAAAAAGTCCGGTCTCGTCAGGATTGCACACATTTTTGGGTGAATACTCCATCAATATTACTGACAGCTTTGCTTTCCAAGCTTCAACAGTGTCCAAGTTAATATCAGCTGAATCCCCGCAAATTGTTTTAAAGGTTATATTATGTCTTTGACAAAATTTCTCAAACCACGCATTTGAAGCTTTAAAATCCGTCATTTTAAATTTTCCGCAACTTCCAATGTTTTCTGTTTTATTAAAGGTCCAGATATAGGGATATTTTTATTCCTAGCTTTACAAAACCAATTGTAAACTACTCGGCCAATTTCTAAACCTTCAGTTCTAGAAAATTTTCTTTTCTGCTCTGTATTGGAACCTTCTTCAAATAGCTTTTTTAAATCACATTTGTTTTTTAAAATATCGTTAACTTGAGTTCTTCCAACACTAAATTTATCAACCGACTTTCTAGCACTGGTATTGAACTTTTCACTTTTCCACAATTATATTGATTTTCTCTTTAAGAGACAAACTTTTTTTTTAATGTACTATGTACTATGTACGCAAAATACGATTTTTGGGGTTAGCTTAATGACACTTTTAATTGCAATTTCTCTGTAAATGACTGTCTAGTGTAAATCGAACAAATTCTTTAAATCCGTTTTTTAAATCACCGGTAATTACTGAAGCGTCACACAATGAAACAATTATATATTATGCACAACTTGAACGCTAAGCTGTTGTCTACTAATGACCTTATAAGAATGGCCGGAAATGGAAGGTAGAATTACATGTATTTTTCTAAGAAAGTTTACAAATACGTGGCCGTGGCCGTTGTCGAGAGGTAGTAGCTATTAGGACGGTCATTAATATGGATATATCCGTATAATTGGTGTTTGACTTGGCCGGTTTTAGAGGTGGCCGCTTTTAATAGGTGGCCGAGAATAGAGGTTTTACTGTACCTCAAAAGCACTATTATCTTCGATGATTCATATGAATTTATCGTTTGAGTTTTTACGTTGATTTATAAGTTTTCGAATATTATTTTAATTTAAATTTTGCAAAACATCACTTTACTTTAAATTTATCAGCGTCATTATTTTATTGATTGCGATTTTATTTAATAACTACACTTTATTTTGACTCGTTAACCTGCGTGCTTAGTTTCTCTTCAAAATTTTACTTTACTCAACGTTCCTTTTGCGTCGGTACGATTCAGAACACCCTTTTGTTATAATTTTAAATTCTTTTGTTTTTTAACCGACTTTAACAAACATTAGAGTGGGCTATTTTGGTCGCTCGATTGTGGTGCCATCATTCAACTTTGTCGTTACACTACCCTTTTCACCGACAAAAAACTATAATTCCATAATTAAGTTTTTCGAAATTAATTACATCTTAAGCGTTTCTATGCCAGACGCTTTCTTCTAGCTTTCTTTTGTTAACTTTTAGGGTTTCCTCCTTTCAATTTACTGCGCGGATTTACAAACACAATTTAGCATTTCACGATAACTTAACCTCGCTTTTCCTAAATTTTACTTAAGCTTTTTTAATTTTCTAATCAACTTTTTCCGATGCATTTATTACCACCCATATTTTGACCTCTTGGTTCTTGCTTCTATCCTTTAACCCCTCAAACTCAATGACCTTGACATACTTTCTTAATCTAATTTTTACTAATTATTCTACTTTATTTTCAGGGCTGGGTACTCTATTCGAGCTTTGTAGCTGCTAACAACTTTAGTCTAAATGAAATTTTTATGGAAATAATAACCAACTGTTCTATTTACAAGTAACTGCGAAACTCAAAACGATTACACCTGCAAAGATCAATTATTTACAAATTGGAAGCTGAAACTGGCCACATTGATTCTATGGATAGATTTTTATAGCCTGGACTCGCGCTTCATATGCGTATAACCCCGCATTATATACAGTGTCACCCATAAAGTCGGCATCATATGGGAATTTTTTTAATTTATGGATTTATGAAAATTTTGACTTTGACATCGATTTGTGTTTTAGAAATAATAAGAAATGATATGCTTTTAAAAAACAACGCAATGTCGGTAACTGTTAAATGGCTTTTTTTTTCAAAAAAATTCAAAATGTATTAATGACATCTTTTCCAAACTGATCTTTTTATGAGAGGGCCATGAAAAATTGGAATAAAAGAAACCACTTTTATTGTATTGTCAGCAAGATGTTATCTCTTTAGAAAAAGTTGAAAATGTTTTCATTTGTGGAGAACATACAACTCAGCGAGCAGTATCTGCTATTTTTAATGATCGACATCCAGATAAAAATGTTCACCAATCAACGGTCTCTAGAATAACGACTAAGTTTAAGTAAACTGGTTCAATAAATAATAATTTTAATATGCCTCATGAGCCATAAAAAACAATGAAAATGTCGAATTACAAATATGTTTGGATGTGGTCAATAACGAGAAAACAAGACATTTCCGAAAGAACCGGTGTTAAACGCGAAAATGTAAGACGCATTTTACCTAACAATAAATTCCATCCATACAACCTAAAATTTATAAACACCATGAAAGAACGTGTTTTTGATATGAAATTGGATTTTTCTTTTTGGTTTGAAGGTAAAAGAGAAGAAAGTTTTGAGTTTTCCTATCAAATATTATGGACAGACGAAGTTACCTTTACATCTAATGGAGTGGTGAGCTCTAGATTGTAGGTGCGGTATGTTAACTAATCAAATCATCGGCCCTTACTTTTTTAGACAGAACTGAAATTTCACGAATTTTTTAAATACCGAAATATCCAAATTTATCCTCTGGCCGTATAGAATACTTTATGGTACCAGTGCAATGGAGCACCTATTCATAATTCAAGGTGCGTTAAAGAGCGTCTTTAGGAAATATTCAGGGTCAAAGTAATATGACGCAACATGGAGCAACAGTGGCCAGCTAGATCAGCTGCCATCAGGAATTTAATTAACGAGGTTTCGAGAAGGCACATTAAAGCATAACTTTTTGTTGTAGTTTTTTTTGTACTATTTAAATATGTTCAACCTTAAAAATGAATAATTAAAAAAATTAATAATTAAAGTTGTCTAATAAAGTTGAAAATTGGCATATGGCTATAAAATAAAAATTTAAGAAACTTGCTCCTTTGTGATTTTTCAAAATTTTGAGAAATAACAGTAGATTTTAAATTAAAAAAAAGTTTCAATTTGACAGTTACAGACAGTCAGTTTTTTTAAATGTATGTCATTTCTTATTATTTTAAAGTATAAATCGATGTCAAAGTCAAAATTTTCATAAATTCATAAATAAAAAAAAAGTCCCATACGATGCAGACTTTATGGGTGGCACTGTAGGTATATATACCTCAAGTGATAAGATGAATTCCGCTTGTATTCTGTAGAAAAACAAACAATTAGTTTTAGATACGGTCTCCCGACAGCCTTTGTGGAGTCCACTCAACGGTATCGCAGAGCAACCTCTTATTTAAAAGAGAAACTAAAACCGATAAATAAGATATGAATGGTTTTATTTGACTAGACGGATACAAACAAAACAGTTCAACCAACATTTGGTTAATAGGCACTCAACCAAAGAGAACAAGTTCTCCTTAATCAAAGAAATAATTACGAAACGAGATAAAAAATTTCCATTTCGAAAGAATTGTTGATGGATGTTGCATTAAACACAATACACAGGAATCTCACGACCGCACAAAATGATGTAGTGATCAGATATTTTCATAATTTAAATATTCGGCAAAATTATCATTTTTACAAGTAAAATCATTAATCATTTTTGAGGTGGAAAAATGTGAATATTTTAAATAGTTTTTTTATTTGTTGTTACAATGTTGCTGTTTATTTTGCTATAGTTTATTATAAATAATTAAGATTTAAAATTTTAAAAAAGTTGTTATCACATTAAATGTTATCCTAATTTTGTTAAATAATTCTTTTGTTAATATTGATTTTAAATTGGTTTTACATAATAAATGATACCACATTAGTATTTACTATTTATTATTGGATAACATGCCTGATACTAACACTATAGCCTCAAGCCGCGTTCATTTTCAATTGCCGCCATTTTGGCCGGAACAACCAGCTCCGTTAAAGGTCAATTTATCTTAAATAATATTAGATGACGATAAAAAATATCATTGCATAATAAGTAATTTTGACACCCGTTATGCTTCAGAAATAGTGGACATATTTGTATCGCCGCCTGTAACAGAAAAATATAACAAAGTTAAGGGAGAATTTGTAACGGTCACTGTGAGTTAGGCAACACACAATACACGGAGTCGAGGTGTAAACGCGACATTTCTCCG
This sequence comes from Abscondita cerata, assembly GCA_030710515.1. NCBI lineage: Eukaryota > Metazoa > Arthropoda > Insecta > Coleoptera > Lampyridae > Abscondita > Abscondita cerata. The sequence continues at coordinate 7,233 of JALBCR010000881.1, read as the reverse complement.
TGTTCGCTCCTTAACGAAAATTTTTGGGGATTTAATTCCCAGAATTCAACTTCCGCGTTGTCCTAATTGGCCAATACATTTTCGGCTGATCTTCAATTTCCGCCTTGTAACAACTACTATCACGTCGTGTTACGTGAAATTCAAATTTGCCTTCATCTGAGTGCTTAATCGTAATTCCGTCAAATTTTCTAGTGGTATGTATAGGACCCTGCAAACTTTCAATGTATAGCGGTATATTTTTAGCTGGGGAAAGGATTGATTACTCGATTTTCTGAAGTTTATCTTAGGACGGATGCGTGTACTAATTTCTTCTAATGGTCGCTCGATTGCACTCAGGTACGACAAATATTCTTCATGGCTTCTTCAACGTTACACCGTGCATAATTTTCGAGATACAGAGTTACTGAGTTACTCCGGGATTAGAGTTACTCCGGGATTAGAGTTACTCCGGGATTAGGATTAAATTACTCGGCTTTAAAGGTTCTTTTGGCCTAAACAAAACCAATTACCTGGCTGATTAAATTCATCGTGGGATCTCTTTCTACCTTTTTTGTCTTGTCGCTGCGTGTGTCGCATACTTGGGGTTTGCTGTTAAGATTGCTGAAGTACGGGACATCCTACCGAAATTAGGGGTCGCCGCAGCTGGAACCGACACCACATATCTGTATCTTCTCCTGTGTGTGTCAACATCGTAAACCTCTATCTACAACATAAGGTCAGATTTTTCTAATTATACTTCTGCGCTGAAAACAAACCATCTCCGGGACGTCACACTGCTACCGAAAACGTCTCAAGCGTAACACCTAAATAAGTACAACTTGTCTTGGCACCTTAAGTGCAGTTAAATCTTTGGAACTCGAAACGTATTTGTTCACGTATTTATATTTTTTTTGTTAATTCACTACAATATAATTAATTAACTTGTTGTGGCGCATATACTTGCCCAATCTGTAAACGAATGTGTACCGTAAAGGCGCGAACTTGCTTCATTTACCCACCATTGCTTGGGGATTTTAGAGTATAAGGGTAAGACCACGGAAGAGCGCTCTTTTGGGGAAACACCTAACTCTCCGATACTTTTTAACGCTAAATATTGCAACTGCGAACACTAAATACACCTTCGTATTGTGCGGGTGTGGTTACGTCGCCATCTTGTCTAGATTAAATAACGCCAGTGGCGTACCGCATAAATTATTAACTTGCTATTAATCTTATATTTTTTCCTTCTTTTGTGTACGACTATATATAGGGTACGAACGAATACGCTTCGTAGAATTAACTTACGTTGTAAGTGGATATATTTAAATTGTGCTCTGTTCCTTCTTCTTTATGGTGTGTTATTAAATATAACGTTTTGTAGGTTACTTGTGTCTCTCTCTCTTTATTGTATTTATTGCTCCTTTAATTTGTTACGGTTGATTGTTGCGTCTGTTTCTTTAGTTCGGAAGCAGGTTTGTATCCACGCATTAGGACTATGGCGCCCTCGGATTAAATCAAGACAGTTCTGAAGAAGCGGTGGATCCTTTTTCTCACCCACGCCCTACTCTTCGGCTGCCGGCAAAACTTACTTTTCTTCAATTAACCGTAGCAAGAATTGGCATCCCAACTTCGGGGCTCGATTTTCTTCTCGTTTCTTTCTTTTTGTGAAATCGGATTATCAGTCAAGGTTGCTCGAGTATTTTTCTTTACTTGTCGTTCGATTCTCTTTGGAAATTTTTATTTTTCTCTCTCTCTCTAGTACTTAGTGCTATTGCTTGCTTTCCTTATTACTATCAGTTTGATCAGTAATAGGACATTTACTTAAAATTGTTTTATTATTCTAGGGTTAGTATTTTAATACTGTTTCTCTTTCTTACTTGTTGTTGTGGGTTCTGAGTTTATTCTTTTTTTGTATTGGAAGCTAGGAGATTTTATTTAAAATGCCGAGAAGTGTGGAAATTCGAGGTCAATCGCCTTAAACAACACGAACTGCGATACGAGTTAGCTTCTAGGGGACTTAGTGCTGACGTTTCGGTGGAGGGTCTTCGGAAACTGGTCCGTAGTGCTCTTCAGCTGGAAGCCGGAAAATCTTTATCCGAAATTAAATACAGCATCGAGTATGAAACCGATGTAACTGCGGTAAATGTCTCTTTAGGGGAGCTTCGTACGTTCGTTGATAATTTCACTGGTGACAGCACAACTGGAATTTCATTCGTTTTTCTACTCTTTGGACTCACACTATTCGCAGGTTTGCAAGCTGATGGTTGCCACCTCTGACAGAACAAGCTGCCAATGGAATTCTCTTCTACTTTCTCTTACCGATCTTCATAACACTATTGATTCTATGATCAAGAAGCATCGGCATACCTACTTTTACGGTTCAGTCAAGCTGTTTACTTCTAGTCCTAAATTAACGGTTACTGAGGGACGAAGGTGAACCCTGACCAACTATCATCGGAGTCTGATGTCGAACCAGAACCAACACCTGTTGCCTCTTGTGAGTGACTCCTACTTTTCTAAATCTGTTTTGCTACTGTGAAACTAAACTTAACTTTTTCTGGGGATGGTAAAACATACTCTTTCGAATTTCTTATTCGCTTGGAGGAATTAAGCAGCGCTAGGGAATTTCTCTGACGCAATTGTTTCCATGGTGCTCCAGAACTCTTAACTGGAAAAGCTGCTGCTTCTCTTCAGGGCTCATCGACAACAGTCGTTGTCTTCAGTGGGAAGGATGTGGTGCGTTTACTACAATCGGAGTTTCTTTCGGTGGATTTACAACGATCGATTGCTGGACGAAATTAAAGGCACGAACCATGGGTGCTCATGAGGGGTTTGGGATATACTTGGCTACTAATGCGAAAGCCTTTTCTCACGGTTGAGTGAACCATTATCGGAACCACAACAGATCCGAATAATCAGGCGCAATCTAACGCCATATTTTCCAAACGGCCTGGCTCTTCACGATGTCTCAACCATCTCGCATCTATTGTCGCTTGGGAAAAAGATTGAGCATAGTCAATTCTTAACCCAATCTTTCAAACCACCACCTACTAGACGCGTGACTTCTTTGCTGGAACCTAACCTAGCTTACGTCGCTCCAGAAACTTCTTCTTTGAATACTTCTTCTTGTTCTTCGGTCTCTTCGACCTATTCCTTCCTAGGCCTCTCAACTCTTACAGGGGACCTGTACGTTGCTGGAATTGCGGGAATACGGGACATGTTTCTCCTCGTTGTCCAAACCCACAGAACCTTCATTGTTTTTTTTTTGGCTGTGGAAAGGCAGGTGTTACCAAGCCTAAGTGCTCCCAATGTTCGCCGCAGGAAACGCACGTCAGAACCCTCGGACCGAGTCGTAGGTTCTACTTCTCTCCAACCTCGGTTTTCTTTTTACTGATCTAGACCACTCTCAACAATTGTTCCTTAACTTTATTTTGCTAGCGTTCGTGGTGATGAACGACCTTTTCTTAACGTATCAGGTGCTGGGCAGCGCCTTTTAAAGCCTTACTGGATGCAAGGGATCTTCTAGGACGATACTAGGAAGTATCGGTTTGGCATTTGCTTCAGTCCCTTAAAGGTGGCCTTAAAAAATCTACTTCGACTTTTTGTAACGTGGCTAATGGTGGACAATGTGCCATTTTGGGTGTTGTTTCTCTTCCTTATACTTTAGAGGAAAAACCAAGGTAATACGAAACCTTAGTGGTTCCTGAGATTTCTCAAGGGTTTGATATTGGGGATCGACTTTTGGAAGGCGATGGCCTTCGTTACCAGATTTCAGCAAGGGTCATTATTTGGTCCTTTGGTACCTGATGCGGTTTGGACATGCGGTTCATTCGAGTGCGCTGAACATCAAAGACTGACTTAATCAAGGTCGCAACAGTCTTCGCTAGAGGCTGTTATCTCTGCAAGCTTTTTCTTTACAGCCATCTGGTCTAGAGGTGTACCCAGCTCGTTCAACACAGTATCCACCAAAGAAGGCTGAGGCCAATTAAACAACGGTACTATCCTCTATCCCACCAGTACTACTCTCGGATTGTCAATGAAGAACTGGACAAGATGCTACAGTTAGGTGTAGTAGAGCCATCTACCAGCCATGGTCCAGTCCTATGTGGTCTTGGTTAGGAAGAAAGACAACCTATCGGTTTTGCATTGACTATCGGAAGCTAAATCCCAGGCACGGAACGCAACGCTTATCCTCTGCCGTATATCACTTCTATCTTGGATCTCTTACGGGATGCTAGATTTCTCTCGAGTTTGGACATTCGTTCTGTATTGGCAAATTACTTTGCTCTCCTGCAAGTCCAAACCGCTTACTGCCTTTACTGTTCCTCATCGTGGATTGTTCCAATTTACTAGAATGCCGTTCGGTCTGCATAATTCTCCTGCAACCTTTCAGCGGCTGATCGACCAAATTATCGGTGCAGAGCTGGAACCGTTTTGCTTCGCCTACCTGGACGATATTGTTATCGCGACACCAACTTTCGACGAACATCTTTCGAGTACTGGAAAAAGTTCTGAAACGATTATTTGCTGCCGGTTTTGACATTAAATCAGGAAAAATGCCATTTCTGTCGTTCCGGTGAGGCGACGACGCGTGATTGGCATGGCTAGCTGGTATCGCCGTTTCATACCGAACTTCGCTTCTCTTACTTCTCCTTTATCTGCTCTTACTCGGAAAAATGCTTTGTTTGTGTGGACACCGGAATGTCAATCTGCTGACTTGTCCTAATTTTTTCTCTGCCATTTGTTGTTCAAACTGACGCTTCGGACTTTGGCGTGGGTGCTGTCCTTAGTCAGGAATCGCCTGAGGGGGAAAAGGTTATCGCCAGTTACATCAGTCGCTTCTTAACTAAAGCGGAGAGGCGCTATAGTACTACGGAAAAAGAATGTCTATTGCAGTCTTATTCATGCCATTCTTAAGTTCAGACCGTATATTGAGGGATCTCAGCTTTACCATCATTACTGACCATCACTCGCTGGTAGCTGTAACCGTTTGCAGAGTCCGTCTGGTCGTGCTTGCTCGTTGGTCCTTACAACTCCAAGAGTATGACTTCACCATCAGACATAGGAAAGCCAAAGATCACGTTGTGCCAGATGCGTTATCTCGTGCTGTTCCTGCTGTTGGTGATGAAGCTGAAACCACCTCTCCTCATCTTGATTCCTTAGTGTTCCTTCTTCTCTTGGTCTTGACTTACCTACTACAAATAAATGGTATAATAACTTACTGAATCGTGTACTCACAACACCTCACAAGTTGCCTCATTGGTCTGTCGATAATAACATCTTATATCGCAGAGTGACTAGTTCTTTTACCACTTCATGGTGGATCCGAATGATGGAGAATGGAAGTTAGTCGTTCCGGCTGAAGCAAAGGAGACGCATCATTCAGGAGAACCATGATCCTCCAGTTGTTGGCCATGGCATTGGAGTAACTAAGACAACCGCAAGAATTCTGCAACATTATTACTGGCCTCGATTACGTGCAGACGTGGCTCGCTATATCCGCCGTTGTTCTACTTGCTCTTCCAATAAGGTATCTCAAGCAGCTCCTCCTGGAATGTTTGCTCCTCGTGCTCGTCCTACGGGACCGTGGCAAACTTTATGTTACCGCGATATTGTTGGGCCGCTTCCTCGTTCTTCTAAAGGCAACGGGTGTTACGTGGTTGTGGTTGCCGATTGTTTCTCTAAATTTGCCCTTTTCTTTTGCTATGCGTGTTGCTACTGCTGCTGCGGTTACTAAAATCCTGGAAGAACAGGTGTTTTACTATTTGGAGTGCCGCAGTACCTTATTTCTGACAACGGAGTACAGTTCCGCAGTCGTGAATTCACTCAAATGTGTGAGAACTATCATTGCACCATCCTATATACTGCCAAATACCATCCGCACAGCAAATCCGGCTGAACGGATAAATCGCGTTCTTAAGTTCATGATAGCGTCTTATGTTAAGGACAACCAGCGGAAATGGGATGTGAAGCTCCTCACATTGGATGTGCAGTTCGTTCGGCGAAACACGAAGTGACTGGATGTACCCCTGCACTCTCCTATTTGGTCGTGAACATGTCATCTCTGGCAATCTCTTTAATAAAATCACGTCTTGAACCAACTGACTCAGAACCTGATCATAATGTGTCTACTCGACGTTACGCGGCTATCCAGGAATATATACTTCAACGCCTTCGGAAAGCCTAGAAACTACACGAAATAAGATTATAACTACGCCGCCGACATGTCCAAAGTATAACGTGGGTGATCTGGTGTGGCGTCGTGACTTTCAACTATCCCGACGCTTCGAAGCATTTCAATGCGAAACTCGCACCCTAAATTCTTAGGCCCGTTCACGGTGAAAACTGTCGTGTCTCCCTGGACGTATGAATTAGCTGATTCTTTAGGAAAGTCACTAGGTACGTGGCACGTGAAAGACCTTAAGCCAGAACCTCTCTCGAATTCGGAAGAGGCTAATGCTGAACTTGCTGTGCTGGAGCCTAATTGTTTAGATCACTCTTTACTTTATCCTAGACGGAAAAAGCGTCGTAAACTTGCTTGTACTGCCAGCTAGAAGACACGGTTCATGACTGGATTTCTACTTGGACACGACTTTTTTCACTTGACTATTTTACTTTTGCTGATTTTATCATATCTGTATTATTTTTTTCTTTCACGGGTTTCTAACGAATTTGCTCGGACTATCTTCCTTCTAGTAAGGAGAAGTTCGTATTTTCTCTTATATTGTTGCTGAATAAGTTTCTTTTATTTTTTGCCTTGCACTGTAGGTTGGTTATTAATGAGATTATCGATGGTTTCTGGCTCTATTAGCTACACGACATTTTATGATCGATTTACATCAGGAAATCTCTGATTTATTTGGTGCTCTCCCGTATATCTTTATTTTCTTTCTGCGAGAACTGTATATACGTAGATACAGGTTCTTTTGTTTTGGTTTGAGAAGCTTTATTTTTTTTTTTGGGGATGCCTGTTGACTTGAGTTCAAGTTGAGCGTGCTCCTGCTCTTGTTGACAATGCATCAAGATTGTTGGGTTTTCTTTTTCTTTTCTGGGAGATACCAAACCGCTTCGGCGAGCTTAATGATATACTGACTCAGTTCTAATTGAGTTAGCTCATAGTTATATTTAATTTATTTATTTTTTTTTTTGCTGGAAACATAATGGTTCACATTTGTTAGAATTCCATGTATGATATGGGTAGGTTGGTTGGGCACGTAGGATTGGACCTTCTCAGGTAAATAATACCCAAAATTT